>CAMZMU010000106.1:21168927-21506179 GCA_947311845.1 Poa pratensis | reverse complement strand
GTCCATTACCATCGTCGATCCTCCAAGCTTGCTCATCTGCGACAACCATGTCACCACGAGAGATGCACGAGTTCATTGAAGAGCTTCAGGGCGAGGAGGCCTAATCAGCATACCGCACAAACGATCCTGAGCTCGATCTCTCACTCGAGGATAGTTTCGACTGCGGGATCTCTTCAGCGACTTCGACGAACTCGAAAAACTCATATCGACAACCACGTCAATTCCGAGATCAGCACCAACAACGACAACTCGACTCTGAGATTCATAACAACTTCGTCGACGCCGAGATGAGCATAGGCGATGAAGGCATCGACAGCGAGATCTGTTCAGACGGACCACTCGCGGGCATATCGACTCTGACATGAGCCTTGATGACGATGTCGAGTCCATGACGGGACTCGAAGACACACAGCATACCTCGGGTGATACCCCAGCAGGTTTACGTCGCCATCGCCGCAGAATCATCAGATGCTGCGGCCAGCCGCAGGCCTACAGAATTCCCGTGCACAGTTACTATGCCGGACGGAGTCACAACTCTCACAATCACTGCTGAGATGGCAGCAAAAGCAGATAAAGTCATCAAGGAGTGCACAATGATGCCAGCAGACGCAACACAAGAGGAGATGTTGACCTTCCAGTACTTCAACTGGCAGGAATCACTTCGACTGCGGCAGGTCAGAGCAACACTCGAAGAACGCAAAAAGCAAGCTAGCTTGTCGAGTGCGCGAAGAAGACAGCTCTCCCTGAGCTCCACCGGGCGAGCAGACACAAGACCCAGATCAAGGTTGTCACACCTCTCGCCAGACGAAAGGGCGGCGCTCACCCGCAACTTAGGCAACTCTTTCATGACATACGACGAAGAGGAGTGCCAGTACCCAAAACAGCTGCGGGTGCCCTCTTCACCGCTGCAGCATACCTAGAGGCAATCAAGCCTCCAGCTGATGACCCCAATGCAAAACTGCATCGCCAGCAGATCAAATCACTCGCCTTAGCGGCGAAGGCCATACGCCAAACTCCAAGAACTCCAGGTGGGAGTCGAGACCGTGCCCTAGTCGACGCGCGTCGGGAAGAGCATAATCACAGTGGTCACCGCCACCACTCGAAGGAAAGAAGCGGCTCGCGTAGGCGCAGGTCCAGGAGCAGATCACGCAGATCTTACAGTAGCGACTCATACTCTGATCGAGAGCCTGAGCCACATGGAGCTCTGTGCTTCACTCGACGCGTCCGCGAGACACGGATGCCCAAAGGGTTCAAACTCACATCTGAACAGCCCAAGTACACGGGTCGACAGGAACCTTCTGGGTGGCTGGAAGACTACAGGCTGGCTGTCGCGTGCCAGCGAGGCACAAACACCACAGCCATGCAATACATACGACTCATGCTCGAAGGCACAGCCCGCGACTGGCTCAAAGCTACCTCCATCACATACGACTCGTGGGATCACTTCCGCACGATTTCATCAAAAACTTCGAGCCTCTATGTGAGCGCCCAAAAACGTTCGAGGAGCTGCGAGCCTGCGTTCAACGTTCAGACGAAACGTTGAGGTCATACATCAGACGATGGACTGAGATACGCAACTCAGTCGGAGTAATTTCAGAAGATATGGCCATGGATGCTTTCATAATGGGACTCGCCAGGCGGACCTCAAAGAAGCACTTGGTCGCAAAAAGCCAACCTCTGTGGCTAACCTCTTGATGACCGCGACTGAGTGGGCAGACGGAGAAGACATGGCGCGCACCACACGCGGGTCCTCACCCCGTGACAATCATGAAAGCGGCAGTCGAAGCCGCAGAGACTCGTACAGAGACGACCGAAGGCGCAAACGTTCAAAACGTCACTACGACGATGACAGACCCGAATTCATGGCGGCTGGGTTCTCCACACCCCGCAATGACCAGGACAGAAGCGACCGACGGTCAGAAGATCGGCGAGACAGTCGAGATGATCGGCGGACAGTCGAGATGATCGGGACAGTCGAGACCGCGGCCAACGCAGTGATAGCTACAAGAGGAAGGACTGGCGCAAGTCACGACGGAGCACAATCTGAGCGATCATTCGAAGAAAAGATGGATGCTGATTGCAGATTCCACCTGTACAAGGGGGACGACGGAAAACTGCGCTCCAATCACTCGATGAGAAACTGCAGGGAGTTCGACCAAATGGCGACTGATTACGTAAATCTCAGAAAGGCAGCAGCCACACAAGCACCTGCACCCGTGCCTCAGCCAAACAATGTGCCTGTTCTGATGGCACCACCTCCACAGCCTGCCGCAGGCGGAAATCTCGCGGGTGCCATACAGCACATACCTCGGGTGGACGAACCACAGTACCCTCCGCCCCAAGGGCAGATGTACATGATACAGAAAGGTCGCCCTTCCAACAGGGAGCAAAAACTTCGCACTCGACAAGTAAACATGGCGGTCATGTCACCTCCCGCTGTAACTGAATTCTTGAAGGGTTCTGAAACACAATAAGCTTCAGCAGAGAGGACCACCCTCCGTCGGTTGTTCGTCCAGGGCACTCTGCTCTGGTACTCGACGCGCAAATTGGAGGCTACGCCATGTCCAAGGTATTCATGGATGGGGCAGCGGCATAAACATCATCTTCGCAGATACGCTCCGCAAAATGAACAGGTCAGTCGAAAACCTGCCAAGGTCCTCAAATACCTTTCACGGTATCGTCCCAGGCAAAGCAATAAGCCCAGAAGGCACCATACAACTCGACGTAACGTTTGGGGACAAGAACCACTTCAGGACAGAATCGATTGAGTTCGAAGTTGTCGACTGGAAGTCACAATACCATGCTATACTTGGACGCCCGACGTTCGCTCGATTCATGGCGGTGCCACATTACGCATACCTCCAGCTGAAGATGCCTGGACCAAAAGGAGTAATCACAGTCAAGGGGAACTTCCAAAAGTCTGACTCTTGCGACCGAGAATTCAGCAAAATCTCTGAGATGTTTGGCATGGAAGCAACACTCGCTGATCTAGCGGTCTCCAACGATCGAACACTTATGCCAGAACACAAAAAGGTGGCAGTCGACAGAGCATTCAATGCCACCAATGACACAAGATCGCATCAGGTGCACCCGACTGACCCGACCAAGACAGTCAATGTCTCGTCGAGTCTGCCTATCGCATAGGAAAGCGCGCTCGTCGAATTCCTCCGTGAGAACTGGGATATATTTGCATGGTGTCCAGCCGACATGCCAGGTATTCCCAGGGAATTCGCCGAGCACTCTCTCCAATTATTTCCAGATGCTAAACCAGTCAAGCAAACAATGCGCCGCATATCCGGCCCAAAAAGAACGCAGTCGAAGCCGAAGTCGACAGGCTACTCGCAGCAGGTTTCATCAGAGAAATCAAGAAATCACAATGGGTGGCCAACCCCGTACTCGTAGAGAAGAAGCACACAGATATCCTTCGGATGTGCGTAGATTTTACAGCACTCAATAAGTGTGTCCAAAGGATCACTTTCCACTACCTCGAATCGACCAGATCGTCGACTCCACCGCCGGGTGCGCTCGCTTGTCCTTCCTGGATGCTTACTCGGGTTACCACCAGATAAGGATGAAGGAAGAGGATGAAGAGAAAACGGCGTTCATAACCCCACTCGGGGTCTACTGCTACACCACAATGCCTTTCGGGCTCAAGAACGCAGGCGCAACCTACCAGCGCATGATGCAAGATTGCCTCAAGAAGCAAATTGGGCGAAACGTCCAGGTCTATGTAGATGACATCGTCATCACCACAAGAGAGGAAAACACACTACTCGATGACTTGCGAGAGACATTCGCAAACCTCAAACGCTTCCACATCAAGCTCAACCCGAAGAAGTGCACGTTCGGCGTGCCAGCCGGGCAACTCCTCGGGTATCTAGTCTCAGCTCGAGGAATCGAGGCGGACCCGGAGAAAATACAGGCCATCTTGACGATGCAAAGGCCTTCAAAGCTCCATGACGTGCAAAATTAGCGGGTCGAGTGGCAGCGCTCAGTCGATTCATCAGCAAGCTAGGCGAAAAAGCACTCCCGTTCTATCGACTGATGAAGAAAGCAGATAAATTCGAGTGGACGCCAGAAGCCGAAGCAGCCTTCACGGACCTCAAGCGAGTCCTCACAAGCCCTCCAATCCTCGTCGCACCAAGGGAACGCGAGCCATTGTACCTATATGTCTCTGCAACTAACAGGGTGGTAAGCACCGTACTGGTAGTCGAACGAAGGGAGGAGGGACACGCCCAAAGCATACAACGTCCAGTCTATTACTTGAGTGAAGTGCTCTCCACATCAAAGCAGCGGTACCCGCACTATCAAAGCTGGCCTACGCCGTGTTCATGTCCTCAAGGAAGCTGACGCATTACTTCTCCGAGCACCCGATCACTGTAATCAGCACCTCAGGGATCGGGGACATCCTCACAAACCCCAACGCAACTGGGCGAGTAGCAAAATGGCTCATCGAGCTAGCACCAAGAGACATCAAGTATGATTACCCGAAGGCCATCAAAGCACAAGTTTTACCTGACTTCCACACCGAGTGGATTGAAGCTCAGCTCCCAGGAGCACCAGATGTGTCCAACTCATGGACTATGTACTTCGACGGCTCAAAGAAAAACGAAGGCGCAGGCGCAGGTGTTATCCTCATATCACCAAAAGGCGACAAGCTCCGCTACATCCTACAAATGGGGTTCGAGTTCCCATCCAATAACGAAGCAGAATATGAGGCTCTGATCCATGGCATGAGGATGGCCAAAGCCCTCGGGTGCACTCGACTGATGATCTACGGTGACTCGAATCTTGTGGTGCAGCAAACAATGAAGGCCTGTGACGCAATCGCAGATAACATGATCGCCTACCGTGACCTGTACAACATCATGGAGGGCAGCTTCGAAGGCTGCGAGTTGCGGCACATAGGGCGTGAGAGCAATGAAGAAGCAGATAAGTTAGCCAACATTGGTGCGACCAAAGCACCAGTGCCACCTGGTGTCTTCTTCGAGCGCATCGAGCACAGATCATCAAAAAGAAGCGAGCAACTCCTACATCAGCCGCACCAGCCAAGAGCAAAGCACCTAGCACAGAGGACCCCCAGTCGAGGTACTCCTCATCGAGCCAACTTGGACTCAACCTTTCCTCGCATACATACTCCGCGGCGAGGTACCCGAAGACATCACAGAGTCAAGACGCGTCACTCGACGATCTAAAGCATACACTGTCATCAACGGTGAACTTTACAAACGCAGCATATCAGGTATGTTCCAACGTTGCATAGCATTTGAAGATGGCCAAGCCATCCTTCGTGATATTCATGCAGGTACTTGCGGGCATCACGCCAGCAGTCGATCACTCGTAGCCAAAGCCTTTCGCGCAGGCTTCTACTGGCCCACAGCACTCAAAGACGCGGAGGACATAGTCAAAAGGTGCATCGGCTGTCAAAAATTCGCCACAAAGCCGCACGCACCCGCATCGGCGTTGAAGACAATACCATTGGCCTGGCCCTTCGCCCAGTGGGGGCTCGATATGGTTGGGCCACTCAAAAAATCCTCCCATGGAGGGCATACTCACCTTCTGGTGGCGGTCGACAAGTTCACCAAGTGGATTGAAGCAGTCCCTATCACAAGTTCGACTGCCACTACAGCAGTCAATTTCATAAAATCCATCATATACCGCTTTGGTGTGCCAAGTAGCATCATCACTGACAACGGTACAAACTTCACGGCTGAAGAATTCCGAACTTTCTGCAAAGAGCAAGATATCACGCTCAACTATGCATCTGTGGCACACCCGCAGTCAAATGGCCAAGTCGAAAAAGCCAATGGGCTTGTGACGAGTGGAATTAAGAAACGCCTCCTGGTCCCACTCAAAAGAGCAGCGGGCGCTTGGGTCGAAGAACTTCCATCTGTGCTATGGAGCTTACGCACAACTCCCAATGCTTCAACACAATTTACCCCATTCTTCATGGTCTACGGCGCAGAGGCAATCCTGCCATCAGACGTAAGGTTCAATGCACCAAGAGTCGAAGCATACAACGAAGAAGATGCAGATGAAGCACTCGAAGATGCAGTCGACTTGCTCGAAGAAGCACGCAACACGGCGCTAGCACGCACAGCTGTCTACCAGCAAGATCTACGCAACTATCACAGCCGTCGACTGCGTACCAGGTCCTTCGAGGTTGGCGACCTGGTGCTTCGACTGAAGCAAAAGAAGGTGCACAAACTCGCTTCGCCATGGGAGGGACCTTTTATCATCACCGAGGTCATTGGCGGTGGAGCGTACAGACTGAAGCACGCGAAGACAGGCGAACTCTCACATAATCCTTGGAACGTTGCGCAGCTGCGCCGTTTCTACGCTTAGGTTGCTCAGTCGCATAATGTAATAGGCACATATGTCGGATGGCTGCAGGTTTCAGACGCGCTCTTTTCCTTACCAGGGTACCTAAGGGGACTGGAAGGTTTTTAATGAGGCGGCCTGCAGCTTAACATTCAAAATATGGAATATAATCGATGATTCCTCATATTCTCCCTTTTACTACTCGCATAACTTGTTCTCACAAAATTAGCCTCACCCGAATACTCGGGGGCTGCGCTATCTCAAAAGCATGAGCTTCCGCTCCTTCACAACATAATACCCCAGCCGCACTCGAATACACGGGGGCTGGGTCATAAAAATCATACATCAACAAACAAGTTGCTCAACCCCACTCAATTATTCGGGAGTTGAGCTTAAAAGCATAAGTTGAAGCTTCAAGTGTTGCAAAAATTCACAGCCTTACATGAATACTCGGGGGCTGTGCAGTTTATGTTTTATACTCTAAAGTATTTCTATCAACCTCACTCGAATGCACGGGGGCTGGATAGTCATAATTTTACAACAAGTAACTTCATACACCCCACTCAACAGGCTCGGGGGCTGCGGAGATACGAATCCTTAGTTCATAGATACTCACAAGTGTTGCGTTTTACACTCTGGGGTCACCCCCCATACACATAACCTATTCAACAGGTTCTTCCTTGGGCTCGGTCCACTTTTCCTCCTCCTTCAGCACACGATGGATTAAGACCAATGCGTCCACCCGTGTCTCTTGGTAGTGCTCCTCCATTGGCACAGGATCACCACCTGGTATGGGTGCGGGTCCCATCGCAATCCTTTTCAAATCAAGATGCGGAAGGTGCGATCGCACAAAGGCAAGAGCAACATTAGCCCCGCTAATCAGTTGCTCGCGCACAAACTTCTTGATCGCCTTGCCTTTTCGAAATTTCTTCAGCAATGCAACAAGGCTCTGTGGTTGCTCATTCAAAGGAAACAAAGCTTCGTGGACTCGAAATAAAGCCAACCTGCAAGTCTCCAGTCGAATGGCAGTTCGCCAAGCCCGGTCCAGAAGCCTTACCAAAATGGCGCTCCTCGCTCTGTCTGACCAAAAGGGGTGGGCAAAGTACTCAGTACTACTCGCATGACCGTCGAGTCGATCCTGTATCTGTGCCTCCTCCTTTATTGGGTCAGAGCAAACACCTGCGCAAAAACAAAGGGCTCATCATCGCCCAGTCGAGTCATCTCGCGAAGAACAGATCTCGATAATCCAAAAATAGCTTACATTCGAGTTGCAGATTTACTCTCTCCAACTCCTCAAGCAAAAAAGTCTCTCGCTCTGTAGCAGGGGATGGCCTCGACTGCAATTCAGCATACGCCTCTTGTGTCTCTTTCAGCTCATCGCTCACCTTCGAAAGCTTTTGATGAAGGAAGTCCATAATTTTCTGGTCATTCACACTTCGCGACTTCGAGGAACCACCCACAACAGGGCCAGTTGATGTTTTAGAGGCTCAACTCTACAGTCAGAACAATTAAGGACATAAGGAGGCATGAAGAGCTCAAGCAAAAGGCTCAGGGGTTGTGCCCCCGATTACTGAAGTTCATATTTCATAAAGGACAGATACGATGTCTGATAATTTACATATAGCAAAAGCAAAATGACGAAATCCCTAGACCTAGTCAACAACGGGATCACTCGCTAAGTCGTCGACTTCTTGGAGGAAGCTTTCTTCGCCTGGACCCGGTGTCGTGGGTTTGTCACGTCAGGTGTCATAGATGACTTCGTAGGTGTGGGATTACGCGAGTCAAGCATCTCCGAGCTTGGGATCGCAGGAACAAAGATCAACACAGATTTACCCAGGTTCGGCCCCCTCAATGTGAGGTAAAAGACCTACTTCCTGCCTACCCTAGATTGGTATTGATATGATAATCGAGGTGTTACAATGGAGGCGATCCGATCTGGTACTCGCCGTATGAGCTAGGGTTTGGGGCTTGATAGCTTGACCCGCTCTAAGTCCTGCGAGTCCTCTTTATATACACAGAGGCTCGCTAGGTTACAAAAGGAAACTTCCCCATAAGGAATACATCCACAGAGGCCTACTCGGAGACTACTTGGTCTTCACGTCCTCCGGGATTTGTCTTCTAGATCTTTCTCCTTATGGCGGTTCAATATTGGGCTTGTTCCCAAGTGGGCCTTCATCCGTGCGAGTAAGTTAAGTCGCACTGGGCCGCGGGTTAATCCAGAAAGTATTCCCCCGACATTAGCCCCCAAGATTGGTTAGGACTTTACGGTGAGAATCTTCTGGCCTCTTGAAATGGTCTCTGAGCCGCACTGTAAACGTTCTGACCAATCTCCTGACTCATGCGATTCAGAGCTGTGACTCATCGCGCGACTCATCTCTTCTTCTGGAAATATTCTGTTTCCTTTAATTGCGGACCGTTACTCTTTTTGCGGGCGCAAATTGTGCCGTTGGTTGCGAGCACAGAAATGCCGTTAGTTGCGGGCCCTTCAGTTATAAGCTGCGGCCACCTAGGTCATTATCCATTTGCCCTTGCAATCTTCTCATCCCTAGCCGCGCCGTCTTCTTCCTCGACCCGAGCCTAGTTCCCCAATTCAATCTCCCCCTCGCAATGGCGCCCAAGGCGAAGCCATCTGACAATAGGCGCCAGATCTCCTGCAACTGGGAAGGATCCTGGGTAACAGAGGAAACTCTTGCGGATCTGGCCGAGGCTGGCTTCTTGCCGCCGAAGGGGGACGGCGTCTGGCGGGCGCCAGGCGATGAAATCGAGCCGCGCCCCAAGCCCAACGAGCTGGTGATGTTCGTGGAGCACGTGGAGCGTGGATTCACGCCGCCAGGTTCTCCCTTCTTCCGCAATTTGCTGCAACGCCTAGGCCTCCGTCTTCACGACATCGGGCCCAACTCAATGCTCCAGGTGAGCAATTTTCACGTGCTGTGCGAGGATTACCTTGGCATAGCCCCCAACATCGATCTGTGGCTGGCCTCTTTCACCTGCAACAGCCAACTTGTCTCCAAGGGTGGCGCCTACGTTCAGGTCGGCGCCATCTCTCTTCAGCGCCATAGGAATTCTTGCCTTCCCAAGCTAGCCCTGGCGAATCGACCCAGGGCTTGGCAAAAATCTTTCTTTTATTGCCAAGATACTTCACCGGAGGGCGAAACTCGCCTTCCCTCCTGGTCTAACACCCTCTTCGTGCCTACCGAGGCACTGAAATCAAAACCCCGCGACTCGTCCATGTCCTTCATCAATGAGTCGCTGATCAAAGTCCGCGCCTTAATAGGTCATGGTCTTACTGGCCTTGATCTTCTCTCTTGCTGGACCAAATGGCGCATTCAGCCCGTGAGTCCACGACAGCGATCTTTCCTTGAGTGCACAGGCACCTCTGCTGACGTTGATCGTATCAAGGCTTCGGACTGGAGGCCTGAGGATTGGGTGGAATTTGTCACCCGCGTGACTGAGGAGAAGGACATCTCCTTCGATAAGGTGGGGCTTGCCCCTTTCAGTGTTAACAACAAGCCTTTTGAGGTAACTCCTCTTCTCTGTCTTTTCGCCTTCATAGTTGAGTCGCATTCCTTTTCTTAACACTGCAACTTATATTTCTCTCATCCAGGCTGACGAGAACTACTGGTCGCTGCCTGCGACTGTCGCCGGCACTGCTGCTCCCAAGCGTGCCGCACGAAAGAAGCTGCTGCCCACTCTAGAGGGCAGCGAGACTGCTGATATCCCTTCTGTTGCCTCTGCGGCCTCAGATGATGAAGAGACCGAACTGGACGAGGACGAGAGTCCAGTGCCAGCCGCGAGTTCTGTTGCCGCGGCTGAACCAACTCCCCGTAGAGCCTCCAAGAGGCTATCTCGTGAAGAACCAGAGGTTGATGCTCTGGAAAACCCCGAGGCCACGAAGCGTCGCAAACCTGTTACGGGCGCGATCTCCTTCGTTGCCAGGCGTGCTTTCAAAGCACCGCCTCTGCTGAAGAAGACATGGGTCCCCACTCTGGTAATTTCTGCTGTCTTGTCATCTTGAATGCTTATTCTTTTTCCTCTACTGACACGTAAAACTTTACTCGTAGATTCTGGGACCCAAGGCCTGTCCTCACCATCAAGTGGTGAACTTATGGCCTTTGTGAAGATGGCTCCAGAGTTAGTAACTTTTCCCTGTGCTTTCAATACTTTTATTCTGGCTTATGTTCTTCTTCTTCACACAATGCCCTTGCTTTTTTCAGAAGTGCGGCTGAACCCGCGACTGAGCCTGGAGCCGCGGTTGAGCCGCATTTATCACCTGCGGCTCATACCGCCATGGTAGAGGGCGTGGCCACCACTGATGACCTGGCCACGGTCCCTGTTCTTGACACAGCCACCCAAGAGGTGGCTCTGGAGGATAGAACGGATCCCCTTATGATCCAGGACGTGGAGAAGGTCAACCCCTCCTCCATAGATGTAATGGCCAAGGATGCTGATACGCCAGTGGTTGAGTCGCCAGTGGCGGACAATCTGCGGTCGCCAATTCTACATGCTGAGGTTGCTTCTTCCTCCTCCACAAGCCGCGCTGAGAAACTGTCAGAGGCTATCATTGCCTCAAATGACAAGCAAGCCATGGAGCTCCGCAAGGCACTATCTGACCTGTCTGCGGCTTATAAGGTAAACTTCTATCTCCAGTTATCTGTCTCTAGCCCCCAAGGATCAAGTTTCTTCTTTGACTGTAAAGGGAGACTTGATGCTTCTCTTTTAGCTGTTGATATATACTTACTGACTGATGTTCCCTTCATAGGAGGAACTAAGCTCCATAACAGCTGCCAAAATTGCCTTGGAAAAGCAGCTGGGGGATACTCCCTCTGAACTGGAGAGGCTACGCGAGCTCCTTGGCCAGCGTGACGCTGAGCTAAAGAAGAGGGAAACCAGGATGGGCGAGCTATCTGATGAAAGCTTCAAGTTTTCTGAGCAAGCCAAAAATACCGAGCTGCGACTTAAAACTGTTGAAGAGAAATTCCATGAGAGGGTCCAGCAGCTGGAGCTCCAAGTCAGTGCTCAGAAAGACGCCATTGCTGATGTCAATGAGGACGCAAGGCTTAAGGCTGTTTCCATTGGCGAGCTTGAGAAAAAGTTGAAGAAAGTTTCTGATGCCCATAACCTCGTCCACGCCAAAGTGTGCATCATGACTCAAGAATTAACTGGTATGTATTGCGACTTATATCTGCATCTTTTTTCTCTACTATCTTTGCCTGTGAGTTGTAGAGCTGACGGAGACATGCCTTGATGTAGGTGAAGATGCCAAGGAGCAGCGCGGCAGTACTCAGGAGCAGCTGGAGTATATCCGCGATTTTTCGCGAAGGGCTTGTGACGCCATGAAATCACTGTCTAAGTGCCTGCTGCCGACCAAGCCAGTCCCGGTGATTCTGAAGGGCTGCTGAAAAGACTGCTTAGGGCGCCTCAGTTCTTTTTGGACTGGAAAGAGTCCTCAGCTCGCACCGGCGCGGCTCATGTTCTTGCTTTGGCCAAGACGTACTATCCTTCTTTTGATGCTGCCAAGGTTGCAAAAGGTAGGCCCTCGAAGAAGGTGGATGGCACCGAACTGACGGCCTCAGAATATGCGACGACTTGGAAGGATATGCGCGGCCATGCGACTGAACTGGTGGAGGGGATTGATCTTGCGACCTATATGGGCAAGTATAACGCAGATGGAAGCAGATGGGAGAAGTTACCCGCTCCGTCGTCCAGCGCGGTGATTCCGCAGGACAAGAACCCCTCTCCAGGCGTATCCAGCTCTGCAGCCCCCAAGCCCGCGACTGAAGAGCCCTCCAGCGAGCCTGCGATTGCTCCTTCTGGCAAGCTTGGTAAGCCGCCTGTTCCTCCTTCCCACCGGCCAAAAGCTGCGCACAAGTGAAGAAGAAAAACAATGGTTTGATATCTTGGCCCTTAGCGGTCTGTAATAATTGTTAGAATTTATGTGTCATAAGACAATATTATGGTTTGCTTAAGTACTCTTGGCAGTACATGTTTCGACCAATAGGCTGGTCCTTATGATTTGTCTCGGTTTTTCCTCACTTAGGCCCTTGCGCGGCTCAGTATTTCCCAGGTAAAAAGTGCGTGTTCAGGGTCGAGAGCGGCCATGATAGGCAATCAAACTCGATTGACGCCGCACCCCCAGTACTTTGGCCGCATAGTGCAAGTCGCATCCAAGAGAGGTTGAGTATAATCACGATAAATGCCACTTGTTTGGCGATCCCAAGGAATAGGCCGCGCTAAAAAGCTGCCGCACCCCCAAGGGACCAATGATTAAAAAATAAAAGACTCACAACTCAATTGGTAGTTTGAGATGCTTTATTTCAGAATCATTATATGATACATAGGGTCGGTCGCGCCTAGGTGGCGACCAGAAGTGATGCTTGGGTCGGTTGCGCCTAGGTGGCAACCAGAGATGTTACATGGGTCGGTCGCGCCTGAGTGGCGACCAGAATTGGGTCGGTTGCGCCTAGGTGGCAACCAGAGATGTTACATGGGTCGGTCGCGCCTGAGTGGCGACCAGAATTGGGTCGGTTGCGCCTAGGTGGCAACCAGAGATGTTACATGGGTCGGTCGCGCCTGAGTGGCGACCAGAATTGGGTCGGTTGCGCCTAGGTGGCAACCAGAATTGGGTCGATCGCGCCTAGGTGGCGATCAGAAGTGTCATATTGGGTCGGTCGCGCCTGAGTGGCGACCAGAATTGAAATTTTTAGCCCTGAGTGGCCAGCTTGATGATGTAAACTCTTAATAATTTTGCTGCGGCTGCTGATGGCAACTCGCGACGCTTGGGATGTGTCCTTATTGGCAATGGCTCGTAGCCTTTGACTTCCTTGCCTCCCTTGCGGCTGTAATCTGAAGTCGCAAGTCAGGCAGGTGCCTTTGGCCTTCACGATGTCATCAAAATTCTCCTGCGACTCGTGCATGGTCGCGCTCTCTGCGATGCAAGCTGCTCTGGCTATGGCCTTGTCGCCTTCTTCACACTCTTGAGCTATTCTTTTGTCGCCATTGATGGTGATGACACCTCTAGGGCCTGGTATTTTGAGCTTTAGGTACACATAGCACGGCCTAGCCATAAACTTTGCGAATGCTTCTCTGCCAAACAGCGCATGATATGGGCTCTGGAAATCTACAACCTCGAACCAAATGTACTCGCTCCTGAAGTTGCTTTGTGTCCCAAAGGCGACCTCCAAGTTAACTCGCCCCAATGGCTGAGCTGATATGCCTGGCACGACACCATGAAACGTTGTTCTTGATGGGTGTAGCTGCTTTTCTTGAAGGTTCATTCTTTTGAAGGTTTCATAGTATAATATGTTGATACTGCTGCCTCCATCCATCAGTACTTTGCTCAACTTGTACCCTGCGACTTGAGGGGCAACCACCAGCGCGAGTTTTCCCTCTTCATTTATTTCTCCTGGGTGATCCTCGCGGCTCCAAATTACTGGTTGTTCGGACCACTTTAGCCATTGTGGGACGGCTGGTACTATGGCGTTAACAGCCTGATTGCGTCGTCGCAGTTTTTGTTCCCTCCTTGAAGTATTCACCACAATGGTATGATACTGACCCAACTGTTTTGGGAACTGTGGCTGATCTGGCTGCGGATTTGGGACGGCGTTGTTGCTGTTGTTGCCTCCGCCATGTTTACCTTCCTCGTTGTTTTGATGATTGAAGTTTGTGTTGAGTGGCTGTCCATCCTTCCACTTTTTGTAATGATAACACTGTGCCTTCGTGTGGTTGGGTGGTTTCCCATCTTTTCCTATATGGATGTCGCAGGGGCGGTTGAAAACCTCTTCCAAATTAACTGGATGAAAATTCCTTCCTCTGCTGCTGCTTTGTTTGTAACGAGTATTCGTATTTGCGACTAACCCAGAATTTCCTTCCTCGTTTTTGCGCTTGTTATAACTCGCATTGGCATTGCTAGCTTGCTACTGGCCTTTTTTCCCTTGCCAGTGCTTTCCTCTTCCTCTCCATCAGATGCGTCCCTGGTTTTATCCGAGCTAGCATACTTGTTGGCCGCCGCCATTACCTCGCTTAGGCTCTTGACTTTATCCTTCATGCGACCTAGTTTGTGGACTAGCGGCTCAAATTTGCAATTTTTCTCCATGACAAGGACTGCTGAACTGGGTGGTATATTGTCTGAGGAATGTATGATCTCTGCGACCCTTCTCATCCAGTGGCGACTTGACTCGCCTTCCTTCTGTACACAACGCTCAAGGTCCTCTATGCTGCAGAGTCGCTTGCATGTTCCTTGGAAATTCTTGATAAAAGCTTCCTTCATCTCATCCCAAGAGTTTATTGAATTTGGTGGCAAATTTTGTAGCCATATGTGGGCTGCGCCTTCTAACATCATGTTTAGGTAACGTGCGCAGATCTCTTCGGATGCATTTAGGATGCTCATGCCCATCTCGTAATTGTTGAGCCAAGTAACAGGGTCCATGCTGGCGTTGTAGTTGGCGACCTTGCGAGGTCCTTTGAAATCTGCAGGAAACGGTTCAGACCTGATTCTTTCGCTGAAACAGACTGGGCCTTTGAGTCGCGACGATAGGTTGGACGAAGCTGGTCTTCCTATTGGATTGGCCGCCGCGCGGCTGCACAATCTCTATGGGTTGAACTGCTGAGGTTGATTTTGAGCCGCAGGTTGATCTTCCCTTTGTCGCCTAGCCGAGCTTGAGGTCGCAACGTGTGGCGACTCCGCGTGGATGCTTCTCTCCGCCGTTGCTCTGCTATTGTAAGGGGTGGAGTGCAGCCGTCCTGCGTGTTCGGACATATTCGCCTGCTGTATCACTGCTGTGCTCAGCATCTCAATGGCACGCCGTGCCTCTCTGTCCATTGGCGTGTTTCCTGCTGGCGCTAATCTGGCCAAGATGTTTGTGGCTGCAAAGAGATTCTCCACTGGGCTAACATAATGCCCTTGCGGCGTGTGGAACCTTTGAGGCTGCTGTGGCGACTGCTGAACAAAGGTTGGCTGCGTCACGGCGGGGGCATCATGGCCCTGTTGTTAGCCGTACTATGGCCCTTGATCCAGGTATCTCTGCTACTCTTGGTGCTGCGAAAGATGGAACCGCTGGTACGATTGATGGTGCAGCGATTGCTTGAACCGCGGGCGCAGCTAACGGGGCCGCGGACCGCATAACCATGGCAGATGGTGCCATGCGTGCGGGTCGCGACTGAGGTTGTGCGACCCCTGACCATGCGACCGGGTGCGTCGTGTTGGTGGCGACTGATGGGACCGCAATTGCTGGTTCAATGGTGGGTGATTGGAACAGCTCCATAGGGTTCACTGTTCCTGGCTGCAGGCGACTCGCGTGCGTCTATGTGGCAAGGTGGCCTGTATTCCTTGCAGAGAATTGGTTTCCTCGATGAGTCGCAGTTGTTCCTGTTGGAGGCGCTGTTCCTCACGCGCCAGCCTGGCTCTCTCATCTGCGATTCTCTGGACTCATCATATAGCCCGATCCTGGTAGCCTCCAATTCTGTCACCCTAGCAGCCGCGTTAACCGCAGATATTGGTGTAAACAACACGCTTCCCTGTGGCGGCGTGACCGCTGCGCTGGGGGTTACCCTTGCCCCTGATTCCGCAGGCGCGACTCCAGGTGGAGTTTCTCTGTTTGCGACTCCTGAGGCCGCGACTCCTGGCGTCATCGCAGCGGATGCCGCGACTCCTGATGCATCTAGCGCGGCTTGTTCTGCTGCTTCCGGCGGTGTGGGGGCTAAGCTGCCTGGTGGCATGCCCAGCCCTTCGTCTGCTTCTGTGGTCCTGTAGACCCCTTCCACGTGCCGATCTTCTACAGAGGGCGAGCCACTGTCCACAGGGCCTCCGCATAGCCTTTCCTCAAGGACATACTCAATGGATTGGCCTTCTTCGTCTTCGAGAGGCAGCGACTCGTGGTTGATAGATCCTTCTTCTTGGTCCACTGTTACCGCGACTCCTTCTTCTGAGTCGCCATGCTGCGATGGATCCTCTGACTCGCCGCCAATGAAGCCGACGAAGACGTTGATGGATCCAAAGGGGATGACGTGGCCGGTCTCCAAGTAATCTGCTTCCGGCCCCCAGCTTGAATCGTCGATGAGGGGTGTGCCATTGACCGTGATGATACGGCCAACAACAAGATCTTCAGCTCCCTTCATGGATCCTGCGCGGAACGTGACGCTCTTGACCGCAGGCCCCACGGTGGGCGCCAACTGTCGTGGGTTTGTCACGTCAGGTGTCATAGATGACTTCGTAGGTGTGGGATTACGCGAGTCAAGCATCTCCGAGCTTGGGATCGCAGGAACAAAGATCAACACAGATTTACCCAGGTTCGGCCCCCTCAATGTGAGGTAAAAGACCTACTTCCTGCCTACCCTAGATTGGTATTGATATGATAATCGAGGTGTTACAATGGAGGCGATCCGATCTGGTACTCGCCGTATGAGCTAGGGTTTGGGGCTTGATAGCTTGACCCGCTCTAAGTCCTGCGAGTCCTCTTTATATACACAGAGGCTCGCTAGGTTACAAAAGGAAACTTCCCCATAAGGAATACATCCACAGAGGCCTACTCGGAGACTACTTGGTCTTCACGTCCTCCGGGATTTGTCTTCTAGATCTTTCTCCTTATGGCGGTTCAATATTGGGCTTGTTCCCAAGTGGGCCTTCATCCGTGCGAGTAAGTTAACTCGCACTGGGCCGCGGGTTAATCCCGAAAGTATTCCCCCGACACCCGGGCCGCCCTATCTTCAACAGTTGTTACCAGCTGTTGGGCATACTTTTTGGCGGCTTCCATCCAAGTGCCGAGCCCGATGGTTCTGCCGTCAGAACCCCGTGGGAACTTGGTCGTCGCCTTGTCAAAATCTGCCTCGACTCCGTGCGCGAGCAACATGAGAAAAGTAGTCTGACCACCACTTACCATTTGCTCGCGACAGAAATCGGCGACGGCAGTCCCTTCAGGCTTGAACAGCTCTACCAGCTCCGCAAAGGAAGATGGAAGCTCTTCGCCGGGGAAGAAGCTGCCATGGAGGGCGCCCAGGGCACTCGCCGCTTGTGTCAGCATCTCCCCTGCTCTGCTACTGGTAACCTCTGAGACAACCACACTTTCATCGAGTGAGGTGCCAAGGCTTTGCTTGCCAGTAGCAGTAGGGCCATCCATCATGCCTAGCATGTGGACAACATAATCAGCACCATATCGCAGAAAACTCAAACATCTAAGGAACACAGCAAAAATTCGTGCCAGTTAAACTGGTGCTGGCGGCAGAAAGTCGACCAATTGCCGACTCCTCTCTAACCTCGGCTGCTTTCAGCCTCTTCTCCAGATCAGCCACTCGACGGGTGGCGTTGTTCAAATTTTTTGCCGCATCAGCGGCGGCCTCTGCAAAACAAACATACATGGTCAGCAGACTGCAAGAGGAATCAGCTTCAACAAGTGGTACTAGCACAAAGGGACACGTACTCTTCGCATCTTCGAGTTGCTGCTGCAGGGTGGCGGCTTTCGTCTCCTTGTGTACGTACTTGGAGCCAGCATTCAGTAGCTCCTTCACAAATGGCTACAACGCAATACGCGAAAGTTCAGAGCAGATCTATCAGGTCTATGATACAAAAGCACAAACTTACATGATCCAAGAAGGAGGAAGTCGACGCAGGAACGCCTGTTGCTGCTGCCTCATCCTTGTCAGCCGCAGCCTCAGGTTCAGGAGGTGTGGCTGTGGTGGCCGGAGTCGCAGGGGTTGGCGGCTGCTCTGGTGGCAGCGTCCGTGCAGTGGATGCTGCGCTGCTCTTTTCCGCCGTAGGTGGCGGAGGCATATCCTCATCCGAGGAAACGCTGTATCACACATTATAAGTATACAAAGTGGCATTGTTCATAAAGTGACAAAGCATATGCACATAATACTTACTCTTCAGTGAGGTCGCACAATCGATCAGGTGCAAGCATACCCATGCTGGGGCGTGATTTCTTCGGGGGTCGTGGAGGAAGCGAGCGAATGGGGGGGATGTCGAGTGGCGCCATTGTCGACTCCGTCTCGTTCCCCTCCTTTTCCTCTGAATCAGCGGTGTCTTCCTCCTCGCGTGCCCGCTTCTGCTTGCCCTGCACCTCAGCATCGCCCTCATCGGCTTCTGGCGTGTGTGCGGTGGCGAGTGAGGCCATTTCATCATCAGAGCCCGCATCGAGTGGCTCGTTGTCGGGTACTGGGCCGTCCTCAGGCAGAGGGGGCATCGACTCATACATTTTGTGTCCCTGCACACAGAAACAACAAAGAATCAATGTCGCACATGCTTAACACATAAACTGATATATAGTATCGATTGTTACCTCTGGTAGAGGGTTGCTGGTTTCATAAGGAGCCACAGGCGAGTTCATCTCACAAGGCTCTTCATCAGTAAGCTTGGTAAGGCTCCTTACCAACTTCTCCGCTTCCGCATCAGACAGCTCCACTGCGCGTGAGCGGGTTTGAATCAGAAGCCCCACTGTATGCCCACAAAGCATGTGCTCGGGCCCGGAGAGGCTGCACTCGCCTCTTAGCCATAATGGCTAGCAAGTGGATGCCCGTAACATCCCGACCAACAGTGGTTTGGAGCTTAAGCACCTTCTCCATCAGAATGTCAGCCTCTTCGGCTTCGACTCCGGTCGGCTGGGCGATCCAGGATGGCCTCTTCTTCACCAGAGCGTCTGCGTCAAAAGGAGGCAACCCGAAGGCTTGGGTGCCTATGGTCACATCCTTGATGTAGAACCACTTCTGGCGCCATCCTTGCACAGAATCAAGGAAGCTGATCTTGAAGTACTCGACGTCAGATCGAGTCTGTACTCCAAAACCACCAGGTCCTTTGGCGCTGTGCTGGCACTTGACGTTGAAAATACGGCGAAAAAGCCTGAAGTGGGGCGCAACGCCCAGAAAGCACTCGCAAAGAACGAAAAAACATGCAATGTGCAAAAGCCCATTGGGCGTAAAATTGTGCAATTGCACCCATAAACGTGCATCAGTGCACGAAGAAAGTTGTAAACAGGGAAGGAGAATCCCCTGTTCACAAAATCCACAAAGCAGACCCGCTCATTGGGGCCTGGGCGCGGGATTACCTCGGCGCCAGGGATGCGAACTTGCGAGGTGTCCTCGGGGATCAGCCCGTCGTTCCGCAGGCCGGTGAGCATCCTCTTGCTGCAGGAGGATTTGGTCCACGCACCCTTGTCCCTCTTCAAGCTGCTGGCAGCGGCAGCGGCGCTGTCTGCCGATGCGTTCGCGGCACTCCTGCCCTTCCGAGTGGCAGGCTTCGTCATTGCGGTGGTGGGTTGTAGAAGCTTCGCTATGAGGCTATGGCGATGCGTAAGGAGGAAGAAGAAGCAGCGGCGGCGGAGAGCAAATGGCAAGTAAAAAGTACTATTTACTCCGCCGCACCCTTTTAACCTCAGCGCAAAAGAATCTGCACCGTGGATGCGAGATCGTGGGCGAAGAAGCAAATCCAGCCGTACACGTGGCAGCCATGGAGAGCAACCGTCACCGGCCACTTCGCCCACTACGCACGGGAATCTAGGAACTGCCATCATGGCCCCGGAGAAATCGTGCTTGAACGGTCAAATCCGGTCTAAACGGCTGCACATTGGGCCCACATACGTGTCACGTCCCATCCATCGCAGCATAGCGCACGCCACCGCGTGTCAGGTGGCGCAGTCGCCATAAAACGTCATCCCTGACGTCATTGTAGCAGATTTGTTCAGAAAAAAATTCGGGTTAGCCCAATGCATATCAATCAGTCGATTGTTTTTGGGTGTAAGGTCACTCGACATTCTCTTCGAGCAAAGACATGTTACTCCCATCGGGAGCAAAACAAAAAATTCTTAGACTGAAGATGCTCAAGACCAAACGATTTTTTGAGATTATCCTCCATTACAAGTAATAAAGCACAATCTCGGGGGCTACTCCCATCGGGAGCGCTGTCGCGCACCCGATAGAATTACGGCAAAAGATTTCTTCGACTAACATATGCAGGGTAAGAAGATTTTGAGATTATCCTCCATTGCAAGCAATAAAACACAATCTCGGGGGCTACTCCCATCGGGAGCGCTGTCGCGCACCCGATAAAAAATTGGCAAAAGGTTACTCGGCAAACATATCGACTACGATCATACACAAAATCATACTCGAAACATTCCCGAGTTGCGTCCGTCGCAAATACCTCGGATGCTGCACGCATAGTGCAAAGGTAAGACCCGCCGAACTTTCGAGCTGGGCTAAGGACCGTTCCAGCAACGTCAATCCTTATACTTTCCGTGTCAGCAGACATGATGAAAAATCCCGACGGAGCGTTGGGTAAAATTCAAAGTTATACTGCAGTTCGACTCAGTAAGACCTCAAGCGGCCTAGTCGAATCTGACCAGTTAGTTCCAGATTCGAGTCCGGGGACTCGAGTCTGATTGAAAGCTAGTAAGATTTTACCCGAATGTGTAGTTAACCAGTCCCGATCCGTCGAGTGTACTGGGCCTACTAAGCTATTATCTCTTGATTTTCATAAGCAAAAACCACAGTCGATGAAATACTCGACATAGCCAACATGTGCTATTCATACAGGAATTCCAATTATGATATACAGAATACAAAGCATATGACGTGCACTTACGAAAGAGTCCATGCCCGATTCTTCGAGTCAGACAAGTACTCGGGGGGCTACTGACAAGGGTGTACATCTCGGGTACCCTACCGTGAGGGTACCTGGTGCACGTGACGACTAAAGGCCCAATAAGCGAAGAGCCAACTCGAAGCCCAAGATAAGAGGCCCAACAAGATGGAGTACCCTCCAAGATTAGACATAGTCATAGTCGGTTTATACTTTCCTTATATGTAAACCAGGTCGGTTACGTACTCCCGAGACCAGCCTATTTAAAGGCTGGGAGGGGCACCGGTCTGGGGACAAGCCATACTCAAACCACCAAAGCTCTAGCGAGATCGTCATCTCGCCGGAGCCACCTTGTAACCTCATAATCTCCTGCGATCAATAACAGATAAGCAGGAAGTAGGGTCTTTACCTCCACCCGAGGGGCCTGAACCTGGGTAAATCTTTGCCTCTGCTTGTCAGCCGACGAAACTAGCAGTACTACCACGTTCTCTCCCATAATCTTTACCCTAGGTCCTTAACCATGAGATTTGATGAGTGTACGCCTCGTCAATCAGTTTATTACAAAACAAATTTGTGAACATATAATATAAAAATGTCCTGTGAAATATTTTTTATATTAAAATAAATGACATGCCTTTCCACATGTATTTAGGGGGGAAATCCTAAATAAGGAAAAATTGGAAGAACACAAGTGTTTTGGTCAAGAACCAACCTGTGATCATATGTCTAGAAAAGCGTTAGTGTCCCAACCCAAGATTTGACACATGTGTATCTCATAAATACGAATAATCTTTCGGTGGGAGACGATGTTCCCGTAGATAGCGAGGCTTCGTCAAACCGCTGGCTCAGTTTTTTGGAGGTACTCAGATAAATGTTGGGTTCGCTTATGCACGGGTATGTGAAATGTCTGCGTTTGTAGTTTGTACCATGTTTTAAAAAAATTGCTTCGGTCGCACCGGCTCGCACCACGGAGTCCTATCACCGAACCCAACAAGGCAACAAGCCACGTTTACCCACCACACCGCTGCGTAGGAGAAGAAAAGAACAGAAAGATCCGGACGATACGACCGCATCGGCCGGCGCCTCGCGACGACACCCGCTCCCTCCTACTCAGCTCCGCCGCCGTATCGCGTCGCCGCCGGCCTTCAGGTTCGCAAGCCCCAAACCCCGATCCGCCTTGCCTCTCCTCTCCTCTCCTCTGCAACCGCCACCGCCACCGCCAAGCGCGCGGTCGGCTACTTTTTTTCCGCGCGAGTCCTGTAGCGGGCCACTGTTCCATTCGTGGCGTGCCTGCGACAACCACCACGCGCGCTCAGGTGGTGGCGCCGGCAGTGGTGGTGGAGCACTGCCCCTGCCACCGGCAGCAATCTCCCGTAGATTCCCTCTCGCACCCGCACTCACTCCCATAAGGAAAAAGGCGCTCCCCTTTCCTCCGCCCAAATCTGCCTTTCTCTTCCCCTCCAATCGCCTCTGCTCCCTCGTACCCACGCCGCGCGCGCTTCACCTTTTATTTAACCTGCTTCTTGTCCAGGCCGTGGGATTCGTGGCGTCTGCGAGCGTGGTTGTCGCCAGGAGAGGAGGGGCGGCAGCGGCGGCGACTGTTCGCGGGATGAGCTTCGGCGGCGCCAGCTCCGTCGCGGCCGGTACGTATGCCTTTGATTGATTGATCGCGCCTTGTCATTCGCTTGATCTGTCGGCTTTGGGATGAAATGGTGGATGGATGCAGGTGCGAAGCGGCCGTTTGAGTACGGGCGGACGCATGTGGTGAGGCCCAAGGGCGCTCACAAGGCCACCATCGTCTGGCTCCACGGCCTCGGCGACAATGGAGCCAGGTACGCTTCTTCCCATCTCGCTCGCAACCAACTCTTGCTGGGATTAGATGCATTCGCCGAATCATAGTCATAGGATCTCGTCTATATTTTCCACGTCTCTCAACCAACTCTACTCTAGAATGTGGACATCTCACTGTCCTACTGTTTGTGATGATATCGGCTTGTCGAAATCGATTCTCTGCCCAATAAACATGTGTGATGAGGCTGCTGACCTCCTGAATCATCTGATTGACCAAATAGATATTTGGTGTGATATTTTCGATGATCAGTGGATTAATATCT
This sequence comes from Poa pratensis, assembly GCA_947311845.1. NCBI lineage: Eukaryota > Viridiplantae > Streptophyta > Magnoliopsida > Poales > Poaceae > Poa > Poa pratensis. The sequence goes on along the minus strand of CAMZMU010000106.1, from coordinate 21,483,181 downwards.
GCTAGTATAATATGTGTACTGTTTCAGACGGCATAGCCGTCATTGTAAATTCTTAATTACATCTACTCATTTGAGTATACATCGCTGTTATTATTGGCCAGAAATATAGCTAGTGTTCTATCATGATTTTAAAGAAATTATTGGTATACTGCTATGCTAAAAAATATTTAGAACCTACTGGCATAATGGATTTCATGTTATATTTGCAGCTGGTCTCAACTGTTGGAAACTCTTCCCCTTCCTAATGTAAGTTAGGATCTACACTTCAACTTTCAAGTATGTATCCTGTTGGAAGTCCTGATTATCGTATTTGCTACCGCTGCAGATAAAATGGATTTGCCCAACTGCACCTACGAGGCCTGTGGCAATTTTTGGTGGATTCCCATCTACTGCATGTAGGTTCTATAATATGTAATTTTCCTTTTTATCATTTGGATGTATAGTACTAACTCCTTTTGAAATAGCTATTTTTTTATAGGTGTGTGCTGACATGGTTTTTCTCTTTTTCTGGGATCACAGGGTTTGACGTTGCTGATCTTTCAGAAGATTCTCCTGATGATATTGAGGGGCTGGATTCCTCGGCTGCACATGTTGCAAATTTATTGTCTACCGAGCCTGCCGACAGTATGGTTCCATGCCAATTTCGGTTTATTTACTTTCTTCAAACCCATTCTTATCAAGCAACTATCAGATGAGGAAAGACATTCCTTGTGTTGTGGGCATTCTTTTACATTTCTAGATGCTTGTAAAGCTCATGCTTATTCCCAAGATACATGCTAATTTGTTCTTATATATCCATAATTCAATAGAATGGACACTGTTGGGGACTTATTTATGACTAAAAGTTCTCACCCTGTTACTCTAATCATCGCAGTCAAGCTTGGCGTTGGTGGCTTTAGTATGGGTGCTGCTACTGCGCTTTACTCCGGGACTTGCTTTGCTCATGGAAAATATGGAAATGGCAATCCATATCCTGTGAACCTAAGTGTGGCTGTTGGTCTCAGTGGCTGGCTCCCATGTGCCAGGTTTGTTCTAGTTTGTTAATGTGTGCAAGTTTCACTGAAACTGATGTCTTGTGGCTGATCCACTTCGTGCTGTGTTGTCACCTCAGGTCATTGAAGAACAAAATTGAGAGCTCACAGGAGGCTGCACAGAAGGCTTCATCGTTACCTCTTCTGCTTTGTCATGGAAAAGGTGCATATCTGTTCCATGATTTCCAGTTTTTTTTTTCATATACTGATATGAATACCTAATTGGTAATGCTGGCATTTAGCATGTTGTATTTCTCCGCCATGCATATATTGATATGAATACCTAATTGTAGTTACCTGTGCTCTACAAACCAGAGATATATGTCTCCTGTTTACGAATTAAGAGCACTTGTTGCTACGTGCTTGTACCATCTGGAGTTGCTCTTCGCAATAGATATAACAGAACTGAGTTGCCTATCATGTGTATCTGTACAGTTCTTTCACCCTTTAACTTGCATTCAAATATTAGTGTCACAAGAGAGTTGTTTGCTCCAGTTTTGCATTGCCCAAGCTTGATATGGTCTGCTTCTTAGTAGCTGAGTTGATATGATTTCCATGAGGCAGGCCTCACAAGGATAGTTAAGATGATTAGCTATGCATAGTTTAAATTTTTTAATGGAAAATGTGATTTATAATTTTTATTAGCGAAATCAATTAAATGCCTCAAATTTTCATGGGCATCAGCCGAACACGAGTTGCTCTTCCGAATAGATATCACGAGTTGCTCTTCCGAATAGATATAACAGAACCGAGTTGCCTATCATGTATCTGGACAGTTCTTTCACCCTTTAACTTGGATTCAAATATTAGCGTCACAAGAGAGTTTTTTGCTCCAGTTTTGCATTGCCTAAGATATGGTCTGCCTCTTAGTAGCCGAGTTGATATGATTTCCATGAGCCAGGCCTCACGGGGATAGTTAAGATGATTAGCTATGCATAGTTTAATTTTTTAATGGAAAATGTGATTAATAATTTTCTTAGGGAAATCAATTAAATGCCTCAAATTTTCATGGGCATCAGCCGAACACGAGTTAGCGGAACCATAGATATTTTTCGATTAGGTGTCTTGATAACTGTCATCTGCTTTCATGATGCATCAGGACTGCAGTACTTGTTATATTTTATATTTATGTTGAGTTATGCACAAGCAAGCACCAGTGCAACACCATTAGTTAACTGTGAACACTTTTGATTTTATGCAGCTGATGATGTAGTCCTCTACAAGCACGGAGAGAGATCCGCTGATGCACTGAAGTCAACCGGGTTTTCAAATGTGGCATTCAAGTCGTACAACAGGTTTGATGCATTCTCTATCGCCTTTAACGTTGTGATTTCCTTATGCTGATCGATCTGCTCTCCTCCTTGAAGACTCGGACACTACACCGTTCCAGAGGAGATGGACGAAGTTGGCAAATGGCTTACAACGAACCTGGAAATTCGCACTTCGTCATCTTGATTGGACAAAGAAAGGCTCTCGGTGTAGCGGCATCTAAATAATAAGTACCTGTGGACCTGTGGTTGTGGAGTGATAAATGGTTGGGTAGCCAACTTGGGCTTTGGGTATACGGTCGTGTCTTAGCTTGGCGTTTCATACGCAGACATGCCTCACTGAATCTTGTACTGTTGAGATTTTCCATAATTTGGTATGTGTTTCCATCCAATGTCAGAGAGGTGTTGTGATCAGTTTGGTTATGGTTATTAATGGTATTTTTCTTTCAATGTGGTGCATTCTTTTTTATTCGGAATTGATTATTCCACTTGAGATGTTTTGCCTTCTGCACAAACCAAAACATACAGCACTGAGGTATCTGGTAATAAATCAAAACACCGTGCTTGATGAATAGTATATATGTGACGCTGACGGATGCCATCTTTTTGGACAGAATTATACTTGCAGATCCTCATGGACTGCAGGTAACAAGATTCTGATGGAACTCTAGTTTTTTCTTTTGAAAGGTGCTGAAATTCTAGTCGATTTGCTGTACGGCTGAATCAGGCAAGTAGATGCGCACAGATATGATATATCCATGTTTGGGTTTTCTCATTTCCAAGTTCTAAGAAAATTGGAAGTAGATGAGAACATATATCCACGTTTGGGTTTTCTCATTTCCAAGTTCTAAGAAAATTCGGAAATACTTGTGGATGTAAATTATCTGATGAACTGGGAACATCCAATAATATGTTGGATCCTTGTTCCTTTTTGCACGCATTTCCAACATCTTTATTGTACAACCTAAAGTATAACGAATTTTAAGGTAAAAAAATTCGCGTTTGTAGATCTCGACACTATCTACATCTGTGATTTTTTTTCGATTTTTTCTAAAAAGGGGCTCCATGTAGCCGGGTTCCAAAAAAAACCATTCAAAAACCTAAAATGGAGACTGGGCTAAATGGTGCTTGTTTTTTCTATAATTCGAAATCAACATTTTAAGTTTCCAAAATTCAAGAAAAAAAAAATCCCGGATGTAGATATTGTCGAGATCTACAACCGTGCAAATTTTCAACTCCAAATTCGTTTTATTTTGGTCTGCACAAAAAAAAACAAATGTGTGGATCTAGATGGCGAACAATACACAGTTTTAAATTTTGAAATTTTTTCTGATTTGTCTTTTTTGTACAGTCCAAAATACAACGAATTTTACGGCAAATTTTGCACGCTTGTAGATCTCGATACTATCTACATCTCTGATTTGTTTCTCGATTTTTTAAAACTCAAAAATGTCATTTTCATTTTTTTCAAAAAATGGGGCTCCATGTAGCGAGGGTTCCAAATATCCACTCTCAATTCACATGAAAACCTAAAATGGAGCCGAGCTACATGGTGCCCATTGTTACAAAAATTCGAATTCGACATTTTTAAATTTCCAAAACTTTAGAACAAATTCCTGAATGTAGATATTGTCGAGATCTACAATCGTGTAAATTTTCAACTCCAAATTCGTTATATTTTGGGCCACATAAAAAAACAAATGGGTGAATCTGGGTGGTGAACAATACACAGTTTTGAAAATTTGAAATTTCCCGATTTGTCTTTTTTATACAGCCCAAAATATAACGAATTTTAAGGTAAAATTTCACACCTTGTAGATCTCAACGCTATCTACATCTTTAATTTTTTTCTCGATTTTTAAAAACTAAAAATGTCATTTTCGATTTTTTCAAAAAAGGGCTCCATGTAGCCCAGGTTCTAAAAATCCACTCATCACTTGCAGGACACAAACTATATGTTTTCCAATCAAATTTTTATACGTCCAACAATTTGTATCCACAAATCTCTCTTAGATTTCAAAAAAATTAAAGATGTATGTTTTAATTATTATTTCAAACCAGGTGCACAATATCCGCTCTCATAGAGATGTCACCAACTCACTATTGATCGTTCAACTAGGGCAGGTCTATAACATAAGTTCATACAAGCATCTGTCCATTATGTGCCACGCCATTAAGTTCCGAATTCAGACAGGTCATCCCCAAAAACTTTGAATTTAGGATGCGCTTGCGGTGGAAATAAATCAGCAACAAAAATAAAATTAACTGGCCGGATAGAACAGTAGTATATATGTAAGTATGTAAACAGCCTAACCATTTATTATTGCAACTGTAGCGAACCCAGAGTAGAATCCAACCAAAAAAGCCTGACTAAAGTTACAAACTTATAACGTACAAAAAAATAGTTTTGAGAAGTGGCATTTATTTATCATGACACGAAAGCTTGGACGCTCTTGAAACCGAGGGATTTTCATCATGGCTGGCAACAGGAGAATGAAAATCCACATCCAATGCTGCGTAGAAACAACAGAACGTCACATGAAGATCATCCGAGTATGACTACTCGGAAGAAAGCATCCATCTCCATGCTAACGCCAACAGAATGTGGCTTGTTTCATGGGGTACTATCTTGCTCGCCCTTTTGCGCATTAATATCACCGAGCAGATCCTTAAGTTCACCTTTCTGAAGAAAATCGAGAGAAGTCAGTCACTTCGTGAAACATAACAGTTCAGCTGAATAGCGTTGACCAGTTAACTTGCCTGGTGCATGTTCAATATGATATCAGATCCCCCAACGAACTCTCCTTTGATAAATATTTGGGGAAATGTAGGCCAGTTACTGCACAGACAAACAGTAGATTTAAGTAATAATATCAACAAATGATAAATAATTCGCAAGGGCTGGCATCACAGCTAGCTGAACCGTGCTCTGTGTGACACAGGGCACACACGTTTTGGATGAATGCCTTTTAAGTAAAGCCTCAAACCTAATCAAACTCATTGTGTGTAGGTTTATCATTTGTGGAAGCTAAATTTACCCCTTCTTAAAACATATTTTCTTTGGCATATCATCTCATACCCTATTGTCATGATGCAGAATCAAGTATATACCAAACACATCAAGTTCCGTTTTCCCTTTTTGAGACAGTTTTCTTCCAACTAAAAGTATATCTTTCATCAGGGATGTTCTGACGACCAACTTACGTGTGAGCTTTGACACTCTCCTTGAGCTTCATATTACTCAGAATATCTCTAGCACTGATAGAGACACCTGCAATATACAGTATATGATTTAGGGATTCCAGAGGATTCCAGAGATACAATGAACTGACAGATGGTGCCGAGATATAGTTTACCATATTGCTGGAGGACCTTAACTGCCAGTGCACTGAATCCACACCTGGGAGCATCAGGATAACCCTTCATGTAGATCAAGACTGGATTCTGCTTGATATCCTGCCAAAGATTTCACTGGGGCAATTAATAAATGGCACAAGAACAGGATACAAATTTATGCTTTACACATACTTATTTTACATTTCAAGTGCTTGGAGTGTAAACGTTCTGAAAGCTCATATGTACATGTAAATACCTGAGCAACAATGTCATGCAAAGACATGTCAGAACCTTTGCTTGTAGGCTGGAAATCTTGATGTGTATCAGGATCAGCAGCTACTCGCGTTGTACTTGTGTCTCCATTCACGTTAGAATCACCACTGGGTGCTGATGAGTAGGTCATGAACTGTTGGAAAGTTGGCCGTGGCAGAGACTGCTTTTCCAGTTATCATGCAAAATAAGGTCATTATACGAAACATGAGACCAACATCACAATAGAAATTATCTGGATTGTTTCACAAAAGCTGATAGTTCAACATTGGTTGGTTCTTCAATAAATTGGAAGCAAAATAAAGCATGACAGTTCTATACAACAAAAAAACGTGGGTAAAAGGACAATAGATGCCCATGAAAACTGAAGGTAATGAACAGGGAAAACCGACGACAAAACCTCAAATGTGATAAAAGCATCACAAGTCCAAGATGAAACTAAACTTGCAAAAATCTATAGATTCCAATGGCGCATAGCCCTCTTCCATTTAAAACGAAACCAACCACCAGTTCAAAGCATTATAAGGTTCAGAGTCAGGAGATGATTCCAGCCTCACTAAACCACTCCTCTCGGTGCAGGTGCACAGCTTTAAACAAGGTTGCCTGAACATCCCATTTAAATATAACACATTTGTGGTAGACTACCATTAGGGATAAAACTATAGAAACAATTCATTAAGATAAAATAATTGCCGAAATGAGCTCTCTACATAGAAGGATTGTTAACTACTAGGGGGATTTGGGTTTCACACAATCACTCATACGATTCAGGATACAACTTTGGTAGCAGAGATTCGGATACAAGCACAATTGTGCAAAGGAAGAAGCAGGAAAGGGAGGTAGGGTTCAGAGCCAGGTGGGAGAGGAAGCCGCCGCCGTGCCGTGCCGGGTTCTGATCCAACTTGGATAGTTGCCTCGCTCCCCTGCGTCCGGTACTTGTAGTCCTTGTCATCAGTTGCTGATATGAGGGCCCAGCCCATGAAGACTACCCTAGTGCCAGCCAAGCCCAAGCCCATGTCATTGTATAGGAAAGGGTCGCTAACACCCCTCCCTCCTTGAAAAGCAGCTTGTCCCCAAGCTGCAGCTGCTTTGCCGGGGTCCCATGGAAAACGGAGCACCATGTGTCGATCCAAACCTGTCATATGCCTTCCTCCTTGAATTGGTTCTTGTCTACCACCAAATGCCCCAATAAACAACAACAATGCCGAACTTGTAACCTGGAAGGTACATCTTGTTGTCCTTGAATGGAAAATGCAGTCTAAGTTGTCCCAAGCAGAACTGAACATTGTTGGTGCCAGAATACTAAGCTGATATGCATGAGTAGACGTCAAAATTGACCGGACTGGACAAGCAACATCTAGCTGCACAGAAAACCCAGTGCTGAACATGCTCACGTTTTCAGTCAAGAGAGCAGCTGTAAACCACGTTGGTTCCATGTTGTTGAGAGCAACTGACTGCATAGAAATGAGCAAATATGGTCGATCCATTGCAGAACCTGCACACTTTAAGTCCGGACTTCCAAGATGAATTAGTCCATGGCTAAGCACCGAAACATAGGCAACCCGAAATTCCATAACATGAATTGGCATAGCACTGTTATTCACAGCCATCATAGAGTACTTGGAATTGGAATACCATGTAGTTTTTGTTCCCAGATTAAGCTGACGGTCGCTAAGACAATTACTGCGGACTACAAGATGAGTAGTAACAGCTAGACATATTAGAATCATGTACCAAAACCATGTTGTGATGCTGCATTTGGTAAGATACACACATATTTCTGAACTTGCAAGCACCATAAACATCGTTTCTGAATTTGCAAGCAGAAAGGCGTACAGTGTTGTCTCTGAATTCGGAAGGCATGTCAAGTCCCTCCCAGCAAAACTGAGGGTGCCTGGTGTCAGTATGCTCTCACAAAACTTGTGCATCACTCCAACGGAAATATATTGAGCTACCCAAACCAATTGCTCCCAGCCAAAATTACTATGTTGATATGCACGAGTCAGCGTGATATCTGGTTGTACTGAATAAGTAACATGCATATGCATAGACAGTATGCCCATGTTGCCAGTGAAGATAACAGTTGCAAACCACCGTAAATCCATGCATTTCAGAGCAGCAGACCGGATAAGAAGGAGCAGAGCATCACGACTGGTTGCAGAATACGCAAAGCAAGTCCCGACAGTTATTTCCAACAGGTAGATTAATAGTAGCATGGAACAGTCTGCCGCTTGAGCTGCTGGTTGTGGCTTATGTGGTGGAAGCAAGGTATGATCAAAATATATACTGTGCAGCATCAGCTTCTTGAGACAAATATCACGAATAGCTCTTCTAGTGTTATTGCCAAAGGAGTGAAGTCTAGCTTGTATACCAAAATGACTCAGATAAGTGTACTGTTGCACCATGTAGGGAACCCTGTTAATAAGCTTCAGCTTACTACTCTCGCAGGATGTAGTATCACTTGAGCTAGAGATTTTCTTTTCTTGATCGGAGAGACAAGCTAGATAGCAAGCCCAATTGGCCAGTGAACTGGTAGAAGCGGTGACAGGTTGTGTAGTGGTGACAGGTTGTGTGAACCATGCCATGTAGAGCTGAAATACAAATAGCTATGATCCAAACCACTCAGAAACCCATTCAGTGTTGAAACGCTGACATTCATCTGAAGTCGAAAGACAGCTTCACGGAACAGGTGCTGAGAAGTACGGTCAGTTGTGCTAATGCATATACCAACCAAATCAAGTAAGGTCTCCAAAGAACCAAGCGTGTGAAAAGTGAACCCGGATAAATGGAATCGGCTCTTCTCACAATCCGGATTAACATGCTGAAAATGCCACTGTTGCCCAGCATTGGCTGGACTCCACAATTGATCCGACAAATTCTTACACTCAGCATAGAGACACACCATCATCCTCAGAGCTCCTGCTGACAAGCCCCCATATAGTTTCTGCAGTTTATCAGAGCTGGGAATAGTACCTTCGCATGCACAATGGCTGCCACTTTTGCTAATCTGCACTTCAAACATTACCACTGGACAGCAACTGGGCGAAAGGCCACTCCGAAACCTGTGCAGAACATAGAAGTCTGACATTCGGAACTGCATAGCAACACAACCTTCTGCCCATATACTGTCAAAACTGCACTGCCGGAACGATTTCTCGACAAATTTACTTGGAAACTCACAGCTATTGATCTCCCTGAACGATGGCCATGGCAAGGGTCGGTTTTCTCTAGTAGTCAGCTGGCTGGCCCGAAACGATGGCCACAGCATGGGTCGTAGCAGCTGTCCATGGCACATGTAGTTGGTGATGCGTTCCGACGGGGAACTCCACAATAGGGTCAGCGTCGCGGGTGCAGGCGTGGGCGAAGGCGCGATGATGACTTGTGTCGCGCAATCCTCTGAACAGGTCAGAATCGATGGGGCGGGCGCGACCTGCACTGAAGTAGCCATCAGCTGCTGGGGCGAGCCTTCTGTCGAACATGTCGCGTGCACCACAGCGGTGGTCTCGTTGGGAACACCGACAGTGGCCGCCAGTGAACTCTCAGTTGTGGGGGTCGGAGACACGGATGCAGCAACCTTGATAGCTTCGTCGACGTCGCTTGCCGCAGTTGCAGCGAGGAGAGGGGCGACGTCAACGGTGGTTGTGGGAGACGTTGTGCCGGCCTGCAGTGCCGACGGATCGAGTGGATCCATCGCCGACGCCTCCTCGACGCCTTGGCCCTTGTCACGGTAGTCATGTTGTTCGGGCAAATCCACCGCCACTTGCAGACCCGAGGCCTGCGCTTCGAACGCCGGCTTCCAGGTACCAAATGCCTCGGCGATCGACTGCTTGATCGTTTGCTTGAGTTCATCGCGAATCTCGGCGAAGAATTCCTTGAGATCGGCCTTCGTGATTGGTTCCATGGTGGATGGGGGAAATCGGTGAGGAAAATTGGGGAAAATTTTCAGGAAGGGTGATGGGACGGCTCTGATACCATATGTTAACTACTAGGGGGATTTGGGTTTCACACAATCACTCATACGATTCAGGATACAACTTTGGTAGCAGAGATTCGGATACAAGCACAATTGTGCAAAGGAAGAAGCAGGAAAGGGAGGTAGGGTTCAGAGCCAGGTGGGAGAGGAAGCCGCCGCCGTGCCGTGCCGGGTTCTGATCCAACTTGGATAGTTGCCTCGCTCCCCTGCGTCCGGTACTTGTAGTCCTTGTCATCAGTTGCTGATATGAGGGCCCAGCCCATGAAGACTACCCTAGTGCCAGCCAAGCCCAAGCCCATGTCATTGTATAGGAAAGGGTCGCTAACAAGGATTTATGGATAAAATGGATGGTGCACGGGAGGTCACCAAATTCTCAACTCCAGACATGATATTATTGGAAGGTGGAAACCAGGACAGGATAATCGTCACAACTCTATCAAACAACCTCATCATAGAATGATGAGACAGATGAATATATAAACTAAATTCACATAACTGTAGACGAGTGAACCGAAGAACCTACTACGAGGTCCCAACGAACCTGACAGGAATTTGGGGATTCTAGGGTTCGATTTGAGCTACTACTACGACCAGTGGGTAAAATTGGAGGATAACCTCTGTAGATTCACAATATGAACGATGAAGGACGGTGGCACTTACCGCCGTGCTGGTCGCGCGGCACGATCGCGCGAGCCCCCTGAGGAGGGAAGTCGACACCAGCCTCGCCATGTTCCCCTGCACCGCCGGTAAAAACGACCGGAAACCGCGATTAGGCAACAGCGGCGGATCTAGAAGGGTGTGTGCCGGGTGCGCAACCCAGAAATTGTCGAGACCCAATCAATGGAGGAAACAAGCTCATACCTCGATTACCAAGTGACCGAAGATTGCGGACGGGGTGAAGGCAGCAGGGACGCGGTGTTGCGTTGAAGGAGAACGGGAACGACGGTGACGGCGGGCAACGCGCGTGAGCGGAGGAGGGGTGGGGGCAGGGGGCTTGAGCGGCGGCGGCAGGGCTCGACTCGTCCTCTTCTGGGGGCTTACGTCACGTGTGAACGTGGCATCGAAGAAATGGTTTTTGGTTGTTGAATGTCGGATATTCGAGGGAATTAAAAAAAACTACCACAATTAGGGCTAGATTAACGCGTCAGTACCGATTGTACTAATTTTTTCAAGGGAAAAGCTATACAGAGGCGCCGCACATCGCTCTCTCTCGTGCGACGATGCACGGAGATACGTGTACGTGTAACTGACCGATTCTTATACTCCATATTATCTAGCGCACCCGCCTTAACCCATGAACTGTTCCTGACCACACAATCCACCAGCCCAACTCTCTTCAGACCGCCATGGTGAAGTAGCGCCGCTCGCGAGGAGGTTGAAGAGCGCCAGGAGGTAGAGGAAAACCGCGCCGGAAGGCACACGAGGAGGAGGCCATCCCCGGCGAGCACGCAGCGGGGAGGCGCGGGCCGACGAGCGCAAGGAGCCACACCCGTGAGGAGGAGGTCGTTCGTCGAGGAGGAGCCATCTGTTTCTCTACATGTCGTCTTCTTTTGGTGCTATCTAGCTGGATCTGGGATTTCTTCCACGCGCCATGGGCAGGCTGATTTATACCCTGGTCAGTTTTGGTGACGGTGTGATGTAATCTATCTATACTATATATAATAGCTCTCCCCTTCAGCCTCACATCCATGTGGCCACGTCACCCACTTTTCTGGCATGAACAGTATCGCACTTCTACAGTGCCATCTACTGTTCATGAACAGTGTTCGCGTTTTTTTTTTTCTGTTGTTGATACAAGTCGACGAGTAGATTCCATCCCCGTGATCGGTTTCGAGTTTAGTTGACCATACCAAGATCCACAATCGCAAAAACATTTTACGAAATTTGACAAATTCGTCGCACTCGGACATCTGTTTGAATTTTCCTCCCACGAGTAGATGTATATCACCGTTCCAAACAACTTTCATGATTTAACTTTTCTATTTTGACGAAACGGACCCCAGGAATAAAACATTTTTCCGTAAGAGTCCCCGCATACCTAAAACATTTTTGCATCAAAATCTGCCGTCATAATATTTTAAACTATAACTATTTACTTAGCTCTTCACACCACCGCGGCAGTGCGCCTGCAAACCACTGCTGCCGTCAATACGACGTCATCGTGGACCACAACTGTCAGCAACTCCCTCTTTTGCCAGGCATTTGCAGAAAAGAAAAAAATCTCCCTCCCAAATAATTCGAACTCCAGAAAACGAAAAATGTTCTAAATTCAGTAACTTCAAATCTGCACACCAAGAAAAAAAAATATATCAAAACAATTACGAAAAAAAAATGTAAGCTATTTTTGTAACGCTAACGAACTTGAAATTTTAATATGAACAAATTTCGATTTCGAACAACTTTCAAAACTGATCATTTTATTAATAGAAAATAATTCAGACCTCAACGGCTACCTAATATGAATAATTTTTTGAAATTTAAATTTTTTTAGACCCAAACTTTTACTCAATTCCAATAATTTTCAAACCTCAAAATTTTCATGCCTCAAAATATTTTTGAACGCGTACATTGGTTATAATTTCTTCATAACCATAATATAATTTATCTGATTAGCCTGCTAAATTAGAATATTATGACAAAATACAACCACACTTAAGCACTCCAAATACGCTAACATATTTACACCTAAAATAACTTAAAACTCCCTAATAATGAAGCTAAATTTAAAAATGCCTGAGAAAAAAAAAATTTCGACAACAATTACATGTAAGCGGTAATGTACCTTACAACTCTCTAATAATGAAGTTACACCTAACAATTGCCTAATCAAATACATATTTTTACAAAATACAAATTCATTTTCTCCAAATACGTTTTGAATTTTAGTTGAATTCAAAAGAAACTCAAATAATGTAACATCTCCTACCATTGAGTCAAATTAAATATTTAAGACAAAACTCAAACGTATTATACCAATTTGAAAAAGTTTCAAATTACAAATACTATAACTGAACTCACTCCAATTATGCAACACAAACTAATAAATGTTCAACTTCAACTAAACTCACCTTAAATATACGAATAAATACAAATAAACTGCAAACATATACCAAAAAATATCACAACACAAAACAAAAAATGATAACTACTTACGGCATACGACCAAAATTCAAATATCAATATTCCAGAACTTCAAAAATTGCTACCTCTTCGCATTTAAACAGTTCTCAAATCTCCACAATTTTTAAATATCGACATTTTCAAATTTGCATTTTACCACACGGGTGCGACGGTGCCGCCGCACCAAATTTACCTAGTACACCATTTATATGTGTTTGTACTGCGGCGCTTTAGCAGAATGCATTTGTGGCAAGTAATAATTGGGTAAATGTTAGGAAGATAATTAACCTTGACAAGTGCATGCCTAGGTTGCATAGAATCATTTTTACCGGTTAGTTAATAATTGATGAAAAACCTGATTGTGTTCACCTACAATTTGATAGTTATTAACCGGTAAGATGGTTAACCTAATAGCCAAAAAGTGTGTTAGCATCTGTTAGTAATTAATCATGTGATTGCTACTAATTAATCTGGTAACCGAGACTAATTAATTTGGTGGTTGCAACTAATTAATCTGTATCAGCAACTAAAATAACAATAACCGGTGGAAAACTCATTTTGTAGAAAAATATCTGGAGTTGTTAATCTAGTGATCGGACTAATTAATTTGGTGACTCCAAATAATTAATCTGATAACTGCAATTAAGATAACCGGTGAAGTGCTCTTTTTTACATATGAGTAGAAAATAATGTCGAGTAATTAATCTGGTGATTGTGGTAAATTAATCCGATGACCGTAACTAATTAATCTGGTAACTGCATCTAAAATAATTGTGGTAGTCGGTAGTGCTCTTTTTACACGTCTAGTAGTTAATCTGGTGACCAGTGCTTAATTAATACGGTGACCGCAACTAATTAATCTGGTAGCTGCAACTAAAATAATTGATGTTGTGCTATTACATCTGTAGAAAATGATACCGAATAATTAATCTGGTGATTGTGGCAAATTAATCCGGTGACCGTAACTAATTAATCTGGTAACCGCATCTACAATAACTGTGGTAGTCGGTAGTGCTCTTTCTACACGTCTAGTAGTTAATCTGGTGACCAGTGCTTAATTAATACAGTGACTGCAAACTAATTAATCTGGTAGCTGCAACTAAAATAATTGATGTTGTGCTGTTATATGTGTAGAAAATGATACCAAATAATTAATCTGGTGATTGTGGCAAATTAACCCGGTGAATGCAACTAATTAATCTAGTAATTGCATCTAAAATAACTGTCGTAGTGCTCTTTTTACTTTTGTGTAGAAAATGATGTCGAGTAATTAATCTGGTGACTAGAGCTAGTTAATATGGTCACTTAACTAATAATCTTGCAACCTGCAACTAAGATAACCGATGGAGTGTTTTTTTTTGCATCTTTGTAGAAAACTAGAAGGAAAAGACGCGCGTTGCCGCGTCTATCCTAATACGAACAATGATAAATGAACAAACAGAAATTTAGCGAGACATAAATAAAAATTGGTATCAATGATAGATAAAATAGTATCATTGGCTCACTATCTTAGAACAGGATTACTCAGACATCCTCACATAAACATAGAGGAGTAGAGAAAGGACAGAGTTATTTAGTTGTAGTAAGGTTAGGAGTACACCACTCAACAGAGAGAGCATGACCCCCTTAAAAAAGTTTACACTCAGTTAGCATACAACGACAATTATGAAATGTCATGAAAGTTAAATTGTGTACATGGTTCTATAATGGTTCGAACAAAAAAATTGATCAAAGTTCCAACAATCTGTAGACACTATACGATATGATGAAAATTGCAAATTTGGAGAGATAGATTAGCCAAGATTTGATTAGCCATCGAGGTATTACAATGAAGGTCATTGATTTTAATATAATGAAATCAAGTAGATTTTTCTGACATAAATTATCCCAAAATCAATAACAATAGTTGGCGTAATTATTTTACATAGTTAAATAAATTGCATCGAATATGATCGATACTATATAAAAATAGAAGAACATTCCACCAAGAAATACTAAATAATTCACCAAAATACAGTGAAAACTGAGATCTTACACTCTTTACATGCTATATTAATTTGTGCATTGGATCTAGATTGCATAAAATAAAATATAAACAAAAATAAACTGCATGAATACCACCAAAATTATATATCTGATTGCAGGAATGCCCTTCTCTTAACCTATAGTTTGTCATGTTCGCCACACGGTTCAACACCACACGTTATTTTATTATTGTACCCTCGTGGTCATGACTTTTCTACACTCTAATGATTGCAACTGAGGCTAGGCAAACATAGGTCCTTCTTAGTGTATGCATTCAACCATCTAGAAAATGCACACATGCATTTTATTACATAATCTGACTCGTTCTCTGAATACAAGTGAGACATATATAAGCAAATATACATAGAAAAAAGTTCACAGATAAATACCCACATCATCTTTCATCAGTAATAGGTGGCATCTAACAAAGAGGCGTATAACTTATCCTTCCACCCCCATTCACCGTCGATTTGTCGTTCACGGTTTCAACCGCAGCTGCCACCACCACCGAGTCGAGCACTACTAACACTCTAGCAGCAACGGTGACAGCGGCGGTCGATGCGAGAGGCGACATGGGTGTTCATGTGCAACTACTACGAGTGTTGTAGAAAGTCTTTCAGCTTAGTGGCGTTGGGTGGCCACCAGAGGGGAGCGCAAGTGGCGTGTAAGTTAACGATGGACTTGAGTCGCAACATCAGGGATGGAGGTGCCCTGTAGTTCCAAGTGTTTGAAGGAGCCAGAGATGTGTGCGGAGAGACAGGCAAACTTTGCATAGGGACTGCTGTTTTCGGTAGAATACGGCTCGAGGGAGGCGAAGGGAGAGAAATGGTGTTGTGTGGCACAGGCTGCGCGACGCTACGGTGAATGCTAGCGGCATAGATAAGAGAGAGTTGTCGGGTAGCGCCAGTAGCTCCGAACTCACCGCATAAAAAAATCGAAAAGACATGTTTAGGTTTCAATTTGTTGAAATAAAACATACAACTACGTGTATGTATTGTACGCACTCTAGAAGATATTTTTTGTATTTTGGTCTACACAAAAGGAGTAATTTTGAGGGGAAATTGAGCTATTTTTCCTTTTTTACAGCCACAATTTTGTTTTTTATAGATGGAAATCCCTTTTTATTTCACCAAAAATTTAGCGGATAAGTACAAACATATGTATATATCCAATAGAATTTTTTCAACTGAATTTAAAACTATGAACTATAAATAAATAAATAAATAATGTGACCTAAGTGGGATCTACCATGATGTTGACATGTGATTTAGCAGATAAGTACAAACATGTATATATCAAATAGAATTTTTTTTCAACTGAATTTAAAACTATGAACTATAAATAAATAAATAATGTGAGCTAAGTGGGGTCTACCATGATGTTGACATGTGAAAGAAGGAGAGGGCTCCAATTCTAGGGGGATTGTATATTGTAGAGATGTGTAGAAAACAATAGCGAGTAATTAATCTGATGACTGGGGGTAATTTATTTGGTGACTACAACCAAGATAAATAGTGGACTAGTATTTTCGCATGTGTGTAGAAATGGTGTCGAGTAATTAATCTGATGACCAGAACTAATTAATATGATGACTGGGGCTAATTAATTTATTGATTGCAACTAGGATTTAACTTGTGGAGTGTTTTTTTTTTTGGCATACGTGTAGAAAATAATGTCAAGTAATTAATCCGGTGATTAGAACTAATTAATCTGGTGAACGCAGCATTTTACCGTAGCATGCAGTGCTTTTGCTTTGGAATGCTAATTCAGCATGCACCGTTCTGTCATTCCGAACAGTGGTTTTGTGTAATGAGCACCGCGTATGTTCTGAGTAGCTGGTGTGACGTTTCGGCGCATGCGCGTGAGCCTGTTGTTTGTGTCCCACTCGCTCGCATGTGTGTCAGACGCTGGGGAGCGAATAAAGCACGCGAATTTTTTTCCGCCGCACCACGAGACTAATCTGCGGCGCCGCCCTATAGTCCCGTCCTTTTTTCAAACACGTACCAATACTGGGTAAAACAAACGGATGGCGTTGATCGCTTGTGTTTGGAGGTTTGACGAGGCGGGCCCACGGTTAGCGCTGACGTGGCGCTGACGGCCGTTAACGGCTGGCGTCCGGACCACGCCCGTGTCTGGTCAAGACCAGCCCGGTCGCACGGCTCGGTCGAACCAGCCAGTCAGTCGAGCCCTGTCTTCTTCCTCCCGCTCGCAACCCTCCTCCAGTCGCCGCCCTTCTCTGGCGTGGTTCTCCGGCTGCCGTCGCCGTCGTCGTCGAGATGGTGAGCTGGAGCGACGGCGAGACGTCGCCCGACACTTTTATAAGTTCAGAGGTAAGCCATTCATCCTCCATTGGGTTAGGGTTAGGGTTCCGATTTGGGGATTTCATGGAATCGTCGATTTAGGCTCGATTAAGCCTTGAATTCATACTCTTTTGCTTCGTTTGTAGTATCCAGAGGGGGGCTTTATTCCTGAATCGATCGAGGATCCAACCTGGTGCGGCATTGCTTTGGATACGACGTATGTTTGCTGCGTCCACAAGGAATTGCCACAGCGACTCGTAGCTTATCAAGGGAGGAACACAGGGAGTTGTTTTCTGGCGTGTTCTGTGTAGAATGTAAGTTCTTCCACTTTCATTCTGATTTAGTCTTTGTAGTACTGTCTGTTTAATTTAGATAGTCTTTGTAGTACTGCCTGTTTAATTTAAATAGTCATACATTGTAATTAGTTAGATGTATATGTTTTAGTACTGCCTGTTTATTAGTACTTGGACAGCAGTAATTTAAATACATGTACATCCAGTAATTATCTATCTAGTTGCATACTGATTTAGTCTTTATTTTTGTTAGCAAGTTGAAAACTGTGGTTTTGTGGAGTGGATAGATCCTGAGTGGCCAGATTCACTTCAGTATGCATTACATCATTTGTGGAGCAAGTTAGATGAGCTCACTGTTGCCAACTTGGAAGAGCATTTTGATCACACTTGTGTGAGCAAGAATCTGACTCATGACCTGCGTGAAATGGAGAAGAAATACAATGCATTAAAGGCTGAAGTCAACAAGACGATGGAAGAGACTGTGAAAAAGGTTCAGCTCGAAAACTACAATGCCATCTTGAAGGAAGAAGAGAAGGATGAAGCAAAATTTGAAGCGTGTGTTCAAGCAAAGATTGAAGCTGAGGCAAAGGTGGCAGAGATGGTGGAGGAGAACAAAAAGCTGAAGCAAGAACTGTTTGAGCTTAAGGAGGTGCAGAAACAGAGTGAGGTTCAGAAGGAGGTGGAGAAGAAAATCGAAGGTGGTGAAATTGAAGCACTGAAGGTGGAAAAAAAGAAGCTGGAGCATGCTCTGTTTGATCTGTTCCAGGCACACGATGCAAAGAGAGAGAAGCTCAAGAAAATTCAGCAGATCCTTGATGATGCCAACGCGATGTAATAGCTTACATTCAAATTATGCATCAGTATGAACTTGCTGGAAGCATTAGTGCATGAATTTGTGTTAATTTGACCTCTATTTGTGTGTTGTGGAACCTCTATTCGTATTTGTGGACCTATGTATGGATTGTAATTGACCTATGTATGGATTTTAATTTGTGGAGCTCATTTTATGTTAGTTGATCATTCTGTTCAAATATGCATGTTGATCAATCTGTTTGAATGTTTGTGGCATTCGTGTTAGTTGATAGTTGTCGTCGACGTAATTCGTCGACGACAACTAGGTGTATAGAAGTAGATGTAGTTGATAGTTGTCGTTGACGTAATTCGTCGACGACAACTAGGTGTATAGAAATAGATGTAGTTGATAGTTGTCGTCGACGTAATTCGTCGACGACAACTAGGTGTATAGAACTAGATGAAATTGAACATGATCTCTGCATATCTTTAGCAACTTGTCCACAATAATTTCAACAGAATTACTGAAAGGACATTTATTTACCCCTATGAGTTTTGTGTGTTAGATAACAACACCGGTGATATTTTAATATGATGCTAAGTGCTTTCAGGAAATACTAAGATTTATAAGAATACAAAAAGAAGAAAGAAAATGTCCGAAAGCGCCGTGGTGTTGAAAACCCTGGGAAGCCAGCCCCCAGGCCGGCTGGCTCGGCGGGGCTACCAGCCCCCAGGCCGGCCAGGCCGGGCCACATGCCGGCTGGCTCGGCAGGGCAACCGACCCCCAACCCGGCCAGGTCGGGCTGCATGCCGGCTGGCTCGGCAGGGTGGCCGGCCCCCAGGCCGGCCAGGACGGCTTCCCTGGGTAACTTGAGACAGCACAAGAGGCCGGCCCCAAGCCGGCCTCCCAGTTTTCTTCAACGGCCATCTTTTTGGGAGGAGCTATAAATGCTCCTCCACCTATCTTGGGACAGCTAGCTGGCCCAAACTTGAAGACACCATTATTGCAAGCTTAAGCAACATCTAGATCTCCCAATCCCTCCACCCAAACTCGTTGATCTTTGGAGAATTGAAGGAGAAGGCCCGGATCTACATCTTCACCAATCGAATTTACATTTCCCACTCATTCACTTGAGGGACCCTTTGCTAGGATTTCCTTTGGGAAAACCTAGCTCATTGTTTTACTTACTTGATTGTCTTTGTGACAGATTGTAGCTGTTCGGGAGCCCCCAATCCTTTGTGGATTGTGCCCCGGATCGTTGTTGTAAAGGCTCCGGACTCCGCCTTGAAGGTTTTCGATAGTTGAAGGTGAACCAAACCTTTGTGGTGCGGTTCATCGGAGAAGAAGGTGAAGCCTTTGTGGCTGTTGAGTTTTGACCTTTGTGGTAGCTCACACCTCTCCAACGAGACGTACTCACCTAAAAGGGAGGAACTCGGGAATACATCCGTGTCTCCGCGTGCTTTCACTTCGGTTACCTCTATCCTTATTTACCGTCTTTACTTCGTGTATCTTGTTTAGTTGCTAGCTTGTCATATAGGTAAATTCACCGTAGTTGCATATCTAGAGAATTTACCTTTTGTGTCAAGCCTAAATTGAAAAAGTACTAAAATTGAAGTAGCACCTATTCACCCCCCCCCCCCTCTAGGTGTCATACGATCCTTTCAATTGGTATCAGAGCCTTGGCTCTCTTGTTGGGCTTAACCGCCTAAGAGAAGTATGACACGGTGAGGGTGATCCCGCGGATGACCAAGCCACTCCGGCATCCATGGCCGATCTCAAATTGATGGAGACATCTTTGAAATCGTCCATGGATACCCAATTTGCTGAGATGCGTGACTTGATCAAGCAACTCACTAGTGGCAAGGTTCCTACGGAGACCATCCCACTAGAGGACTCCGCTAACTCCAATGACGGTGATACCGAGGAGGAAAAAGAGAAAAAGAAAGGGGTTGAAAACACTGATCTTAAGAAACCCTCCACATCTACCACCATACCCGAAGGTGGGAAGCCGGAGTACCATGGGTTCCCTTTGTGTACTCTCCCGACCCACCTATCCATCATACTCGCATAAACCCTTTAGGTCCACCTCCTAAGCTTAATGCATTGGCTTTTGCTACTTGGCAACACTTAATGAAATCTCATATCAACAGTTCCTCTATCGAGCTTTGGAGGATCATTCAAGTGGGATACAAGGCCGTGAATCCTAACAACTTGACAAGAAGAGAAGTGGCGGATGCGCAACTCAATGCCTCCGCTCTCACATGATTGAACTTGCCGTTGGAGAAAGGTCTCATCACATTCAAAATCTCACCACCGCCAAAGAAGCTTGGGATTGCCTTGAGGTGTTCCTTGGAATGAAGCATGAAGAGGAATAGATTTGATGCTTTGAACAATGAGCCGAAGGCTTCTACATGCTTGATAGTGAAACTCATGAAGAGATGTATGCAAGACTCAAGACTTGCCCAAGCCTTTTTAATGTTGGGGCAACCTATGTGGATGATGCTTGGATCAAGAGGAAGTATGTGAATGCTCACATGCCCTTCGAGCCCGTTGACTTGAAGGCCCTACAAGGAAAATTCAACTACCTTGAGATGACATCCAATGAAGTTATGCAAGAGATGCAAGCCTCCAAGGTTGCCACCAAGAATGCTCTAGACAACCGTGCTAGGGCCATGGGAATGAAACAAGGTCCCTCTCTTGCTTTGAAGGCCAAGGTTGTGTGCCTTGATGAACATGATGAAGTTGAAGCATGCCCGAACAACATTCCTCCCGATGATCTTGAACAAGCCCTCCATGGTCACATAGCTCTTGCAACAAGGACATTTTGGCGTGACCCGGCCAAGGCAAAGGCTCAACTTGATCAAACAAACAATCCAAGTGGGAAGAAGGAGTTTGCTAATAGGATAAAGACTTGCTACAATTGTCATAACAAGCATCACTTCATCAAAGATTGTCCTTATGAGAATAGAGAGCAAAACGGTGGAAGGCTTGTCCTCAAGGGCCAATCAAACATGATACAAAAGAAGCCTTTTGTCAAGAGAAGCCATTCTTCAAGAAAGCACCAAGAATTGTGTTGATGACTCAAGAAGAGTATCCTTCCGAGGATTCCGAAGAAGAAGAAGAACCCACTCGTGAGGTGGCCGCTTTGGCCATTGTATCAACTCCACCTCCTCTCTCTTCGAATCCCCCAATGAGAACCTCTCCATCAACACCGCTCGTTGCCTCATGGCTCATCACCGAGGTATCATCTTCTACTCCCAAGACTATGCATGAAATAGATGATAAAACTAGTCTTGTGATTAAGAAAGAACTTGTTGCTTCCGATACTATTGTGGCTAACTTGCAAGGTGAACTAAGGCATATGTTGAGTCTCTCTTGAGACAACTTGATGCGGCCGAAGAAATCCTTGATGACAAGGGAAAAATTGAGAGAGAGGATCTCTCACCATTGCATCCTTGAATGCCTCTCTTGAAGAAGAGAGTGAATATAGAACTTCTCTTGAGGAAAGAATTGAGTCCTTGATGATAAAAATGATGAAATAATTGCTAAAATCATTAAGGATAGAGACCATGTCTTTGCTAAATATAAAGTGATTAAAAAGGAGAAAGCCGAGTTTGTGGTTGCTAATGCTAGACTCCTTGAGGATATGGAGAAACTTGACAAGGCTCACAAGGCCTTGGAAAGTACCACTCTCTTCTAGTCAAGTCTCATGAGCAACTTCAAACTCAACTTTCTAAATCTAACTCACCTAGCACCTCTACTCCCTCTTGTGATCATGCAAATGTTATTGAGGAAAATGCTAGGTTGAAGGTTGAGCTTGCCAAGGCCACTAGTGCCAAGACCTCTATTCCTAAAGGTAAAGAAAAGGTTGTTGCTCAAATTTTGAGCAAAAGCCACACAAAGGGAAGGAGGGTCTTGGTTATGTGGCCAAGGCAAAGAAGAAGAAGAGCAACACAATGCCAAGCCCGCACAAGCCAAGACTCCATTGCGGTGGTAATGCCACTAGGGGCAAGACCACTCGTAGTGACTTTGCGGGGAACAACCCCACTACATTCTTTATGTTGATTATTATGGGATGTTTATGCAAAATATGTTGGTCCTTATGATGGTTACATTGCTTATCTATTTGGGTTCCTAAGACCCTTGTTGCTAACAAAAGAGGACCCATTGAAATGGGTACCTAAAACCAAGCAATGATTTCTTGTAGGACTATGCTTCCGGTGGGTCTAAATGGGTGGTTGATAGTGGATGCACTAGTCATATGACCGGAAGCAAGGAGATCATGACGGAGTTGGGACCAAATATAAATCAAGCATCCGTCTCCTATGGTGATAAATCAAAAGCGGAGGTAAAGGGCCTCGGCAAGGTGGTAGTTGCAAAGGATATCACCCTTGTAAATGTCATGCTTGTCGAGTCCCTCGGTTACAATCTTATGTCCGTTCGTGCACTTAATAAGATGAATTTTGATGTCCATTTTACTATTGATATGGTGGTACTCTTGAGGAGCAAGACTCTAAAGGTCATGTTCGTTGGGTATGTTGAAAATGAGTTGTTTGTGGTGGACTTTTCGGGGTCTACCAACACTCAAGCAATATGCCTATTCGGAAAGGCCGACGTGGGATGGTTGTGGCATCGCCGCTTGTCCCATGTCAACATGAGAACTTTGCAAAGTCTTCACAAGGGTGGCCACATTCTTGGACTAAAAGACAATGTTTCTTTTTCTAGAGATCGTCTTTGTAGGGCTTGTGTTGAAGGAAAGATGCATGATTCTCCCCATCCAAGCAAGACCATCATTTCATCAAAGAGGATATTGGAACTTCTTCATGTTGATCTCTTTGGTGCCGTGCCTCAACCTAGTCTTGGTGGGAAGAAATATTGTTTGGTGATTGTTGATGACTATTCAAGATTTACTTGGGTTTATTTCTTCAAGACGAAGGATGAGACCCAACAAGCCGTCATCGACTTTTCCAATGAAGTTCAACGCCAACACAATGTCCCTATATTGGTCATTAGGAGTGATAATGGCTCCGAGTTCAAGAACTACACCTTAAATGAGTTTCTTAGTGAAGAGGGGATTCGTCATCAATATTCCGCTGCATATACCCCTCAACAAAATGGTGTAGCCGAAAGGAAGAACCGGACTCTCATGGATATGGCAAGGTCTATGTTGGCGGAGTTTAAGTCTCCACTTTTCTTATGGGCCGAGCTATCTCCACGGCGTGTCATTCATCAAACCGGCTATTCTTTCGCAGGCAAGAAGTTTACACCTTATGAGATGCTCACCGGCAACAAGCCCAATGTCTCCTACTACCGAGTATTTGGTTGTAAGTGTTTCTATAAGAACAAAGTGTTCGTTTGTCTAAATTTGAATCTAAAGCTTTAGAGGGTGTTTTTGTTGGGTACGGTGCCGAATCTCACACCTATAGAGTCTATGACAAAACCGTTGGGAAAGTCATAGAATCTTGTGATGTGAGGTTCGATGAGAATGACGGCTCCCAAGTGGCGCAATTTCATGTTTGTGATGTAGATAATGAGAGCCTCAAGATGCTATAAGAAGAATGGGCATTGGTTTCCATCCCCGTTGAGATTCATTACGAGTCTCCTCAAGCAAGTCCAAGCTCCATTCAAGTGGAGGCCTCTTCATCACAAGTTGAAACGGCGCCTATCATGGAAGCAAATGATGCACCACCCAAGAACAAGTTCAAGACCCTCCTCATGTTGACCAAGTTGCTATGCAAGAACCAAGTTCTCCTATTGTTGATGCTAGCCAAGGTCATGACCAAGATCAACCCTCTCCTTCATTGTTGAAGATGTGCATCAAGATGATCAAGGTCAACATTCCGGTCAAGACGGGGACTCAAATGATCAAGAGATACCTCCAAGATGCAATAGAGATATCGAAGCCCGTCGTAAAGCAAGATTGAAAGAGACTTTGAAATAAAGAGTCACATCTAGAAAAATCCTTGGTGACCAAGAAGGGTGTTACCACAAGAAGGCAATTGGCAAGCTTTAGTGAACATCAAGCTCATATTTCCATGGTGGAACCAAAGAAAGTGTTTGAAGCTCTTGAAGATCCGGATTGGTTAGAAGCTATGCATGATGAACTCAATAACTTCAAGCGCAACAAAGTGTGGAATCTAGTTGAGAAGCCAAAAGATTGCCGCAATGTTATAGGCACAAAGTGGATATTCAAGAACAAGCAAGATGAGCATGGAATGGTTGTGAGGAACAAGGCAAGATTGGTTGCACAAGGTACTCTCAAGTTGAAGGCATTGATTTTGGAGAGACTTATGCACCCGTGGCTCGCCTTGAGTCCATCCGTATCCTTCTTGCATATGCATCACATCATAACTTTAAATTGCAACAAATGGATGTGAAAAGTGCTTTCTTAATGGTCCTTTAAAGGAGTTGGTATATGTTAAGCAACCACCGGGTTTCGAGGACCCTAAATTCCCTAACCATGTCTACAAGCTTGATAAGGCGCTCTATGGTCTCAAACAAGCACCTCGTGCTTGGTATGAGCACCTAAGAGAGCTATTGCTAGACCGTGGATTTGAATTGGGGCAAATCGATCCCACCTCTTTACCAAGAGGGTTAAAGGGGAGCTTTTCATATGCCAACTTTATGTTGATGATATTATATTTGGCTCATCTAACAAAGCTTTCAATGATGAATTTTCAAAGCTTATGACCGATAGGTTCGAGATGTCTATGATGGGCGAATTGAAGTTCTTTCTCGGTTTTGAGATCAAGCAATTGAATGAAGGGACTTTCATCTCTCAAACCAAATATACCCAAGACATGCTCAAGAGGTTCAATATGCAAAATGCTAAGGGAAGCGGTTTCCCATGGACACCAAATGCCATCTTGAACTTAACCCCGACGGTATCGATGTTGATCAAAAACTTTATCGCTCTATGATTGGTTCTTTGCTTTATCTTTGTGCATCTAGACCCGATATTGTGTTGAGTGTAGGGGTGTGTGCAAGGTATCAAGCCGCTCCTAAAGAAAGCCACATGGTGGCGGTCAATAGAATCCTTCGATATTTGGTTGATACCCCAAGGTTTGGTTTGTGGTACCCAAAGGGCACTAATTTCTCTCTTGCCGGGTACACGGATTCGGATTGGGCCGGTTGCAAGGATGATAGGAAATCAACTTCCGGGGCATGCCAATTTCTTGGTAGGTCCTTGGTGAGTTGGTCTTCTAAGAAGCAAAATTGCATATCTCTATCCTCCGCCGAAGCCGAGTATGTGGCGGCCGCTAGTGCATGCACTCAATTGTTATGGATGAGGCAAACTTTAAAGGAATACGGTGTCAATTGTGACAAAGTGCCTCTTTTGTGTGACAATGAAAGTGCTATCAAGATTGGCCACAATCCGGTGCAACACTCAAGAACGAAGCATATTGAGATTCGTCATCATTTTATTCGGGATCATATTGCTCGTGGTGATATTGAGCTTGGCTATATTCCAACCAAAGATCAACTTGCCGATATTTTCACGAAGCCACTTGATGAAGCAAGATTCACTTTTTGAGGCATGAGCTAAATATCGTGGATTCAAGGAGCTTGACTTGATTATCTTGCATACACACCTATATTTTGACTATGTATTTGGTTTAGGTGTAGGCATGGAAATAGGGGGAGTGCGGCCCTAACACATTGGACCATCCCTCCCCCCATTATGCCGATATTGAGAACTCATTTGCCTCTCTATATTCGTTCAATGAATTGTGAGCTTAAATGACGAGTTGTGACCGTGAACCCAAGATATATCTTCACGGTGTCACACCACACGCTCATACATGGTGGTCTAGGCCACCGCCCTCTTCTTGTTGAAGAGTTGGGTCTTATTGGAGATTTTATTGCATATTTGTTGTTTCTTCCCACTTTCGAATCACTTCCAATGTTGCTATTTGGGTTTTCTTGGTGTTATCTCCATTGGAAGTGTGAAGAAACCATCATGTTTGCATCTCCCCGTGCCACTCAACATTGCTCCATGGTCACTCTTGAAGATGGTTCTCCGCAAAGAAGTCCGCAAGTTTCCAAGTATTTTGGTTAATCAAGAAATTCAGAAAAAGGAGAGAAGTTTTTCAAAAAAGGGGAGAAGTTTTCAATGAAAACGGGAAAAAGGCAGTCTGGCCAGCCAGGCCGGCTGCCTCGGGTCACCGCCCGGCCTACAGGCCAGCCTAGGCCGGCTCCCAGGCCGGCTGCCTCGGGTTGCCGCCCGGCCTCCAGGCCGGCCTCTCGGGGCCTCTTCTATCGGGGGGGAGGGGGTCGATCCGACAGTTTCCTTCTTCTTCCTCCTCTCCCCCACAACCCCCCAACTCCATGGCTGCCCCTCCCATGCTCCTCCTCCCCCACCATTAGAGCCCCCCCAACACCTCCTCCTCCATCAGATCTGCGAGCCCTCTTCTAGATCCACCTTCCCATCCAAGTGATTTCTCCTTTGGTGGAAGATTGGGGGAGTTCTCCTCCATTGTTTGGTGTCCTCTCAAGATTTGTTTTCTCTCGGTGATTCTCGAGAAAGATGGATGTTGATTCTCTTGCTGAATTTGGTGCTCTCTTTGGCATAGAGGAGCTACCTCCGTGTCCCATGGCTTTTGTTCGTATTCACATGCAAAATCTCATTAAAGCCTCCCCCGGGATCCATCATTGCTATCCCTCCGAGTCGGGCTCTCTTGGAAAGATCCCCAAGGTATCTCATATGACTCCTTTTTGGAAAGCCACTTACCTCATCCTCCGGAACACTATTGCCGTCAAGTTTGGAGAAAAGGGTTTGGCTCGCATGTATATGGTCAATCTTCTTCACCACATTGTCACCCTCAAGGAGAGGAAGAAGAAAATAGATGTTCTTGACTACATGTGGCACGAGATGCAAGCCGTGGTTCTTGAGTCCAAGGTTCCAATTTATGGTCCGTACCTTCAGAAGCTCTTTGAACTCAAGTTGGCTCAGACCTCGCTCAATGCCTATGTTCATGCCTTGTATTCGCCTACACTGCATGCTTTGCCATCTCGCCCCCCGGGTGCGGTCATTCCTTCTCAAGAGAAGCGTGCTAGATCTGGCGCTCCTGAAGCTCATGTTGAGGCCTCCAAGAAGAAGCACGGCATCATGGATGTTTTCAAGAAAATGAATTGCTTCTTTGCGGACAAGCAATCCAAGGACTTCAAGGCATATCGCAAGCAAAAGTCTTATAACCGCAATCAAAGGGAGATCATGAAGAAACTTGAGTTTCCCGTGCCTTCTTGCTCAAGCTCAGCCGAGGTCTCGGAGAATACTTACAATTCCAAGTACACCTATTGGTTGGCGACGATGCCTCCTCTCTTGCTCCCTATTGGCCGGACACTCATGGTGCATCAAGCTCAGGTCAAGCTTTTGGTGGCACCAATGATGATGATGATGAGGACGAGTATGAAGACGAGTGATCTCATGGGCCTTCACTTTTCTTTCTCCTTTTTGGTGTCTTGATGCCAAAGGGGGAGAGAGTTATCCGGGGATTTGCATCCATGCATTGCATACATTTGTGTTTTTATTTGCATTGCATCATTTTTAGTTGAACTCTCTATTTGGTCGATGTTCATGGAACTTGTTTATCACTATTGTATGAGATGGTTAATTATTGTATGAGACTATGGATTTCGGTATTCGGATGGATTTATCTATGTTTGAGTCTACACGATATTGTGCTTTGGTATAATTGTCGACATTTCTTAGCACAAGGTATGATCATCTTCTCAAAATCTCAACATAGATGGATATGTCTCTTTGTGTTGTTCTTATATCATGTTGATTATATCTTGTTGAAATTGGTTCCCTCCTTATGTGTGTTCTTGCATTCCAAGGCAAACAAAAAATATGCACACGTTTAGGGGGAGCCTCTTTCATTTTGTTAAGAACATGATCTATTGTGGATACTTTATTGCAAATCCTAGAGTTGTCATCTAACACCAAAAAGGGGGAGATTGAAAGGACATTTATTTACCCCTATGAGTTTTGTGTGTTAGATAACAACACCGGTGATATTTTAATATGATGCTAAGTGCTTTCAGAAAATACTAAGATTTATAAGAATACAAAAAGAAGAAAGAAAATGTCCGAAAGGGCCGTGGTGTTGAAAACCCTGGGAAGCCAGCCCCCAGGTAGGCCTGGCCGGGCTGCAGGCCGGCTGGCTCGGCTGGGCTGCCAGCCCCCAGGCCGGGCCACAGGCCGGCTGGCTCGGCAGGGCAACCGGCCTCCAAGCCGGCCAGGCCGGGCTGTAGGCCGGCTGGCTCGGCAGGGTGGCCGGCCCCCAGGCCGGCCAGGCCGGCTTCCCTGGGTAACTTGAGACAGCACAAGAGGCCGGCCCCTAGGCCGGCCTCCCAGTTTTCTTCAACGGCCATCTTTTTTGGAGGAGCTATAAATGCTCCTCCACCTACCTTGGGACTGCTAGCTGGCCCAAACTTGAATACACCATTATTGCAAGCTCAAGCAACATCTAGATCTCCCAATCCCTCCACCCAAACTCGTTGATCTTTGGAGGATTGAAGGAGAAGGCCCGGATCTACATCTTCACCAAGCGAATTTACATTTCCCCCTCATTCACTTGAGGGACCCTTTGCTAGGATTTCCTTTGGGAAAACCTAGCTCATTGTTTTACTTACTTGATTGTCTTTGTGACAGATTGTAGCTGTTCGGGAGCCCCCAATCCTTTGTGGGTTGTGCCCCGGATTGTTGTTGTAAAGGCTCCGGACTCCGCCTTGAAGGTTTCCGATAGTTGAAGGTGAACCAAACCTTTGTGGTGCGGTTCATCGGAGAAAAAGGTGAAGCCTTTGTGGCTATTGAGTTGTGACATTTGTGGTAGCTCACACCTCTCCAACGAGACGTACTCCCCTAAAAGGGAGGAACTCGGGAATACATCCGTGTCTCCGCGTGCTTTCACTTCGGTTACCTCTATCCTTATTTACCATCTTTACTTTGTGTATCTTGTTTAGTTGCTAGCTTGTCATATAGGTAAATTCACCGTAGTTGTATATCTAGAGAATTTACTTTATGTATCAAGACTAAATTGAAAAAGTACTAAAATTTGAAGTAGCACCTATTCACCCCCCCTCTTGGTGTCATACGATCCTTTCAATTACACACAACCATTTCAGCAAAATATAGCCAGCAGTGGAACACACAAATTTGTCTCCTAATTAGTTAATTCATCTCAGCATACATAGAGTTTTGGGCACAACCAGAAGTAGTGGTAACCGGCAAGTTCTGAATTACAACTACATCACCAAAATATAGCCAGCAGTTGTGGTAACTAGCAAGTTCTTAATTACACACAACCATTTCACCAAAATACCAGCAAGTTCTGGATATAACACACATCTGTTACTTCTCAAATTCAGGAGGAAGGGCTAGCCTCTCCATCACCATCATTTCCTTGGTACCCACTCCCACAAGCATTATTGTAGTTGATAGTTGTCGTCGACGAATTTCGTCGACGACAACTATCAAGTTGAGAACTAGATGGTTTACTACACTATATGGTTTACTACACTAAATATCAAGTTCAGAACTAGATGCTTCAACAACATACCTTCTGTCTGACATTATTGTGTACTTCCCAAACTGCCCTTCGGTTCCACCCAAAGCACACTTCAGTTGAGTCAGAAACCAAGCCCAGTTGGCTGTGTCCTCTACTGGGACAATTGCAAAGGCAATTGGGTACATGTTGTTATTTCCATCTCTGCCTGTTGCAGCTAGAATTTGAGCACCAGTGGTAAGCTTGATAAAGCATCCATCCAAGCCTGCAAAATGAATGCCAAGTTAGTAATGCATTTTCAGTTGCACACAAAAAATATAGTAAACACAGGAATGAAATAAAGTAAAGCATCCTTCTCACCTATGAATGGCCTGCATCCTTTGAGAAACCCTCTCTTGGTCCATTGATACAAAAAAAATAACCCATGGAAAGTGGGGCCAGGGTGAGGGTTCTCTTGAGTAGGAACTGTTGTCACTGTGGTCACAATTACTCTACTGCCAGGATTAATATCAATCACTGCCTGAGCAAAATCTCTAAGTCTAAAGTACTGCTTCGTGTGATCACCTAACACAGCATCAAGAGCCAAATTCTTTGCCCTGTAGGCCATCATCTTGGGCACCTTAATACCATGTTGTTGCCTAGCAAGGTCTATGAGGGACTGAATGTTTGTGTGAGGATCAGATCTGAACATGCCTTCATAGTTTTCAGCCAACCATTTGGCACTGACCCTAGTTGATTTAGGCCCCCTTCTTTTGAGCTTCTAGAGTGGCTTCTAGGTTCAGGGAAGCAGAAGCCCAAAAGAAGTGTATAGATTCTGGCTAGCTTCTCCCCACCGCGAATCCAGTTTTACCTATGAAGTGAGAAGCTGGGACGGACCTGATTCTGGGCAGCTTCCCGAGCTTCCCCGCTAGGACTCGAACGGGTATAGATATTTGCCCCTTTCGTTCCTTCTATTTACCACCCGAATGCCACTCGGCCACGTTTCTGCTCGCTCAGCCATTGCGTAACGCTTGCCGCATACGCACATGGGCCAGCTAATTACCGCATGCACCCAGCTAATTACCGCATGCATACACATGGGCCGAGCTAATTACCCCTTTTCTATTTATCAATTACGTAACGCATGCTGCCTAACGCATGCATGGGCCAGCTAACTATGCTGACGATCTATGGTGCGATCAAATATTTGTAGTCTTGTTGTAAAAAAAAAGTAGTCTTTTGCCTTTTCATATTATTTCATTTTATTTCTGCCTCATTTCTTACACTGAATAGAGCAAATAAGCATAAGATAAATCATTTTTAAGTAGACATATCAAACATAGGGGCATTCTAGACATCTCACAACTCAATACAACTAATAAGCCAAATCTGCAGAAGCCTAAAAGAAGTCTCCAAACAGTTTCTAAGAGTTTCTACCCACCAAAATCTATAAGCAGGCTTCTGCATAAGCAGAAGCCCAAAAGAAGTGGCCCTTAGTTGTGGTGTTACAGTAATGCTGCAGGTACATCTTCCTTATGCAAAATGTCTTCTCCCCCTGATCTCAGATGCCACAATGTAGAAAGGGCAGTCCTCCTTGATGCACATCACAATAACTCTCACATTAGAGTTCATGTGATAAATGTAATTCCTGCTCTGTGCAATGTGCAAATTGATGATTGCCTCTCTGAATTGCTGCACATTTCTGAAGCACATCTGAAAGGACAAGGATGTCGCCTAGAGGGGGGGGGGGGGGTGAATAGGCGATTTAAAACTTTTCCGGTTTAGGCTTGATAATTGCGGAATAAAACTATGTGTTTAAATTAACAAGCCAACAACCTAAATAAACTAGGCTCACCTATGTGCACCAACAACTTATGCTAAGCAAGACAAGTAACAAGGTGATAGCAATATAGAATACTTCAAGCACGAAGGCTATCACAATGTAAAGTGCATAAGTAAAATGCTCGGGTATAGAAATAACCGAGGCACGCGGAGACGAGGATGTATTCCCGAGTTCCTCCTTGTTAAGGGAGTACGTCTCGTTGGAGAGGTGTGAACCAACACAATGGTTCAACAACCACAAAGGTTTCACCTTCTTCTCCGATGAACCGCACCACAAAGGTTTGGTTCACCTTCCACTATCGGAATTCCTTTGAGGCGGAATCCGGAGCCTTTCAACGACGATCCGGGGCACAACCCACAACGGGATTGGGGGCTCCCGAACAGCTACAAGTGACCACACAAGGGTCTCAACCACCACACGGGTGTCTAGGGTCCAAAGACCCAAGAGTAACAAGTTCACAATCTTTCAACTTCCACGAATCCTCGTGGAGAGCACAAACCGATGCAACGAAGCAATGGCAAGAGCACAAGGCTCAAATCCTTCACTCTTGAATCCCACTACAAGCAACTAATGCTTATGGGGGGAGAAGAGAGGAAGAACAACGAAGAACACAACAAATGGAACTTCAAGATCGAGATCTACTAGGTTCCCCTCACTTAGAGGAGGAATGGATTGGATGAATATGTAGATCTAGATCTCCTCTCAATTTCCCTCAAAGATAAGCAAGAATCATGGGAGGGAATGAGATGAAGGCAAGCTTCTTCCAAAGATCAACAATGGAGGAGAGAGGGGAGAAAAACTTGCTCAAGAGATGTGAAAACCATTGGGAAAGAAACCCCCTTTAAATAGGTCCACTAAAAATATGGCCGTTGGCAGTTTTTTCCGCGAGCTGCGCTTGAGAGCCGGCCTGGCAGCCGGCCTGGGCCGGGCAGGCGACCGGCCTGGCAGCCGAGGCAGCCGGCCAGGGAGCCGGCCCGCGCAGAAATAAAACTTCTGAAATTAAGGGTCACAAATATGGAGGAGATATCACACATGGGAGGTGTGGATCTTATCTCGAGGAGGACCGGTAATATTTCCAACACCGAGAACGCAACAAGTTTTCCATCCGGACTCCGATTTCGATGATCTTGGGTTTGTTGGAATCGCAATGAGGAGCATTACAAGATCATGCATAGAAACATCATAGTCCATCATGTGAGGAGGATAACACAAGAGGAGAGATTGACCTCTCTAAAAGAGACGAACCGGTAAAACCTCCAACATCAAAAACACCACAAGATATCCAAATGAAATCCATTTTTGATGAACTAGATCTTGGTATGGAGATGAACACAAGCTCTAAATTCTCACATGGATAAAAGCCAAATAAGAACCAAGAAAGATGATATGCCAAATATGCAAAGGTTTGAGCTCTCCATAAAGATGTGATCAAGTTACTCACTTGAGAGCCCCTCTTGATAGTACACCGTCTATCCTATAACCCGGTCTCCCACTCACGAGACCGGTAAAATAGAAAACCTATCAAGATCATACCTTTGCCTTGCGCATTCCACTTGAGCTCGATGATGACGATCTTGACTCTCTCAAGTTGGAACACCTTTCTTGATTGTGCTTGCTAGCACATGCTTGATGAAGACTTCTCCAAATACTCCCCCATACACCATTACGGGAGACCCTTGCTAAACTTCGTCTCCATGAATCCACTTGCACTTCATCTTCTTATCTTGATATAGATGATGGCTTGGAGATAAACATGAAGTTCACTCAATCTTCTTTTCCAAGCCATGCTTGCAATAAGCTCAACTCTTCACATGACCATTCTTCATATAAACCCTTGGATGGAACCTTGGTCATCATGAAATCTTCTAGAGTCCAACATATGAACTCCAATCTTTTCCTATGGACAAGATCTACAAGTATATCTCAATGCAAACATTAGTCCATAAGGATTGTCATTAATTACCAAAACCACGCATGGGGCAACACATGCCCTTTCAACATCCTCATGCAAAGTTGCTCGTGTGCATGCATCCTCCTCTCATCATACCATTTCCTAGGTTCTTGTTTCTTTCCTCTGCTCTTTCTTCCCTCCTTCGGTGGCACCATTGAAATTGGTTCAAACATATCATCATCATTGTCAGACAGAAAACCAGTGGATCCATCATCATCTGATGAGGGTATGTAGTCAACAACTGATTGAACTGGCACACTGGAATGAGACCTCACTGTGGGCCCTTTCCTAACAGGCAGCTTCTTCTTCGATATTTTAACAAGTTCAGGGGGTGGTGGTGGTTCAAACACTGGATCATCTTCTGCTACAAACAAATCTTCGATGTTAGTGTCACCTTCACAATGC
Source organism: Poa pratensis (assembly GCA_947311845.1). Classification (NCBI taxonomy): domain Eukaryota; kingdom Viridiplantae; phylum Streptophyta; class Magnoliopsida; order Poales; family Poaceae; genus Poa; species Poa pratensis. The sequence continues at coordinate 21,449,084 of CAMZMU010000106.1, read as the reverse complement.
AACATTGGATCTTCTCTCACCCTCCTCATCTCCTCTAACCTCTCAACTATTTCTTCTTCTTCTTCCTTTGACCTGAATTGTTGCATTGCAGCAAACTCTGCCTCTCCCATCGAAAAACCATCATCTTCTTCATCACCTGAGCTCACATCTTCTACCACAACTGACTTGCCCTTCTCACCCACCACATTCACACTTCTTTGAGTCGATACATAAGAATTACTCTGACTGCCACATTGACTTGCAATAACAGAACCTTCATCGTCAACAACATACATAGGAGAAGGACCCAAATCTAACACAACTGGTTCTGCATAACTAACAATGGATTTAGCTGCAGCTGCTGGTGCTCGTGCAGGTTTGTTAATTTTGTCACAAACAGGTACACCAGCTCTGCCCCTCTTGACAGTCAAGTACAACACTTTGGTTAATTCAAAGAAATCTAGCAGTTCATATATTTTCCCATTGTTATCGTCCAGTCCCATTTCCTCCCCCTTTCTGCAGTAAACTGAATCCCTAATACCATACCCTTGTGTCTCAATCAGTGCAAGAATATTCATATAGGTTATATCATCTCGGGCAAGTGTCCTCTCAACATTATCTACTCCATCGAAATGAATTTTGACATCCCAGACCTCAGGATCCAAACTACAAAGCAGTAGAAATAACAAGAATTAAGAAAATCCCCATTTTCAGTGAACCCTAACCCTAAATCCCCAATTTCAGTGAACCCTTACCCTAAATCCCAAATTAGCTACACTACTGTATAGAAACCGAGACAGAGAGAGACACAGCTGAACTTACTCCACCCCGCCGAGCCCGTACGTCCACTCCTGGCTCGTCGCCGGATTCACGAGCCATATCTCAGCTAGCCTGGCTGCCGCCGCCGACGGACGCCGCTCTGCCCAGAGCTCATCCAGGCCGTCGACCATGCTGTCGTGGGTTTGTCACGTCAGATGTCATAGGTGACTTCGTAGGTGTGGGATTGCGCGAGTTAATCGTCTCCGGGCTTAAGATCGTAGGAAACGAAGAAGACATAGATTTACCCAGGTTCGGCCCCTCAATGTGAGGTAAAGACCTACTTCCTGCCTACCCTAGATTGGTATTGATATGATGTATAAGGTGTTACAATGCAGGCGATCCGATCTCAGTATTCGCCGTATCTACTAGGGTTTGAGGGCTTGAGAGTTTGACCTTTTCTAAACCCTGCGAGTCCTCTTTATATCCACAGAGGCTCGTCAGGTTTACAAGAGTTCTACACGGAGCCGGTTATCTTCTTGCCTTCCAAGGCAGGTAAACGCCGACCTTCTGGATCTTTCCTTATAGCATGTTGCGACTCTCTTGGGCCGGCCCATCTCCATGTAAGCCCATTGATGATGTGACCACGAACCTATCATAAGCCGCGTTACACTTGTGGGCCGTGAGTTAACTCATTTATTATTCCCCCGACATTAGCCCCCAAGAGTGGTTAGGACTTCATGGGAGTGGATCTTCCAACTGCTGGGATTGATTGTGAAGCCACACTGTGAACGCCCTGGCCAATCTCTATTTTATGCGACTCAAAGCTGCGATGCTGCATGCGGCTCATCTTTTCAATTCTTCTTATCTTATCGGAATATCTTTTTCCTTTAACTGCGGGTCGTTCCCCATTCTTCGGACGTAATCTGTTCCGCTGATTTCGGGCTCCCCAGTTATAAGCTGCGGTGACCTAGGTCAATCTTTACTTGCCTCGGTTTTCTCTTCCATTCCTCGCCGTGCCGCCCTCTTCCTCAACAATGGCTCCCAAAGCGAAGCTGGCCGAGGAGAAGGCCTCACGCAAGATTTCCTGCAACTGGGATGGATCTTGGGTGACGGAAGACTTTCTTCAGGACCTCGCCACCAAGGGGTTCCTTCCTCCGAAGACTGACTGCCATTGGCGGGCGCCCGAGGATGAGGTCATGCCACGGCCCCAGCCAAACAAGCTGGTGATGTTTATAGAGCACGTGGAGCGTGGATTCACACCTCCCGGCTCCCTCTTCTTCCGCAATCTTCTACATCAATTAGGTCTCCGCCTCCATGACATTGGACCTAATTCAATGCTCCAGGTGAGAAATTTCCACGTCTTGTGCGAGGACTACCTTGCCGCGGACCCCAACATCGATTTGTGGCTTGCGTCTTTTACTTGCAACAGCCAACTTGAAACAAAAGGCGGCGCCTACGTCCAGTGCGGCGCCGTATCTCTGCAACGTCATAAAAAATATGTTCTTCCCAAGCTGGCCCTGGCCAACAGGCCTAGGGATTGGCAGAAATCTTTTTTCTACTGCCAAGATACTTCTCCTGAGGGCGAGACTCGCCTTCCTTCTTGGTCTGACACGGCTTTCGAGCCCACTGAGGCACTCAAATCCAAAACCTGCCAATATGCCACGTCTTTTATCAATGAATCCCTGGACAAGATCCGTGTCTTGATCAGTCGCGGCCTAACTGGCCTTGACCTCATCTCTTGCTGGACAAAGTGGCGTATTCAACCAGTGAGTCCCCGACAGCGACTCTTTATCGAGTGCGCCGGCACGTCCGAAGACGTTGATCGCCTCCCTGCTGCAGATTGGGAGAGTGAAGAATGTGTTACGTTTATCTGTCACGTGACCGAGGAGAAGGAGGTCTCCTTTGATAAATTGGGGCTTGCCCCTTTTAGTGTGAACAACAAGCCTTTCGAGGTAATTTCCTTTGTAATCCTCTGTTTTTGTGTTGAAGTTGTACCCCCTTACTGTAAATAATATCTTCTTTCTTCTGAATCAGGCTGACGAAAGTTTCTGGTCGCTTCCCGCGACCAATCTGGGTGTCGCTGCTGCCAAGCGTGCCCCAAGGAAGAAGTTGCTGCCCGCCTTAGAGGGCAGCGAGACTATTGATGTTCCTTCTGTTGCCACCGCGGCTTCAGATAGCAAATCCACTGAGTTGGAGGAGGATGATAGTCCCCTGCCGGCCGCCCGTCCTCCTGCTGTGGCTGGCCCGACCCCCCGCAGGGCCTCGAAGAGGTTGTCCCGGGAAGAACCAGAGCACAGGGCCCTCGAGAACCCTGAGGTCTGATACGTCTCAAACGTATCTATAATTTCTGATGTTTCATGTTGATATTATACCAATTGTTACATGTTTTATATACACTTCATAGCATTTTTATGCATTTTCTGGGACTAACCTATTAACAAGATGCCACAGTGCCAGTTCCTGTTTTCTGCTGTTTTTGTATTCCAGAAAAGCTAGTCTGGAAATATTTTCGGAATTGGACGAAACTTGGACAGAACCTCCTATTTTTCCAACACGAAGACGGAGTCCAGAGGAGACACGGAGGGGGGCCGCGAGCCAGCCACACCATGGGGCCGCGCGGGCCCACCCCCAACCGCGCCGTGGGGTGGTGTGGGGCCCTCGTGGCCCCGCAGCCGCCGCCCTTTCGCTTATTTATTCCTCCCGACGCGAAAACCCTAGATACCCGAGCCATTATCCACGAAAAGTTCCAGAGACGCCGCCCTGCCGGAGAGGGGAATCATCACCGGAGGGCTCTACATCACCATGCCTGCCTCCGGAGTGATGCGTGAGTAGTTCATCCTTGGACTACGGGTCCATGGCAGTAGCTAGATGGTTGTCTCTCCACTTTATGCTATCATGTTTAGATCTTGTGAGCTGCCTATCATGATCAAGATCATCTTATTGTAATGCTACATGTTGTGTTTGCTGGGATCCGATGAATATTGAATACTATGTCAAGTTGATTATCAATCTATCTTATATGTTATTTATGATCTTGCATGCTTTCCGTTACTAGTAGATGCTTTGGCCAAGTAGATGCTTGTAACTCCAAGAGTGAGTATTTATGCTAGATAGTGGGTTCATGCCTCCGGTAATCTGGGAGAGTGACAATAACTTCTAAGATTGTGGATGTGCTGTTGCCACTAGGGATAAAATAACCGATGCTTAGCTTAAGGGTACGCCGTTAGGTCTAATGCATTTGTTTACTTTACGCACATTACTTAATGCAATTATCCGTTGCTTGCAACTTAATACCAACGGGGAACTCGGTATGACAACCTGGCGGTGGATTATTAGTCATAGACTTAGTTGGATAACGGTCTATGTATTTTGTCGTAATGCCCACATGAATATCATAGTAATCATCATGTCATATATATGCATTGTTATGCGCTCAATATTTTGTCAATTATCCAGCTGTAATTTGTTCACCCAGCATGTTAGTTATCTGTTATGGAGAGACGCCACTAGTGAACTGTCGACCCCGGTCCATTCTTTTACACTGATAATACAACCAACTGCAAACACTGTTCCTTTTCATTCTCTGCAATTTACTACTGTTTTCCACACCATACGTTTAATCCTTTGTTTTCAGCAAGCCGGTGAGATTGACAACCTCACTGTTTCGTTGGGGCAAAATAGTTTGATAGTCTTGCGTGCAGGTTCCACGTCAACAGTCAGAACTCACTACAACAGCTCTTTTCTGGCACCGTTGACAACCTTCAGAAGTGATTTCTTGCTCCTACTGGTTCGATTAAACCTTGGTTTCATACTGAGGAAAACTGCTGCTACACTGCTTCATACCTTCCTCTTGGGGTCTCCCAACGAACGTGTGTCTACACGCATCAAGCTCTTTTTCTGGCGCCGTTGCCGGGGAGCGGAAGCACTTCGGTTCAGAAATCTTCTTGCTTCCCCTTCCACACGCTAGCTCTTTTTCTGGCGCCGTTGCCGGGGAGCAAGAGGATTTCTGCAAGGGGAGTTTCATGCTTCCAATCTCTTTACTTTGTTATTGTCTTGCTTAGTTTATTTTTATTTTTTAGTCTTGTTTGCTTTATTTTTCAAAAACACAAAAAAATTAGTTACTTGCATCTAGTTTATTTCGGTTTGTTATTATGTCTAGTTGTTTATTTGCTATCAATGGCTTATCTCTATGAAACTAGATCTTGTTGGCAAGGTGGGTCCACTGAGGATGAACGAACATATTATAGGAATTACCGCTTGTCACAAAAAGGGATGTACTTATGGAAAATCTTAAATCAACTAGAGGAATATGCTAGAAATTTATGCTTTATATTTGGCAAATCTTTTTGCTTTAATGAATCTGATTGTTCTAGGAAGCCCAAACATTTTTCTTTCCAATGTGCTTGTAATGATAATGAAACCTTAGCTTCTTATGTTAAAGGTTACTATAATGGGTATGAGGTGGAAAGAATTGAAGAATTTATTGTTTTTAAGGGTGCCCTTGAAATTAGTTCTTATCTTGAGCATAAAATTGACGCCCCTTATAAATCTGAAAGTTTTGGCATACTTAAATATTGTTATGATACCTACAAGGATAATAATTCTTATATTACTGAACATCTTAAGAGGATGTTTCCTCCAAAAGATGAAACTTATGCCTTGCAGGAACCTGTGGAAGAAGAAATTGCTGAAGCTGAAAGCTCATTGGATGAAAAAGAGGAGGAGAGTGAAGAACAAAAGGAGGATCTACCTTCTAATGATAGTAACTCTTTAACTCTTACATTATATGATTGCCCTCCGTGCCTACCTAAGGAGGAAGAATGCTATATTGTTGAATATCATGATTCTATTGAAATATCTCCTTTTGATAAATTTGAAGTAGACAACTCCTTGACTCTGTAAGCCGCCGCAGCTCCTCCTGAAGGCGTAAGTCCTCACGTGCTAACCTGCTGCGCTCGTCCACTATCCTCTGAACTTCATCATAGAGCCCAATTCTTGGGGCTTCTATCTCTGTTGTCCTGGCTGCGGCATTGACCGCAGAAATTGGTGTAAAGAGCGGGCTGCCTTGTGGTAAAGTAGCCGCTGCGTTGAAGACTACCCTTTGTGCTGTTTCCCCCACGGCTATAGCTTCGGATGGGGTTTCCCTGTTTGTGACTCCTGACGCCGCGACTCCTGGTGTGGCCGCAGCGGGTGCCGCGCCGCCTGAACCGAGCTCTGCGACTCCTGATCCAACCGGCACGACTTCTTCTGCGGCTGTAGGGGCCAGGCTGCCTGGTGGCATACCCAGGCCTTCTCCTGCTTCCATTGTCTTGTAAATTCCCTCCATGTGTTAACTGTGCATTGATGGCGAGCTTCCATCCTCTGGGTTTCCGCCCAACCTCTCCTCGAGGACTGGATTGGGCTTCCTCGCCTTCAAGGTGCGATGGTCTGTTGTTGGTAGATTCCTCCTCTTCGTCCACGGTTACAGCGATTCCTTCTTCTGAGTCGCCCTACCGTGATGGGCTTCCAGATCTCAGCTAGCCTGGCCGCCGCCGCCGACGGACGCCGCTCTGCCCAGAGCTCATCCAGGCCGTCGACCACGCTGTCGTGGGTTTGACACGTCAGATGTCATAGGTGACTTCGTAGGTGTGGGATTGCGCGAGTCAATCGTCTCCGAGCTTAAGATCGTAGGAAACGAAGAAGACACAGATTTACCCAAGTTCGGCCCCTCAATGTGAGGTAAAGACCTACTTCCTGCCTACCCTAGATTGGTATTGATATGATGTATAAGGTGTTACAATGGAGGCGATCCGATCTCGGTATTCGCCGTATCTACTAGGGTTTGAGGGATTGAGAGCTTGACCTTTTCTAATCCCTGCGAGTCCTCTTTATATCCACATAGGCTCGTTAGGTTTACAAGAGTTCTACACGGAGCCGGTTATCTTCTTGCCTTCCAAGGCAGGTAAACACCGATCTTCTGGATCTTTCCTTATAGCATGTTGCGACTCTCTTGCGCCGGCCCATCTCCGTGTAAGCCCATTGATGATGTGACCGCGAATCTATCATAAGCCCCGTTACACTTGTGGGCCGCGAGTTAACTCATTTATTATTCCCCCGATACATGCTCTCAGCTCCAGTGTTTGCGCCGCCTCCGATGGCGCCAGCCGCACCGCCGCCGCCGCCCGGATTCGCCGCGTCGTCAATCGCGTGGGAAGAGGAGAGTGGAGCTGCTCGACTGACTGGCTGGTTACGACCGAGCCGTGCGACCGGGCTGGTCTTGACCAGACACGGGCGTGGTCCAAACGGCGACCGCTAACGGCCGTCTACGCCACGCCAGCTCTGACAGTGGCCCCGCCTCGTCAGAACGGCTAACACGAGCGATCAGCGCCATCCGTTTGTTTTACCCCAGTGTTGATACGTGTTTGAAAAAATTAGTACAATCGGTACTGACACGTTAATCTTGCCCGAATTGTGGTAGTTTTTTGTAATTTTCTCCGGATATTCGGATGTAGAGGACTTGCGCACCACCTGCTCGACAGTATGCCTGCTTACAAGCTGCTTGGCAAAATGCCAACTCACGTACCGTATTATTACAGGGGTTACTGCTTACGTGGCTCCACTTGAATCATGCCGCAGATGTCTCTCGTCATTGACTTCCTCCTCCGCCTGTACGCACGAAGACGGCTACTGAATGCTCCTGCTGGGTCTGGTAACAACGACGCAGCTCCAGTCAACCCAGGGCGTCCTAATCATGCCATTCGATTCTTCCGCATACTTGGCAGAGTGAGTCAGTTTCTCTGAATCTCTTTGATGTTAATTTATTCAGGGTTCGTTAAACGACAGATTAGCTGTTTCTGAAGTTCTGTGGCACAAGAAAATTATGCTTTCATTATTAATGTCAAGTTACAACATAGTTGAGGATCCATCGTACTCAAGGTTCTCCATTTTTATTTTGAACTTTCAGATTTCCCGCAGTTGGGGACCTGTAGGTTGCTGGACAACTCTATCGTACTTCATTGTTAGAACTGGTCATGGTGCTAACCTGTTCAGAAGCTTGAGCAATAGACTGGCTGAAAGTACATTTTTGATCCGAGTACTTGGCTACTTATTCAGGTGGTTTGGACGTGAGACAGGCTCTATCGATCATGTGGCTGATACTATGGAACATGTTGGCACTTTCTTTAGACACGCAGGTGCTGCCTTCAAAAGTGCCAAAGATGTTGTGAACAAAATCAGCAAGAGTTCCACTGCGGTGTCCGATGAAAACAAGAGCACTACAAACAGCAACGAGGATGCCCGTGATGGCACCGCTGCTGTTTCTATAGAGGTGGATTCTCCAAGGGCAGATAATGATGACGTGCAACAAACTTTCTCAGGAGACCAGGAAGCCAACCATTCTGCCAGGGCTGAAATTGAATTTAGAATCATCTCATCCATCAAAGAGGGCAACGAGATTATATCCAAATGGAAAGAAGAGGGTGGTGGATTTAGTCTCGATGTTCCTCTTGATAGGCCCACTGAAGTAGCCATGGATCTTTTGAGCTACTTTGTAAGCATGGGTGCAGTTTGCTTACTTGATGGACCAAATGTCAAAGCTATATTGAAGAAGAAGCTCGCGTCAGCACAGTCTGATCTCGAGGTGGCCACCAAAAATGTCGCTAATCTGCAACCTCTAATGCGTCCACCATCTTCAACAGGTAAATAGATTGTAAAATGTGTGCTACCCAAGTCCAAAGAGTGGATTTACTGATGTTTCCTTTTGGTATTGCAGATCGTAAGACGGATAGCTAGATTGGCACTGTACCTTTTCATTGCCCTTTGCGCACCACAGGTACGAAACTTATGGAATATTAGTAAACAGTAGCTAAATAGTTGTAAGGGTCATGTTATAATTATCTGCACACTCTCTCCCTCCAGATCCTCCCTACAACTGAAATTCCAGCTCATCGTCATTTGTCGTGCCATTTTTTGTTGTTTCAGAAATACATTGTCATGACATCCACATCCATTATTAGTGAACTCATTAGGTCGGGGTAATCATCCACAAAGCATCGTAACAGAAATAGATTTCCAAGAATCAGGGGAAACAAGTCCAGCCACCTCCATGATAATATCTTACCTTTCAGCATATTGCCTACAATAAAACAATCGAAACAGACGGGTTCATTGTAACAAAATTGTATTCAGTGTTTAAGTTCAGAAGATGAAATTTTATCATACACCTCTGTGTGTTGTCAGCAGACGCCCGTGTACGCATAGGCCGAAACAGTGCATTGTTGCGGCAGACAAGAGACACTAATGGCCTGTTTGCTAGAGATCCGGATCCTTAATTTTCAGTTTCCTGATTCTCCAGAGATCCACTCCCACTAGGATCTGGATTAATTTAGGGGAAGTGTTTCGCTCACGTTGCCTCTAGGAACGTTGAAAGGGAGATTTAGAGGCAAGTTGACCTTGTTGCCCTTTCACTTTTACCATGCGTTCCTCTATCTAACTTACGTCTTGAGTACACAATAATTTTATTTGGCCAGCTACCACAGATGCAAGGGCATTCATCTGTTGTTTGATTACCACTTGGTACTAGTCAAGCGCTCATGCGTTGCCATGGCTACACATCAAACCGATGCCAACTAGTCTCACTATTTTTCCGAACAACCTGCTTTGTGCAAACCCGAAACTCAACGATATCCTGAAATCATGCACACACCTGTATCTGGGCAGTAATTAAGGGGTTTGTTTGTGGGGGCGGCAGCAGGTAGGGAGTAGACTGCCTTCGACGTCGGGGAAAATGAGGAGGGTACGTAGGGCAGGGAGTAGTTCGTGGCATCCAGCCGCTGGTATTGTCGTGGTTGTCTTGTCGCCCTAGCTGCCCGTGGTCGCCTCGGGAGCCAGACAAGAGAGATGAAGGGGTTGATTGCTCGGGGCGACCGACTGGGAGGGTAACTTGGTGGCAGTGGGTTGGATGATGAGGAGCGACATACTACCATCACCAACGCCAATTTAATAGTAAAGATAATAATATATCTTATTTTGCTTGTACTGAAAGATTATCTGCCAACGGGTATTTTCCCTGTTGTCTTGTCTAACTGTTTCATGGTTTAATCTGGGAATGACTTTCGTTTCATGTTTCATGGTTTAATCTGTGAAAGACTTGATGGTATTTTCCATGTTTATCTTTTGTTTGTTTTCATTGCCATCTTTGTTCATCAACACTTTACTTATGAGCCTTCTTCTGATTAGGTGGCATTATATGTGACCTGCCGGATTTAACCGTGGTGTTTATTTCATTAACAGGTTTACCACAACACTTTGTGGAGAATGAAGGGTGATGTTAATGGTGGACATTAGAGTCTCACCAAGCTTGGTTTTCTTCGCCATTAGTCATTCTGAGATCTGGATCGTCGTTGTCTAGACACTGCTCTGATAATCCATTGTTTTTGGCTTTGTTTGTTTTCCTTTTTTCAACTGTTAGTGACCTTTATTGAGGCTGGAGCTGTGTGTGTAGTCAAGCTCTTCAATTACTACTAGAAATGCAGGAGATATAGTTCCAACTTTCATTGGTCCGTAATGCATCAATGTGTTTTAGCGGCACTAATGGCTGATTGACCATGTTTGTTTAGTCCTCATGTTGCTGATTTCATACTGACTGTCAGCTTAGGCAAACTACAATGTGCTATGTCATACCATGATCGTTTTGATGTAAGCTGTCTTTGAGAACCTTTTTTTTTTCCTTTTGTTGTTAGCATGTTACAGCTTGTGCTATGTTCATTTAATTATTTTTAGATCGAGATGTAGAGAAGAATAGCTCACGTGTGAACACTTCTTATAGAAAAGTGTGCACACTGAGAAAAAAAACATTGCTCTTTAGCTCAAAGCCACAAAGCTTGTAGGCTGCCCACGGGGGCTCATCTTGCACTGAATATTTTGTATCAACAAAGCTATCCGAATCTCACATTGTGGGCTGTGGCAAATTTCCATAAACTATGTGGGTCCCAACTTCCGACAAGAAGTGAGGTTATGCACCACTATGCCTTTCCCCGCAAAAACGAATAATAATAGACCATGATGCCTTTTGCCAGCAAAAACAAATATACATCACCTCTATGCTTCTCAACAAAACAAAACAAAATAAAAAGCTATGATGCTTGTTTAACCAAAAATAAATAAACTATCATATTAGACCGAGTAAGCACACTCCTGTTATAAGTAGCTGTACATTGCACAAAAAGCCTCCTCTAAAGTAATCTCACAAAACATTTTGGTGAAACCTTTCCTTCAATATATGTTCCAATAACTCTAAAACGTTCATCCATGTTATCATCTGCTTCTTCAGCATCTGCCTTCCTAAATCTATCCGACTGATCGATGGTTAACACATCCAATGCAGGGGTATTTTCCACAATGTGCACAAGCAGTTCAACTTGGCCAATGGATGCTTTAAATCCTGTGATAGACACGTCCTTTAGATACTTGTGTCCATGCTCAAATCTCCTGATAGTTGTTCTCTCCACATAGAAAACCCAAACAGACTGGTAAACTGCAAGTTGGAACAGACAATTAATACACACAAAAAAGTACAGATTGGCTCGTTAGATCAAATGTCACTGCAATTTGACTAACCGAGCAGCTACACATGAAATTCACCGTAAAATAAGTATTGCACGCAGTACTCACTATTCAGTAGCCAGGCAACAAAATCACAATGTTCTCTCAATTTTGACAATGGTGATGCATTGAGATAAGAAGCATCGCACTAATATATGAAATGTATGAGATGTTGGAGCTAAATCACTTAGCCCTCTTCTAATACGGTTGTGCTTCACACACACACCTAGCTCCCTCTCTTACACAATCACACTAGGAACAGCTCACTTCCAATGAGGTTGTGCTTCACACACACCCCTCACTCTCTTACACAGTCACACACCAGGAATATATGAAGCTCTATATATCTTCACAATATATCACACAAGCTTGAGGCTACATCTTGGCTTACTAGCTTTCCCAACTTTCAATCTTTTTGGCTTTCTTACAACAGGGGTACATCCTTATATAGGCATCTAGGTCGGTACTGTTCACTGAACAGTAGGTCGGTTACTGTACTCTAGAAGGTACTACAGGACTGCAGACTTACTAGGACTCCTACATACTCTAGATACTTCCTGACATCTACTAGGACTCTTACATACTCTAGATACTTCCTGACATCTATTAGGACTCCTACATACTCTAGATACTTCCTGACTAAGCTAGAAACATAATGCATATAGATATGACAAGATTACTTCTAACATGAGATGACTGCTGGGAACAACAAAGAGAAGCATGCGACTACTTACATGCATCTCTAACTTTTCGATGAAAGGAGTAGCTCCCAGAAATTTCACCAAAGATAGGCTCTCAATATCGTAGTGGAAAAATAGCTCAAGATGCAAATTCTTCAACTGAGCAAAATTGTGTGAATTTTCCAACACACAAGGTAGCTGAAACATAAGACGGCCAGAGATCATTAGGACAATATGTGAGAGAAAACAGACTGTAATTCAAAAGAGTCCTAAAAGAGCAAACCTTCCGTGGTCTGACATGAATTATCATGGCCAGGTTTTGCACATTTATGAGCACATTAGCTAGTGCAGACATGGCCTCCTCAATAGTTACTCCGATAAAATGTATATCTGCATTTTCCAGCCCCGTAGCTCTATTGAGGTAAATAGGTACCGGCGACCCTTCATACACAAACGTTCTCAGTTCCACAGCATGGAACTCAATCTTTGTTAGCTCAGCAAACGCAATGTTCAAGTATAGAAGATGGGAAAGTGCACTATCAACCTTCAGTTCACCAACCAGCTGATAGCAGTGATCAATACTCAACCACTCAAGATTACAACAACTGGACAACATATGTTAAAGACCCTCTGAACTGACATGCACTTTGCGAAGACAGAGCTTTGTGAGGTTCGGGAAACCACTGAACTGTGCAGGTGGTTTGACAGACACAAAGCAAAGTTGAATATGCTGCAACCGAGCTATGCTACTGTTGTCCAAAAGTTGGAAAGGGAATATGTACTGAGGACAGCCGAGAGATTCAAAATTATAAGGTTTTAAATCAAAAGCTAGAAACTTTGTATGCGATGATACAGCAAATCTAATCCAACTATTAAGATGATCAACCAGCATGGTGTCAAATTCAAATTTGACACCAAGCTCTTCAACTACACTTCCATGGCACTGTTGCAAGACTGTATTAACATTGTGGATAAACTTTTGTGTATAATATTTTCTTGGCTTCTTATGCATGTTCTTGCCAAACATTGTAATTCCATCAAAACGTAGTTTAGGACACTCTGTCCACAAACATCTCCATTTGCTTGACAGAACACCGGTCCTTATAACCTCATCGAGAGGCAGTTTTGATAAAATTGTGCGTAGCACATCCTGCGGCATAGAAAAGAAAAGGCATGTGTGTTCAAAGGCTTCATTTTGCTCTTTATGTTAACTCAGAAAGCAGAAGCTCAACTTACCTCAGGAAGATTTACAAACCGATCAACTGATATTTCCTTTTTACAGATTGGTGTGAGGCAGAGGTAGTCTGATATAGCTTTGCATATGGAAAGGCTCAACAGTTGAAATTGAGCATCTCCTATTCTCTTCCAGTAGACTGTTTTGTGGCTTATGAAGTAGGACATAGTTCTGCAAAACAGAATCCTCCACAGCTGAAACCGGTCAATCGCCGTCCCCTTTTCGTATACTATTAGCTTACGCTGTATGCATTCTGATATAGCACTGCAAACCAGAATGCTCAAAATTTGAAAGTGATCATTTGTTGCCCCCTTGTTGTAGATACGACGGGCTTGTCCTGACAGAGATCTGGAAACAAGAAGGCTCCACAGTTCAAAATGACTATCTGATACCCCCTTCTTGTAGACACAACGGCTGTGCTCTAATATAGCTCTGCAGAATAGAATATTCGACAGGCCAAACTGGTCATTTGCCATTCTGGCTTGGTAGTTATGTTTCGGATGGCGTGTACTAGTTGCAAGAATCTGGTTCAGAATATTCCCCATGATGCCGCAGTGAGTCCTGCAGTCAATTTCAGATTCAGCAGTGGAAGTATACCGCGATGTGGCGTAACAAAGGAATTGCTGGCTATTGCCACCTTTACTAATTCAGTCTTGGACTAAGAGCAACTCTAGCAGATACCGTATAAGGCCCTCGGCCCGGAAAACTCCGGCGGATATAGGGGCCAGGGCCTTTTTTTTGGCCCGAACAGTTACCGTAAAATGGGCCAGCCCGGAAAAATTTATCCGGGCCAACCGGATAAGCGGCGGCTCACCCACTATTTAACCGGGCGGAGGGGTCGATATGGTACCAAAACTGCACCCCTCCGCCGCACCTAGCCTAGCGCCGCCGCAGCCCTCCCCAACCTCCGGTGAGCAATCAACGCCCCACCGCGCCTCCTCTCCCCCCACCACCAGCGGATCCATGGCCGGGTCCACCTTGCGCAACTCCGGCGTGCTCGGAGGAGGCTGGGAGCCGCCGGAAGACGAGGCGGCGAGGAAGGCCGCGAGGGAGGCGTCCGAGTGCCGCTCGGCGGCCTCAGGCAAGCGCAGCGGGTACAAGGCCCGCTGCTGGGCGGGCCTCCTAAACCCAGAGCGGCAGCAGGACGCGGAGGCCGGCATCTCCAGCGGCGGCCGGAGGAGGAAGAAGCCGGAGCCGGCCGGCGACTTCGAGGACGACTACCGCCTTCCGGAGCTACCGCCGATTCCGACGGGCGGGTGCCGCGTCACCCGAGGCGGCCACAGCGGCACCTGCAGCCTCGCCGTCCTCGTCGACGACATGGCGCCGGCGTGGAAGCAGGCGGAGGACGCAGACGCCGAGCTGGCCGCTGCGGAGGCGGCGTTTCAGGCAAGGGCTCGCTTGCTTGCGGCGGTGGACGCGCAGGAGGTTGCAGCGGCCGTCCTCCACATCGTCGAGTAGTAGGAGCTCTACGTCGACCCGTAGGTCAACGCTGACGCCGGGGGAAGACCTGTCGCCGCTTCACCATCGCCACCGCCAGGCCATAGATCTAGGGTTTCTAGTTTAATTTATGTTCGTAGTTTAGTTTAATTTCGGTTCTAGCCTAGTTTAATTTCAGTTCTACTGCAATTTCCGTCGTAGTTCATATGTAAAAATTCACGCGCGAACTCGTCTATCTTCATCAGTTTAAATATCCGGATCCATTTTCCTGTTTCTGTTCTGGCCGAGACGAACTGGTACCGGATAATCATTATCCAGGGAACCGGATAAGAGTTATCCAGTACCGAGTTTTCTGGTTGCTCTAATCGATCTTAGAGACGCAAGAACAGAATGGGAAATAGACAAATAAATTATTCAAGAAACGAGATGGGGAAAAGTAAATTACCAAGAAAAAGAATCTGCCAGTCGAGATGAAGATGTTGTAGCAGACGCGGTGGGCGAGCGGGAGGCAAGGTGCAGAATCAGTAGATGTAAATGAGGAAGAGGAAAGGCGTCTGGGTCCGAACCCAAATACCAAGTCCCATCGGATTCAGAACGGCTCCGCCGTTCCGGAGGCAGAGTCCGCATCGGAACCCTGCTCTGCGGAGCAGCGTCTACTCGTTCAGCTCAACGGGGGTGAGGGCGGTTCGTCTCTGACGAGGGGAGGCGCCACGGTCTCTCTCGATCTTGGGAGCGGCCGCGGCTAGCGCGTGAGTCCGAGCTGGAGAGGAAGGCAACCGGCTTGGAGGATGGAGGCAGAGGAGTATATGATTCTGGTGGCTGGCGGCGGCGGGGCGAACGACGGCGTCGAGGAAGGCGGCTCCGGCGCGTGCTGTGACCTGACCTGTGAGGGAGCCCAGCGAGAAGAGTTGTAGTGCTACACAGCCTATTCGGGATTCCAGTGACATCTGGAGCGTTGGATCGAATTGGAGGGATATGATTCCGGCGGGTGGGTTAGTACTTACTCCGTTTTTAAATATAAAACGTTTTACCATTTGTCCACATTCGGCTGAATACCAATTTATCTAAACATATTTTATGTACGAGGTTCATTTATTTTAGTATGCATCTAAACACCATGTAAAACACTTGAAACATCTTATATTTAAAAACAAAGTGACTAGTAGTCGTCCGTGGTAATATGTAACACTCCCCTGGCCTCGGAAGAACCGGGCGTGAACAATTGGACAACCAAGATAAATAGGGAAGACGCAAGTAGAGTTTCAGGAAGACAAAGAGAGAAGAGAAAAGGAAGGAGAAGAGGGTTCATAGGAGCATATCTCACACTGTTCGAAAACGCGTTTGAAAATGTCAAACAAGATTGAAAAAAATACAGGTGCACAACCCAACATTCTATTCTTGCACACGGAATTTCAGAAAAAAAAGACATTTTTTATGCCATGTGTCAAAAAGACGAAAAAATATCAGGTGATCAGTCATTTTGTACCACCAAAATTTGTCCCTTTTAGACAAGTCACAAATTTTTCGTGAAATTTTGTGCGTGAACATATAATGTTCGGATGCATGTCTGAAATTTTTTGTCATTTTTTTAACATTTTGAAATGTTTTAAAATTAAAATTTTCATAATAGGAGTATCTAATTCTACAAGCCAAAACATCACCTCCGACGAGACGACGGCTATTTCATTCATTTCTTTTCTGTGTCTTACACTTTCCCTGGGGCTCGAACAACACCAATTAGTTGTGCCCTTTGAGTGCTAAGTGAACCTTCTCCTAGCCCTGTTGTGCGAATCTTCGCTTGCGATTCGCTTATAATCTGGATTATTTCTCCTTTTTGGGGTAGATTTTTCTTAGGGCCTCTTTGGTTCGAAGGATTTTTAAATAAATTGCATAGGATTTCATCCATAGGATTTACATAATACATTTGGTTCAACAGATTGAATCATCAAAATTCCTATGTATTGCTTTACTACACAACAATCATATATGATTTCTAGCAAGAGGTGAGACCTCTTGAAAAATTGCTATGTGTTTATGACAACTATAATATGTAGACATGTAGTCAATCCCTATAGAAATTTTCTGTGTTTTTCCTACGGTTAACGAAACAAAACTGATTGCCTGTGTTTTTGTGTCGTGACATTCTATTTCTACAAATATTGCTATTCATGTGCTTTAATCCCGCGAACCAAAGAGGCCCTTATAAGTTATAACCTGGATCATTTCTTCTTTATAATCAGTTTTCCTCTAGCTAAGAAAAATAGTCGAGTCTCGGTCGTCATGTACTGGTTGCTGTTGCACCGGGGATGTTGCACTGGGGAAGAAAGTCTGTATGGTCGCTCCGGCTGTCTTTGACGGTTTCTTGTCAAACTAACGCAGGGGGTTCTCAAGCCTAACACGATGATCGTAGGGATGCTATCAGTCCAGCGAAGCTACCACATCTCTTGTGCAAAAGCGGGGCAATGACTGCCAATACAGCCGCAGGCTGCAGGTTTACTGCCGACTCAAAGATAGCCAGCAACAGCTTCATACAATAAAACCGTCAACAAGATCCGTACATGGATAATAAGCTCGTAATCAAATCAGCCGTGCAATCCAGCATGACACAATGATACAAATGACACAAGTTGCAATCGTCATAATTAAATGAAAACCATACAGACACCCATCAAAATCCATGCAATGCAGCACAGGAAAAACAGCGGCTGCTTTGATCCCAATTGTTTGCAACAGAGCATATACTACAGGCATGAGCATCGCCAACCAGAGATCTCAGTCCAACCTGTATCCTCTGTTGCCGTCTCGGTGATGAAACAAAGCCAAAGGAAGAAACCTGACTGACGAACCCCGGAGAACCAGGTGGCATCACCCATCACAGCTGTGTTATTCTTGCCTAACTAGCGCATGGATATAATGAACACATCCCACAGTAATTTAATCCGAGCTCTCACGTACATGAGTCACCATAGAATGGTACCGCCGTGGAGCTCTCCCTGGGGCTCGAGCAGCACCAATTCGCTGTCCCCGTTGAGTGCTAACTGAATCTTGCTGAATGTCAGAAGAATCAGCTGCATTAGCTGAGTAATTACGCCTAGGTCTCTCCCTGTGCCTTCTGTGAGCCCTGCTGTGTGTATCCCCACTTGCGATTCTCCTGCCACGGCTAAATAAGGATGCCAGGAAGTCGATGCTCTCATCCAAACTGCCTTCTGAGGACTCGTAGAAGTCAATCCTCTCATTCAGAGTGCGGTCTAGTGACGTGAAGAAGTTGAGCCTATCCTCCAAGTCAAATTCATCCCCAAATTCATCCCATCAGCGAACATAGTGTTGTTGCCGCCACCGTTCAATTCAAGGACATAATCCCCATAATCACAGCTCCTGGGTTCGAAGCCCTGATGGTGCTGATTGCGTCCTGGCGCTCTCTTTCACATTCAAACTTCTTCCACTCGCTTGCAAGTGCAGGATCAACTTCACGAGCTTTTGCTGAAGGGTGTTTGGAGTTCACATGCTTGCAAAGTTCTTTGTATGAACCAACGAATGTGCAGCCATCATGCACACACGCTCTCTTCTTGCGGTTGAGATACTGGCGAGCTGGTTCAACCACAGTCCATCCTTTGACCTCCCCACGGCACAGAGGGCATGCAAGTTCCATTGTAGACGGCTGCTTGTTTGCGGGGAGGCTAAGTGCAGACTCAGTAGAAACACCAAGGGCCAATTTCTCTTTCGCGTAAGCTTCTTTGAAGTGTTCAAGACAGTTAGAGTGATGGTAGTTGGTGCCACACATATATGGTCGGCAACCCTTGTGGTGAGCAGTACAGAGGAGGAGGACGGCATCATGTGGATGCTCCAAGCAAACTGGGCAAGTTGCACCTTTCCATTCTCTTTTCTCACAGGCAGACGGCAGATCAGTTTGTTCGCCTGTTTCTTTTGTCTTCCAATAGCAGGAACGTCCCTTAGACGAAGATAACTTACGTCGACGAGCTGGGAGGTTTCGGGCTCCGGAAGATCTCACCATTTCTTTAAAACCTAGGAGTGCAAGAGAATGGAAAGACAGATATAAGTTAGGCTATAAATTTAATTGCAACTTCCACATTCTATGCAATATTATAGACACAAACTTGCACTAGTCAATAATGGACAGCATTTAAGTTAGAAACTTCCGATATTCTGTAAGCAAAGTAGCAAACTGATTAAATAGTCAGGAAATTTACACACGTTTTAGCACCAGTACAGTTAGGGGTAAAGACAGTCTAAGAGATTGATAGGATAAAGTTATACTATGGTTAGGCTCCTGCATATAGGAGGGTCGAGATTTGTCCCGAACTCCAGATAAAGCAAGTATTAGGGAAGGGCCATGCTACCCTGATCCGACTCTCTAGGCTTACCAGAAACTCTCCAACACTCAAAGCCGCACTTTGCACCACAAGAAATTCAAACTTTGCACCAACGAGTGACTCGCACCAGTGGGAAGCTCACACACCACATCGGCAATAGGTAGTATGCCGAGCAGGACACATTGAGTACATCCAGGATTTTCCTATAGGAAAGGACAAAACTTGGCCTCGAGGTCATTAGTGCATATAGGGGTAGGGTAGCAAATGGCCATAGGGAAAATTGTAACTTCCTCTACCCCTTCACCAAAGGGTTCCAATTTCTGAAACAAAGAGAGCTTTGTTTCCTTCCTTGCAACACCTTTTGGTCTTTTTGCTGTTTGCAAGTAGCTTTACGTCGGGCCACAGACATACTCGCGTACTTCTCCGTCTCAAGTTTCCTGCATACCCCGTGAATGTCTTTGTATGCGGACAGGATTAGAGGGGTGCCACAAGTTTGTTGTCTAGCCTTGTTGCTACGACAGCAAGAAATTAAGTAATGCCTCCCCAAATCCCCTTCCCTTCCATCTGGACAACTTGATCAACATGGCAGGAGGAGTGTCCAGCACAAAGGGCTGTTGTTGTCTGGTGCACTCACCATTACAATGAAGGCTTATCTTTATCATCACACACATAACGTAACCTCAACATGACTTGAAGAAATACACAAATTAGCAACAAAAATCCATCAGACATAAGGATAAGAAATGAAATTAAAAGCTATGAGCTAATTGTTTTATTGTTATCCAGAGAAAAAAGATCGATTTTTCTTACAGAAATGTTTATGTATTTGGTGATGAGACCAAAATTGTTTTCTAGTATATAGATCAAAGAGATTGTTTTCACTAGATATTATGTGTGGATTCCTTAGGAGAGGAGGAAGCCCATAACAGCCGCACCTGAGTTAAAAGCCTAGAAAGAGGTCATGATTTGTACTTAGGAAACAGTCTTTGATTGTTAGATTGAAGTCGGTTCAGTAGAACCGGCACGAGTCACGTTCTGCAAGAGAGTTTGAGTCCAAGCAGAGTTGTATGTTGTGAGGACATTAAATTCTTGAGTCACCTATACAAGGCCCCTTAGCTGCATTGACTGATACGTCCTATCAATAAAGTAATCTAATCTTAATTTCTCTCTGATCTCCCTTATGCCAGCGGTTTAGCGCCTCCTTGCCACGGACATCCCCTTCAGTCCAGAGGCTCTAACACTATAAATGGTCACGAAGTTCTAGTAGCAAAACAGCACTACTGGACTTTTGTATAAAACGTGCTAAGCATATTTGAAGTGGACACAATACGATAGCATGAGCAACTTCTCATCTTGTAGTGAACCTAAATACTTAACATAGTACACAAAACACCATTAAACACTTGAGATGTGTAAACATGACAACATTTGAATGAGCAAGCAAAGAACCAAATATGTGAATAAGGTGCAAATAAAACAGCGACTTCAATTTAATTAGCACGGCCATCTATACAGAAAATAAGTGCATGTCTGCAGTTTTGCGTTATCTGAAATGAAGCACACCGCTAGAAGCTTGTTCTAGAGAGAGAGAAAATTAAGATCTTTCATATACATTACTACCATGACTACATCAGGCCAGATATTAACAAATGGATGTGTTTCCTCAGTAGAGCAACTATCACCAGCATCCAGCAAGGTACAAAAGGTGGGGGCTTTATAGAATCAAACCATAAGAAACACCATACTAAGGAACAGTTAGTTCAGCTATTCCCAAATCCATGAATAAGGATGACATCCGAGGCCAAGGCATACGGGTGAAACACTGAAACGAGTTGCACGAGAAACTATCTGGATAAATCCGAGGCCAAGGCGCTGGGACGAGAGTGGGTGGGGGACGGGGGAAGTAGGAGGGGGAGGGGAGAAGGAGCATGAGAGGGGGACGGGAATATATGCATGTTCTTCAAGCGAGTCGCGTTGGTAGAAGGGGCGCGGCGGCCGGATCTTGTACCGGCGACGAGGTGAAGATGCAGAGAAGAGTGGATAGGTGGGGAACCTGGGGTGGGGAAGGGCGACGGAAAAAGATGGGAGGGAAAGAGAAGGAGGGGGGAGGGAAACTGTACCTCCACAGCGGCGAGGAGCGGCGGCGATGTGGACGGCGGCGACGTGGGCGGGATCTCTGGAGGAGAAGGAAGTAGCACCAGACCAGAGGGAGAAGCTGTGTCAGTCGCACACTCGCACCAGACTGAAGAGCGACCAGCGCAGCGAGTAACTTTTGGGAAGCGATAATTCCAGCAAAATCGCATTAAAGTCGAGAAAAATAGCAAAAGTTTCAAATCAAAATTTAAAAACCACATGCTATTGTATTTTTTGTTCGTGAGTATAAAATAAAAAATCTCCCTCAACAAAAAGATAAACTCCAGTTCTTTACAAAATACAAAACCGTTCGTGTGTAACTTGTTATTTTAACAATGATCACAGTGCGCGTGTAATTTGCATACATCTGAATACATGAGTACACACATCTAATTATACCTGAGCAGAGCTCCGATTGCATCCTTGAATTGTCCTAATTTGGATACAAACTCAGAGACACCTTCGAACCAAACACGGCGCCACAAGAGCACAATCACTAGCAAATTCATATGCTACTCGATCACAAATATCTCATGTTGGAACAAACGGTTTAATCTTTAGTGGGTTTCACTGGCAGGGGCCTGTCGGGGCCTCTCGGGAGCGAGAAGAGTTCTGCTTCATACATGCGCCATGGGGCCCATTGGCAGGCGCCATGTGGCCACTGGCCAGGCATTTCGCCGAGTGCTTTTGTTGGTCTTTGCCGACAAAATACTCTTCGCCGAGTGCTTTATCGTTGCCCTCTCGGTGAAGATGATGTTTGCTGAGTATGGCCTTGTTCGCCGAGTGTTTCGCGCTCAGTTTCGGCGTAGGAGCTCTTTGTCGGGTGGCCCTGTGATTTTGCACTCGGCGAAGCCGAGACCACCTGGCGGAGAATCATTTTCCAGTAGTGCTCCGAACCAAAATATAAAATGTTTTAGATATTTCAGTACGGACTACATACAGATTGAAATGAGTGAATATACACACTAATAGACGTCTAGGCACATCCCTATCAGAAAAATGTTAAATATCTAAAACATCTTATATTTTGGTACAGAGTGAATAACATTTATAGTTGGCTCTACTCAGCACTGGTGGGGGCGTGCAAGTGCATGCTTTAATTGCTTTATGCATGCATGTATATATAATATATATCGAGTTTCGTTCAGGACTAAACACACACTCACTTTCGATTCAGAGAGGTGGAAGTATATTCATGCCTCGGTCGTTTACATCAAATCAAAGTTACACCAAATGCTCGTGTAGAAATTAGTCGTGGAATGGAGAATAAAATCATATACGGAATCCGGGAAACGATAGCGAGAGCGAGGACCGCGCGCGTTCGTCTAATTTAGTCCTTTGTGGTCTTCTCGGCGGCGGCATCTCCTCCCATCCCGAGCGTGTTCATCACGGCGTCCTTGGCGCCCACGGCGGCGCCCACCACCTGCCCGCCGGCCTGCTGGAAGACGTTGCCGGTGGTCTCCTTGTCGGCCACCGGCGAGTCGGCCTTGGTGTACTCTGCGGCGTCGGAGGCCCTGTCCTGGACGTACTTTGCGGCGTCGTTAGCCTTTTGATTGGCGGCGTCAGCGGTCTCGGTAGCCGCCTTCTTCGCAGCCTCTGTCTTCTCGCCGAGGAAGCCGCCAGTCTGGTCGGCGCGGTCCTGGACATACTGGTCGGTCTCGGTGCCCTTCTGCTTGGCTGCGTCGGCGGTGTCGACCGCCGCCTTCTTAGCCGCCTCGGTCTTCTCCCCGAGGAAGCCGCTAATCTGGTCTTTGCTCTCGACGGCGCGATCCTGGACATACTGCGCGGTCTCGGTCGCCTTCTGCTTGGCGGCCTCAGCGGCCTCGACGGCCTGGTCCTTGGCCGCGATGGCGCGGTCCTGGACGGACGGCCCCGTCGTGGCCTCGTCGGCCTTAGGCTTCTCTTGAAACCAGCCAGACATTTTCACAAGTGGATAGATGGCTTGTGTTCTTTCTTACTCTTTTGGGTTGCTTATTGTGGAGAGCTGCGTTCTTTCTTTAAATAGAGCTTCTGCGTCATTGCTGAGACCTGAGAGAAGACAATCGATCGCCTTCACGGCGTGTGTAGGATCTATACTGGATGTATTCCTTGCGAGAGCTGTCGGCCACTTGTACATTCACCGGCTTTGATGGGTAACGGCATGTCGGCAGAACCCATTCGCTTGATACCTGTCGATTATATGTGGTTTGAGGATGTTATGGATTTGGAAAATATGATCCCTTAGAGCAGGAAGAACGAGACGACACGAAAGGAAAACGGCCCCGCGTCGCTCGCACGGGCGACACGGGCGGCGCCCAGATCCAATCTCGTTTTACATCCCTCTGACTAGCTTCGCCGCCGCCGCCGGACGCCGCCGGGAACAGCCTGGCTGGCTGACGGGGCGGCGGCGGACTCGCGTTTTCTCTGTTTTGGATCGGCAGATCGCACATCTTCCGGCCTGTTGGTGCATATGATGGTGGCGCTGGCTGCACAATTTGAGCAGTGCATGGACGCGTGATGGAGGTTCGTCCCCGCCCCTGTTGGCGCAGCGGAATTCCTCACCTATGCGCACGTCATCGCCGGTTCTCACGGTGGCTGGAAGTTGGGATCCAAGAGCCGTCGACCACCCCATCCCGTGCATCTGGGAGCGCGCCTCCTCACCGTTGAAGTGTTGCGCTAGGATGGGATTCGACGCTGGCAGCATGCGATGGATCTTTAGATACCCCGTGCTGATGGCATCTTCGGCTTGGCGGCGGTGAGCACCGGCTTCTTAGGCGAGTGGCCATAGCCCCGCATGGCTGGTCTCATTGGATCAGAGGTAGGTAAAGTCCACCTCGGTGCAGTCACGTTGCAGGTGTTGGCCTAATTGGCTCAGCGACGTGGATGTGCACCCCGCTTCTATATGTGTTGCTGCGCAGTCTGTTCTTGTTGGCACGATCTGGCCGCGTGAAATTCATGTCAGGTGCATGCGAAGATCAGCTGTCTGAGTTATTGCAACAGTATTTGGGTGCTAGCATGGCCATGTCAACCCAGTCTCATGGCTTGGCGAACGGACTTCCAATTCAGCTGTCAAGACTGGGCGGTATGGTGGTGTTGGCTCGGTAAGTTGGAGGCGGCAGCGCAAGGCAACAAGATATGTGGTGCTCTACGAGTACCAGATTCCGAGTTCCGGGGCGAAGGCTCTAGGTCTGATCTTGATTGATTGTACCTGGCAATGGCGGTGTTTATGCATCATTTTCTTGTTGGAGGCATTGTCTGGAAATTGCTCGGACTTTTTTCTCCAGGGTGAAAACCCATGATCCAGATTTGGTTGGATTCGGCGACGACGATGCTTGTGCTTCTTACCCTTCTTGGAGGCGTCGTTTTGGTAGACATTTTCTTGTTGTTCGAGTGCTGCCAATTGTAACGGTTGATGTAGATTTGCTGCATGCCATTGCGGTTTTATTTTTCTCTTTCTTTTCTTTTTTGTAATAATTTAGCCGTGTGCATCCTCGATATCTAGACTAGTTCTTGATGTCGTGTTGTTGCAGAGGCCGTATGTACTTATCTCATTTTGATATAATATATTATCCTTTATCAAAAAAAAAGGAAGAACTGAGTTAGGTTCGGAGCTGTCGGGCTGGGAGGCGGATCACAACGCCGTCAAAGTGTAGATCAGAATCTGCCAACTCCTGAGAGAAGGCGGATTTAGATCCGTCTTGTGTGTTGACCTCCTGGTAGATGTGTTGTTTACGGGTGGACGTGCTCGCGGTGCGGTGTTCGGGAAGCCGAACACCATGCTGCTCAAGCCGATGAAGATGTCGATGGCGCCGATTGGAATGATGTAGGAGCTCACCGGGAAGTCGTTTGCCGGAATCCATGAGGTGTCGTTGTTGACATAGCCGACATGGAGGAAACGCATGGCGCGTCCAACGGTGATGGTTTCGCTGATACCGCCAAGTGATCCCGCCCGGAACGTAGCGGTAGAAGCCTTTGGCCCCACGGTGGGTGCCAACTGTCGTGGTATCGGTATCGTGGATGCCATCAGGGGTGTCTCACGACGAGGGTAGATCGTGGGGATAAGACGTAGAGTTGTCCGGGTTGAGATTGTACACGGCGGTTTACCCAGCTTCAGGTTCCACGCCGGTGGCGGAACCCTACGTGCTGTTGTAACTCACTATAAGGCAATTTCAGTGTTACAGGTTACAGCGAGTATGAGAATAAGCTTAGCCCTAAACCTTCCTGAGGTTTGTCTTATATAGGCTGTCGGACCTATAACTTACAAGTTAAAGTGTCATGTCCGGCAAAGATAGAGAGTTCTAAACTAATCCAGCTAAGTTACCGCCTTGTCCTCCAAGTCGGTTGGTTCATGGCCACCATCTTGGACCTGCCTCTTAGTCGGCTACGCCTTTGTCTTGTGCTTCGGCTCACTGGGCCGCCCAGCAGGCCTTATGCCTTGTCACACGTGAGCCAACCTGGTTAGCTGGATTTATCCTATACATGTTGTGTACCCCATTCGGCATATCCCAACAGTCGCCGAACTTGATGACTTGATTTGGGTCCATGGGATCGCTCATGGTGCACCATAGTGGCAGGGCCGGCCCTGAGGGGGGTCAGGGGGGGCGGCCGCCCCGGGCCCCCGAATCCTAGGGCCCCCCATCGATCTAGGTATGCATTGAGAGACGATGCTCCATTAGAGACATGTAGGAGGTTTTCTCCCGTACATCTGCAGGAAGATCGGAGGAAGCACGAAGCGCTGAAGGCTGAAGCGTTGCATTTTTTCTAGTGGGCTTGAAGTTGGCCTTTTCTTCTTTGTTCGCTTGGGCCATTTTCAACGAGTTCCAGTGAAAAAAACTACGAGGTGATTAAGTAAGGTGGGACATGTGGAAGAGACCACGATGCAGGAATTGATTGTTACAAAAATCGCTGAATTCGGTTTTGTAATTCCCGTCCTATGCTCCCTAAAATGTTCTTTTTTTTTCTGTTGGCAGGGCTAAAAAGTTATTGTTGTTTCCTCTAATTTTTACCAAAGACGAAACTCTCGACAATAGTACTGTACGATAAACATAGCCACGACACAACGCATCGGAAACGATAGAGGCATATATGTGTCGTGTGTAGTGCAGGGCAGTACGACTGTTTCCTAGAGACGCCCCTTTGAAGACCCTCATCCATCCACACTGAGAGGTGGGAGTCCAAATCACCGAGAGAAGACCTCATTGTGCGTATTAAGCAAATTATATGTAAACATATATTATTTATTATTCTGATGTTTCCTAGAGGTGTGATATTGATATTGTTTTTGGCTGCATTTAGAAAATTATATATATTATTTATTATTCTTATATTAAAATTTAGGGGCCCAGATTCTAGTTTTGCCCCGGGCCCCCGATATCTTAGGACCGGCCCTGCATAGTGGCAACGTAGATCATTGACTCTGATACCAAACTATTAAAGCCAATGGATCAGGTGGATTGAGATAGGGAAATGGGCGGCTAGTTATAGAGGAAGGAAAGGAAACACGAGAAATTATGCTAACTTCTCGTGTGCTTTATGCATGGGAAAAAGAAGGGAACATTCGGATTTGAGAACCTGAAACAGATGAGTTGCCAGTCGTTCGATAATTTTATCGATGATGGATGACAACCCCACTATGACGTTGCCATATGGCAACTCATGGTCGTGTTCGTTCTTATTCAATAGCCTAGGGTCTTATTTTTCTACTATTATTTTTCAGGAAAATAGCTGAGAATCTTATATAGATGGAGACAGAATACACGTACTATTTTTAGAATAATAAGAGTCTTTAACTTGGTGGACAATTGGTGCAGCCGTGACCCTTATCTTGATGCCACATGTATCTAGAGCTAAGTGTTCTTTCCCACCAGTTGAAAATTGATATGAGATCTTGGACCTAGAAGGCTCCTATGTTATGGGTAGAGACATTGGGGACACTAATACCAACCACAGTGTGTAGGAAAAACGATTCAAAACGTTTCCTCTCCTGCCTTTGAACCAATTCCATATACCGCGGTGGTTTAACTTTACCAGAATCTGCATGTAACCGAACCAACTAGTTAGCGCGGTTCAAAGCCGACAGTTGTCCCATATAGTAAGGTAAGAAATAGTTAGAGATATATGAATAGGAACTGAACACACATATGTTATTTTATGATGTGTTGGCTCCACACTTTTGAATCACCATGACGGTGTGTATTGTATAATAAGACCAAAAATGCAAAACCAGACTTATATTACCTGGAGGTTCCCGATTTCTCATGATCGTCCATCTGCTTTACGATTCATGCACAAATTAGGATTTTTCCAAAAGTTCTGATCCGAACAAAAACTGATTCAGACCTAAGAATATGCAAAAGGTGGGGGTGTTACGATAAAAGCAGAGGGGCTTACGGACACGAAATAAACATAGCTTAGGGTGTTTTTTGCAATGTACAGAAAAGGCTGCCCAAATCGCAAACAACGCATGGACTTACGAAGATTGGCCGGGGACACACCGCGGAAAATTTACAGGTGCCGGTACCTACCGGCAGAAGATTCACCGTTGATTCGTGCCTTAAGATCCGTGCCCCAGACAAAACATGTATGAATAAAAAAAATACTACCTCCGATCCATATTAAGTGTCGGAAGGAAACAACGTGCTACGTACAACTACTCTGTATGGCGACAAATTTTTCGGATCAGAGGGAGTAGATGACGGTGGATCTTATGCCGGTAGGTACCGGTTTCTTGTAAAAATGCATTCACCGCCGGGGACACGCAAGTACGCAACCCCGGGTGGGATTGCATTTTCCGCATCCACGATTAGAGTCGCTCAGACACTCCCGTTCGATTCAGAAAGGTGGAAGTATATTCATGCCTCGGTGGCAGACATCAAAGTTACACCAACGCGCGTGTAGAGATCAGTAGAATGTGGGGGGAATATATAACGAAACGGAGAAAAGGGCAAGAGCAAGGACCACGCGAACGCATCTGATTATCATTTCTTCTCGGTGGCGGCATCTCATTTGTCTCCTCCCATCCCGAGCGTGTTCATGACGGCGTCCTTGGCGCCACCGGCGGCGCCCATCACCTGCCCGCCGGCCTGCTGGAAGACGTTGCCGGTGGGCTCTTTAGTGACGACTGGGGACTCGGCCTTGGTGTACTCTGCGGCGTCGGAGGCCCTGTCCTGGGCGTACTGCGCGGCCTCGTTGGTCTTCTGCTTGGCGGCGTCGGCGGTCTCGGTCCCCGCCTTCTTGGCGGCCTCGGTCTTCTCGCCGAGGAAGGCGCCGGTCTGGTCTTTGCTCTCGACGGCGCTGTCCTTACCACCCTGCGCCGTCTCCGATGCCTTCCCCAGGGCGTCGCCTGCCGTCTTCTTGGCCGCCTCGGCAGTCTCCGAGGCAGCCGTGGTGACGGCCTGAGTTTTCTCGCCGAGGAAGCTGCCGGCCTGGTCCTTGGCCGCGATGGCCTTGTCCTGGACGGACTCGTCGGCCTTAGGCTTCTCCCCGAACCAGCCAGACATTTTCACAAGTGGATAGAAATGGATGTGTGTTCTTTCTTCCTCTTTTGATTTGCTTATTGTGGAGAGCTGTGTTCTTCCATTAAATAGAGCGTCTACGCAATTGCTGTGACTGTGAGACCTGAGAAAAGACAATCGATCGCCTTCATGGCGTGTACGATCTATACTGGATGTTTTCCTTGGGAGAGCTGTCGGCCATTTGTCCATTCACCGGCTTTGATGGCTAACGGCATGTCGGCAGAACCTATTCGATTGACACCTGTGGATTATATGTGGTTTCAGGATGTTCTGGATTGGATAAATCGAATCCCTTGGAGTGACTTCACCCACGTCTGGCCTCTGGAAAACAATGTCCAGGTCTAGGTTCCTATAGCGCCAAACGTCTTTGATACGGCTCCGATCCTATTGGTGCCACTTCACAGGAGCAAAACGTTCCAATACGTACCTCTATAGTGGGGAGTAACATATATGTGTAGTGTCAGTATTTATTAATTTATACACTCATCTTGCATTGAAATGTGTGATGTTACGGTAACATAGCTAGTTACCATAACCATCTCTCTCATCATTAATTACCCCCACGTCAGATTTTTTGCCTACGTAGCATTGATGTTACTACTCATGTTACTCCCACTGTGACTAGTCTCACTGTGCTGATATTAATTAGTTCAGTGACTGCTTAAATCCTTTTCACTATGAATGCTCATAACATATGCGCGTTGTCCAAGTGCAGGTGAGTCACTTAATTCGGTATATTCAGTCAATGTGCTGATATTAATTAGTTCAGTGGCTGCTTAAATCCTTTTCACTATGAATGCTCACAACATATGCTACTGCGTTGTCCAAGTGCAGGTGAGTAAAGACACTTAATTCGGTATACTCCCTCTGTCCCAAATCGGCGCTGCTATACGTACGACATATTGCGTACGATTTTCGTCCGACGCTGAGGCCTTGTTTGGTTACCGTGCTTTAAGAAAACTCGTTTAACTAAAACTGGTTTCGCCATGAGTTTAGGAAAAATTCTGTTTGGATTCTCTAATCTATGGATTAGCAAAACTAGTTTCCCGTACACCCGTAATTCCGCGTTTTGGGAAAAACGACTAATAGTTGTTTTTACCAAAACTGATTTTCCGTGAACAAGTAGCTGGACTGCTCTTCGTTCTCAAAAGCTTCCGGCGACGTCGGTGGTCGCCGCTGCCGAGCAGTGCGCCAAGGAAGGCGTTGGTGCGGAGGTGGACGGCCGAAGGAGTCTGTGTTGCCGTGGTGTCTCTTCTTGTCGCTGGCGTCAGTTGTGCCGGAGTCGTCGTCGCCGGTGAGGACTGAGGAGGCAAAGGCAATGGAACTGGAGGCCGGAGTTAATGGCGAAGGACTGGACGTCGAGGGCGTCGAAGCCGTCGAGGCAGGTTACCATGGCGTGGAGAAACGCCATGCCGAGCGAGTGAGAGGAAGTGGAGCTGCACGAACCACTGCGCGGCAGGAGGCATCGGCGCCGCCGAGGTCCATGACATGAACGATCTTCTCGGACTCCTTGGCCTCGAGGACTACCTGGTTAGCGGCAGCGCAGGCGAGTCAAAGAGGCGGCGAACTCGGACGGCATGGGCGAGACGCGGTGCAGGACAACACAGCACCGGCCAAGCGATAGAGCAGCTGTGTAAATTAATTTTGACTCCAAACAATGTATTCTGCAATCCAGTTTTAACAAACCAACAACTTAAAACTAGTTTTCCTAAAATTCCTCCTAAAACCGGTTTTACTAAAACTGGCTCCAAATACGGGTTAATCAAACAGCCACTGAGCGACTTGCCACACGCGGGGCAACTTGGAGGAAGAATTGCTTCGTACAGTAAGGGTTTGGGTTTGGGCCGGGGATGGATCGATCAGATTGTCTCTTACTCCCTTCCCCTCTCCCTCACCCCACTTTCACTGTAGCTGAGAGCGCGTGAGTGTGTTTCCGGCCGGACCGAGGCCTCTCTCGCCGGCGCTGCCGGCCGGAGATGGCTGAGGGAAGGCGCCTTCTCCCCTGTGCATAGTAGTAGCGTAGGTTTCGGCTCTTTGCCGCGTAGGGGCTCTTTGCCCGTTACTTGGAGTGGAGCTTCGGATCTTGGCGGCCAGATCTGGGGCTTACGGCTTCTTGTCGCTGTTCTTCTGCTTCTTTGGGTGAAGCTACGATCGGCGGTGGAGGCTGACGCTCTGCTGAATAAGGTTGGTACGCGTTACTGCCGTTCTGCGGCGCGGGCTCGATCTGCTTCAATATCTCTGTCGGCCGGCCTTGGTGGCGAGGGGTGGAGGTGGAGAAGCGAGTCGGGTGCGGCGCTGACTGGTGGTGGGCTTGAGGAGGTGGGTGGTGAAGAGCTCAGTTCTCCGGCCGGCCTCGGTGGCGAGGGGAGAATCGAGTTCTGCATCGGGACAGTTTCTTCGGCCCGTTCCGCGTCAGCTGGGGTGAGTTTGCTGTTTCCTTCGTCCACTTCTTGCCGGCGTGGTGGCGGTGAGGGTGGGCGGCTTGTAGCAGCCGAGCTCGCTCTGGTGGGCGCTTGGATGGACCTCGTGGCGTGCTTGGTATGGCGCGCTGCTAGAATTCGCGGAGATTCCAAGCCTGGGCAAGGTTCTGCCAAGGCTATCCAAGGCAAAAGGAGCCGCTCCGCGCTCTAGTGTTCTATCCAGAGGTTCTTCTTTCTCCTTCAGTGGAGAATCTTCGATCTCTGCTGGGGATTTCCCGTCGGCTTCTCCCCAAGTGGCATGTTCCCCGGTGGAGTTGTTGATGCCCCGGCTTTGAGGTCTCTGGTGTCTGGTGGCAATGGCGAAGGACCTGATTGCGTTCCTCATTTCTTTTCTAGGGTCCTGTTTGTAAAATCTGAGGGCTTCTTTGTAATCTTTGTGTTCTTTGAGCACCTCGATGTAACTTGGTGTTTGCCGCTTTATTAATGAAGCTCCCAGGCCCTTCGGGGCCTTATCAGTCAAAAAAAAAAGATCAGATTGTCTCTTTACACTACCGGAAAATCTGTCTTTCCCGTGAGGGCAGGTGTTTGCCGTACGTCAAAAGTTGCGGAACACGGCAAAGAAAGACTTTGCCGAGTGGCGGCAAAGAACAAACTCACGGCAAAGGCAAAACACTCGGCAAAGAAAAAACGCACGGCAAAGGCACTGGAAAACACACGGCAAAGAAAACCACACAGCAAAGTCACCAGAAAACACACGGCAAAGACAACCACATAGCAAAGTCACAGCAAAACACACGGCAAAAATAGGCACACGGCAAAGAAAATGGAGCTAAACGGAAGCGCGAACGGCGCGGTCACGGCAACTCTTTGCCGTGTGTTTGTTCACGGCAAAGATACACACGGCAAAGAATATTTTTCTTTGCCGTGTGCCAACACACAACAAAGATCAATTTTCATTTATTTTTTCAACTTTAGTTTATCTACTTGTAACAACGGTATGACCATTGTCGTCGCATATTTTGTGATAAATTGTCCATATTTTACACAAGAGTGT
The DNA here is from genome assembly GCA_947311845.1 of Poa pratensis. Classification (NCBI taxonomy): domain Eukaryota; kingdom Viridiplantae; phylum Streptophyta; class Magnoliopsida; order Poales; family Poaceae; genus Poa; species Poa pratensis. Next base: position 21,416,983 of record CAMZMU010000106.1, on the reverse strand, counting down.
GTCTTGGTATGACAAACAATGTTGTAAAAATGAGTTTTTTAAAATTATCTTTATAAATATCATTTTTTATTTTTTAAGTGTCAAAAATGACATTTTTTGTGAAGCAAGTACAAAAAATATGGTGCAAAATGACACCCATCTAGATTTCACACAAATTATACCATATTTGTTGGATAATCTAGAAATATTAGGAATTTTCTCGCTTTCTACCTAATTTCGCCTATTTAAATGACTTTATGCCAATTATTCGAAAGTAATTCAAATTTGAACTACAAGTGTGTGATAGTTTGCTCTGAAAATTTTACAAAAATCATTCTAAGGTACACAAGTAGTGGTTATATCACAAAACCGTCGATGGTTTTGAAAAATTCGACCCCTTTCGACGAATAGCGATGGTGGCCATTTTGACCATTTTTTCGAAAAAATCAAATAAAGTGAAAAAATAACCAAAAAAAGAAATCCTTTGGCATGAAGTGCTTTTATGTGTAGTAGTTGATTGCAAAAATAATAATTTTGAGTTTTGACAAAGTTTCCAATAAACTTATTCACAAAAAGATCAATCATCTACAAACATGTTTAAGTTTCAAGTCAAATGACCTAGATATGATCATTCTCGTGACCTAGTTCGTTATAATGTGCCCATATTTGACACCTAGGTGTATCTTGATATGGCAAACAATGTTACAGAACTGAGTTTTTTCAAATTATGTTTATAAATATCATTTTTAAATTTTTAAGTGTCAAAAATGATTTTTTTTGTGAAGCAAGTACAAACAATATGGTGCAAAATGGCACCCATCTAAATTTCACACAAAGTATACCATATTTGTTGGATAATTCAGAATTTTCTCGCTTTCTACCTAATTTTGCCTATTTAAATGACTTTATGCCGATTTTCCGAAAGTAATTCAAATTTGAACTACAAGTGTGTGATAGTTTGCTCTGAAACTTTTAAAAAATCATTTTAAGGTACACAATTAGTGGTTATATCACAGAACCGTTGATAGTTTTGAGAAATTCGACCCCTATAAATGAATAGACACGGCGGCCATTTTGACCTTTTTTCGAAAAAATAAAAGAAAGTGAAAAATACCCAAAAAAAAAGGAATCCTTTGGCATTGAGACCTTTTATGTGTAGTAGTTGATTGAAAAAATAATAAACTTGAGTTTTGACAAAGTTTCCAATAAATTTATTCACAAAAAGATCAATCATCTACAAACATGTTTAAGTTTCGAGTCAAATGACCTAGATATGATCATTCTCGTGGCACAGTTTGTGATAATGTGCCTCACATAGGTGACTCTTTGTATGGCAAACAATATTGCAGAACTAAGTTTTTTCAAATTATGTTTATAAATATCATTACATATTTTTTAAGTGTCAAAAATGATATTTTTTGTGAAGCAGTACATAAAATATGGTGAAAAATGGCACCCATCCAATTCCCATATAAAGTAGACCATATTTGATGGATAATCCAGAAATATTAGGAATTTTCTTGGTTTCTACCTAATTTTGCCTATTTAAATGACTTTATGCTGATTTTTCGAAAGTAATTCAAATTTGAACTACAAGTGTGTGATAGTTTGCTCTGCAAATTTTACAAAAATCATTTTAAGGTACGTAAGTAGTGGTTATATCACAAAACTGTCGATGGTTTTGAAAAATTCGACCCCTTTCGACGAATAGTCATGGTAGCCATTTTGACCATTTTTCACAAAAAATCAAAGAAAGTGAAAAAATGCTCAAAAAAGAAATCATTTGGCATGGAGTCCTTTTATTTGTATTAGTTGGTAGGGAAAATGATAAACTTGAGTTTTGACAAAGTTTACAAAAAACATCTTCACAAAAAATCAATCATCTATATACATTTATAAGTTTCGAGTCAAATGATCAATGTATGACCATTCCCGTGGCATAGTTTGTGATAATGTTCTCATATTTGACACATAGTTTTATCTTGGTATGGCAAACAATGTTGCAGAACTGAGTTTTTTCAAATTATTTTTATAAATATCATTTTTTTTAAGTGTCAAAAATGACATTTTTGTGAAGCAAGTACAAAAAATATGTTGCAAAATGGTACCCATCCAATTCCCACACAAAGTAGACCATATTTGATGGATAATCCAGAAATATTTGGAATTTTCTTGGTTTCTACCTAATTTCGCCTATTTAAACGATTTTATGCCGATTTTTCGAAAGTAATTCAAATTTGAATTACAAGTGTGTGATAGTTTGCTCAAAATTTTACAAAAAACATTTTATGGAACACAAGTAGTGGTTGTATCACAAAACCGTCGATGGTTTTGAAAAATTCGACCCCTTTCGACGAATAGCCATGGTGGCCATTTTGACCATTTTTTCAAAAAAATCAAATAAAGTGAAAGAATACTAAAAAAAGAGCAAATTATTAATCTAATTTTCGAAGGAGAGCAAAAATCAGTGATCACGCATCCCTACTAGAAAACAGAACAACATGCATCTTTTCTTCTTTTTGTTGTTGTTGAGGGAATGCATCTTTTTCTTCTTTTTGGTGAACGAGTCACGATTTGGTCCAAGGATGATCGGACGGCTCACAACATCCTCGAACAAGCACAAAATCTGTGTGCTCCCTGTGCTCGCTCCTGATTGGCTGAGGCAGGTCCACACACGCAGGGAAATCGCTCAAGTGAGGGACACCACGTCGTCCTCCTCGTCATTCTCTCTCTCGCTCTCGTCGCCGTCAGCTCCGATCCCTCTCTGTCCTCACCTCGCCGACGGCCCGATGGATGCGGGCTTCGACGCGCCGTGCCTCCTCCCCTCCCATCCTCAGGGACAAGGTCGCCGCCTTCCGAGCCGCTGTACGTCGTCAAGGTGCGGCCGGCCGGGGGGCGCCTGCACCGGCGTGTGGGTCGGGGACCGATGACCATGTCGCGCCCTCCTCCTCATCTGGCTCGGCGCCACCACGTGTTGCTCCCTGCTCGTCGACGGCGTCGTCAGCGTCGGGGACGGGATTTTTTTGTTGTTGACATCCTTCTTCTTTGCCGTGTGCAGCCACACGGTAAAGGAATCCTTCTTTGCCGTGTGCTGGGCGTGGGCTCCACATGTCAGGAGCTCGCCGTCGGCGACGTCAAGTGACGGTGGGGCCCACCTTCTGTCTTTGCCGTGTGCCCGACATCCAGCACACGGCAAAGAGTGTAACAGCCCGGAAATTATGAACCTAAAAACCTGAATAAATTTTCCACTTTTTGTGTTAAATTGCATCATGGCATTCAAATTAATTTGCTAAACAAATAAAACAATTGGTTTGGCACCATTCTAAAAACCAAAATGCCAAACTTGCTTTAACAACTTTCCAAATCCCTGAAAGTTTCCAAACTTGCAAAACAAAAATATCTTGACATCCTATAATTGTCGAGGAAGTTCCAAAAGTTTCAACCAAAATTATTTGCAAACTATTTTGATTTGTAAAACAAATCAAATAGAGGGAACTCAATTTGTCTGCGAGCTCTCCCTATTTTATTTTCCTAACAAATGACTTTCAAATATTCTGTAAAAATTGGGGGAACTTCATACTATTATAAGGAGGCTACCCAAAAATTTGCACAATTTTTGGGAGAGTTTAAATGCCCCAAATAATTCTTTTACTCTGCTGTAATTCTTATCCAGTACCAAAAGGGACCAAGCTGTAATTTGTAAACATCTGCCAGGGACCTATCCGTGATGGCAGCAAGTTTTTCAGGGAGCACTTTGTAAAGTTGGCTTCTTCCCCACTGTTGCGACCGAGAGGAGCCCGACGCGCTGCACCACCGGCTCGATGCCGTGCCTCCTCCCTCCTGCCTCCACCTGCGGGAGAGCAGGAAAACGAGGCCACTGCACCCCCTCCCTCACCTGCCTGCTTACTCGCTCCAGCTCTCCCTTTCCTCTCCTCCTCACTAGCCGCCATGGCCGCCGCCCATGCCGAGCTCGTCGCCGCCGTTTGAGAGCTCCCCGAGCAGATCGAGCACCACCACCCGCTTCGCCGTGCTCTCCTCTTCCTCCCCGTGCCAGGAATCGAGCCCGGGAGCCCGCAATCGACGTCAACGACCTCTTCTTCCTCGTTGCTGTCCGACCGCTGCCGCCGCGCCGCCGTCGTGCCCGCCGTCGACTCCGGCCGTCTGAGCTCAAATGGACGCCTCCCCGAGCTACGCCACGTCGCCGGCTACCTCCCTGTCAACGGAATCGACGAGGGACGCCGGAGATGGAATGCGCCGTCCATTCTTCTCCGCCCCGGCCGCCACCGTTCGCGTACGGCATCGTCGCCGTCAGGCCTCCCCGACCCTCGCCGTCCACGGAATCGTCGTCTGGGTGAGCTCCTGGTGCTCAGGCGCCTCTTCTTCTCTCCCCTCTCCCTCTCTGGTTCGCCCCTCTGGCCGTCGAGCGCGTGCGCGCCCAACACGGCGTTGTCGCCGCCGTAGCGCGCCGGTCGCGAGACCGGTTAAACCGGCCGTGAGGCCGTTCGCCTCTGGGCCTTAACCGGCTTTGGGCCCGGTTTTAACCGGGCCACGAACCGGACTCCTCTGGAGCAGGCCCGGCCTGCCAACCGGCCCAGCCGGGCTGGAAACCGGCTCCCCTGTCTTTTTTTTTTGGGGATGCTTTTCTTTTCCCTTTTCTCCCTCTTGCAAATGCTTCCACTCCCCTCCCTCGCGCCTTCCCGAACACCGACTCCGATGAATCTCTTGCCCCACCCCTCTCTCTCGAATCCGAGTAACTAAATTATTGTTGCTATTGGAGTAAAATATTTAAAAGTATTATTTAAAAGAGGAAATTTACAAAATTAATAACTTTTTAACCGGGCATCAGAAAAATGTGTCCGAGGTACCAAAACATTCAGAAAAATGAGAGCTACCCAAAATCATCCTCATCATGCATATTTGATCACGATTACAATAATGTACTCTAGTAGTATTAAATCACTAAGATAAATATGGATTGTGCCAAATTATTGCCAAATAATTTGGGACCGCTCATTTAAATTGTTGATCATGTCTAGGATCTCCTAGTTGCATTAAAATGTCATATCATCATTTTTGTATGCATTGCACAATGCCATGTGTTGATGGTTGTTTCTTTTCCGGTGTTGTTTGTGCTTCGTTAGATCGAGGAGTTGAGGTGCAACCACAATCCTCCGACGACTCCTACTACCTTTTATCTCGACAAGGCAAGCGTAATCCCCCCTCTGAGCATGTCTCCTCCTATATTTTGCAATTATTTCCCCCACTATAATATTGCATTCGGTTCCAAATGTCTTTTGCTTGGACTAGAGTATTCCTACTAGTTGCATTAGAAATCTATTGCCATGTACCTGTATCCTTCCTAATATCCATAGGATTGAAGTGTTGGCCAAAGATAAGTATATTTGCTATGTATATGCTTAGCCATGCTTAGTTGAAAGGCTTGCAGGTCCGGTGGATGTTTCAATTGTTGGAACAGGTATGGAATAACCGGATGTGTTGGAAAGTGATGGTGGTGGTTAATAAATTGCTTAAAGGTGGGGATGAGAGGCCACATGGGATGTGGTGGGTTGTCTCGTTCTCGCCGCCTAAGTGCGAGTTCTTTACCTCTTGAACCAAGACGAGCGTACTACCATGCGTGGGCTATATGGAACCCCCGTCGACCAACTAACTTGAGCGGGACTAGCCAGGGTCCTCTAGTTTGGCTTTCCATTTGCGCGTGCGTTGAAGATGGTGGCCAAGACTGAGATGAGGATGGTGGTGTTAGGAAAAATAAGTGTCCGTGGGACGGGGTGTTGTGATCCTGGCAGTCCTACCGGCACTGATGATCCTGGGTTAGTCCTTAACAAGGTAAAGGTTGTAGCCGTTTCACACTCAGCCGGCTTTCCCCGGAAGAGAGCTAAGCGTAGGCAATGAGTCTGGCGGTACGCGTGGATAAGGAGCTGGGAGGTCCCTCGGGAACCTGGCGACTTTCACATTGTACACCCCTGCAGGGATAAATCTTTTCGAAAAGCCGTGTCCGCGGTTATGGACGACTTGGGAAGTGAAGGTAGGATCATAGAATAACTTTAACGGAATGATTAAAAACTGGGTACTAGAGGTACCACTCAAGAATGTTAAGGTGAGCTTCCTCGAGGGTGATTCGGGGAGGTGCCTTTGATGAACAGGTACAATGATGATGGTTGTTGTTGAGAAAGTGATCTCAAGAGAAAAGTGTTACTTCTTACCTCTTTTTAAAATGTTCTGATTAGTCGATGCCATGGAGTTGTGTTTTATAAATAAAATCAGCTTTATGCAAAACAGCCATAAAACCTTTGAAAGCCAATCATGGAGCATATATTAGCTCTTAATCTTGCGAGTTCGTCGAACTCAACGTCGTTTGCTTATTTTCAGGAGAGGACTTCACCGACCTCGAAGGTGGGTTCTTTGTGGACGTCGACGAGTAGTCTGGGGTTCCCAGGTGGCAGCTTGGGACATCCCGGAACAGCTGGCGCTGGATGTTTATTTGTAGGCCTCTTAGGCCATATTCTGGTTCTTGTTGTTTAGAACAACGCCCTTCGCTTCCGCTTGATGTATTGTTGGGTCGGTGACCCCTGCTTGTAACTTTTGCTATCTTTCTCTATTATAAGAGTTGCTTATAATATGGTTTGTGTCGTAGAGTCTGTGATGTGCCAGTTGTTCCACAAGTCTTGATCTTACTATTATGCATTGATAGTTGAGCCTGTGTGATGGCATCAATCGGGGTGTTGTGTTGTCTGGGAGAGGTGTGCCCAGCAGCGCCTGCCAGAGGTTTGGCCGGGGATTGGTAAACCCGTAACCTCCGGTTGTATCGCCTAACCGGTGACACTCAGCATCACTGTATAGCAGTCGGGTCGGGGCGCCACAAGTTGGTATCAGAGCAGTACTGCCTGTAGGAAACCCTTCTACTGGTCGATGTTGAGTCTAGTGTTTGTGAAAATATTTTGAACCTAAAAATGAGTTGTGAAAACCATCTTAGGATTCTTTTTACTCCTTATCTGGTTACCCTCTAATCTCGGAGCAATCTTACCTCAATTTGATTTAAAGTTTTACTTCTCGTCTGTGACTTCAAAATGATTAGGAATCGCGGGGTTGGTTCTACCTTTAGTGTTATGTGCCCAGTTGCTCCCGCCGCGCTACAATCCGAAGCTTCATGTGCCGAGAATCCATCTGGAATACGACGAAGATTCTTATCAACTCAGTTGTTTACGAACCCTTGTATTCCTATCAAGTTTAATCTCTTAATCCTTTCTTTTGGGTTCTAACCCAAGGACTTGAACATAAGGTCCCGGATTGTGCCAACTAGAGTGTGTTAAGTTGTGATTTCTTAACTCTCGCTAGTAGCGCATGATGCTGATCTTCAACCCAAGTCTTTTCCGTGGTCTGTGTGGTAAATGGTTGAACTTAAAATTACCGCACCTCCGTTGGCTACTCCACTTCATTTCTTCCCTAGCCTTGTTCTAGGTTCTGTCTTGGAACCATCGGGTCTACGACAAGGATTCTTCTAGCACGTCTCCCAACTCTGTTCTTGACTCCTCCGCGTCCCTCCTTTTTGGGCATGGTTATCACAATGGAGTAATAACCGGTGCATCATCAACATCTGAGGTTCTCCCTGAGCATGTTTGCTACTCTTGCTCTTCTTCCGAGCCGTGTCCTCCGTTTGACCGTCATGTTCTCACCGTGCATTGGTGTGTTCCGATGCAAGTCACTTCCTTGATCCGTCAAGACTTCCACTTCGTCTTGGTAGGAGAAACAAACTCCCGTATCTCGTCCACTTCTCGGGCTAGGTCCAAGTTCGGAATCTTCAGAATGAGGGCCTTGTTTAGCTTTTATTCTGCTCCACCTTAGAGTGTCACACTCTTGTATATCAAAGTATTGTGATAAGTATCATGATCCTCTTGATGAAGTGATGCTCTCACACTTTGTTACTCTTCATTCTCCGAGTGACTTGTTACTCGAGAATGAAAGACGTGAGCAATGATGTGACCATCGGATATTCCTAGCAGTTTTTACTGTGCGGAAATCCAAAGACCTCCCGTGTCCTCCTTAGCATGATTGGTTAGCCGGTCAATAAGCTGAGTTTGACAGTGCTACCAAGTCTGTTGGCTTTGATGCCCTTCCTCGGTCAAGAGCTAGGTTTGTGCCGAAACTCCCAAGACCACCTCGTTGTGCTTTGAATGGCATGATTCTCTCTCGAACTCAAAACCTCCCGATGGATCGTGATATTCTGTTGTTCCTTCCAGAAGTATCGCCAGGTTGTCGCCTGTCCAATCTCAACATCACGCACAACTCTTTTCTGGTTCTCTGAACAACTCCTTTCGTGTTGGATGTCCTGAATTATTTCTCTATCGGTGATAGTTCATTCTCAAGGGGATGTCTAGTCTGTCATGTTGAAACAAGGTGGTACCTCCTCTTTGGATATGCTACCCTCCCTTTTCTTTTGATTTGATTTGGGCTATCGTCAAATCAAACTCCGATCGACCTACGGGAATGTGTTAATCTGAGCAATGTCTATGCAGTTCATGTGACATATAAGTCGACCATCTTGGAGTAACGAGATAAGTTGGTTGTTGAGACAATCAACTACCTCTTATTTTCGTCCATGTTTGCGGAGAATTATATGAAATAGCGGGCGTGACATTGTAAACTTGCTAGCACTAACTCGTGTCGTCCCAAGGCATGTGTTCTCGAGGTTAGAAACGATTTTCTTTGGTTCACGTGCGATTGCCAGAAGATGTCGCCGTGGATCTGAGTAAATTGATTTGTATCCTCGGAATCATCCCAAATCCCTCCTGCGTGTGCCACTATCCTTGGTATGGTACATTGTCACCTCCCTTCCTTGAGAAACATTTCATCTACGCCTCCAAGCCACTAGTGGAACTGTTCAAGAAGGAGAAGGATTACAAGAAATTCTTCTTCATTCTTTGATGTTCCCAAGAATGGCTCATCTGTGTCTCATTGCAAGTAATTCAGGTAGGTGCAGATGTCTTCTGACAAGCTGCTCATACGTGGGTTCTGCAATCTCGTTCCTCCCTGGGAGTTAGACATTCTAGTCTAGCTCTTCGCGTTCTAGCAACTATCATACGTTGTTATCCTTTGCAAAAGCTGCCTATTCCTACACCTGTCAAGTTTGAAGTATCTCTACACCTAACCAGATCTGACTCGCCATCAGAAACGAAGGTTGGTGATCCTCAAAATCTCGACTCCGATGTCTAGAATATCAAGGAGTTTTTCCCGATACTATCGCTTCCGGAGTTTCAAAGTTTTTCTCTTGGTCCATCTTCCCGGTCTTTCCTCCGTGGTTTGAATTGCTCCTCCGAGAGGAAAGTTCTACTCAAGCCGACTAGTACTAATTGCCTCCTTCTCTGTTGGAATCTTGTTTACCTCTCGTCTTCAGAATTCTAGGCCTTGTGCAAAGTCCATATTCTGAATCTTTGGAGAGATCGTTGTCTACCATATGGAAACCTCTTAGCACTCTTTTGTTACCTCCTTGTGTTTTCTAATCATTACATCAGGGTTGTTTGAAGCCTTATCCTAAGTCCTACTAGGAGGTACTCCTTCTTTGTAACTTCACCAAGATCCATCTTTCCGGTGAGGTTTCTTTCTTTTCCTATGGTGTAGCGAAGCGGTGACCTTGAAGTGTTGCCGATAAAGATCTTCATGATGCCGTGATCAACCTCTTCAAGAAGGAAGCCTCCTGAAGCGAGAAGATCTTGAAGACCGTCGTAACCTTCTCCCTCTTTCCTACTCTTAGAATCTCGGGACGAGATTCCTGTAAGGAGGGTAGAGTTGTAACAGCCCGGAAATTATGAACCTAAAAACCTGAATAAATTTTCCACTTTTTGTGTTAAATTGCATCATGGCATTCAAATTAATTTGCTAAACAAATAAAACAATTGGTTTGGCACCATTCTAAAAACCAAAATGCCAAACTTGCTTTAACAACTTTCCAAATCCCTGAAAGTTTCCAAACTTGCAAAACAAAAATATCTTGACATCCTATAATTGTCGAGGAAGTTCCAAAAGTTTCAACCAAAATTATTTGCAAACTATTTTGATTTGTAAAACAAATCAAATGGAGGGAACTCAATTTGTCTGCGAGCTCTCCCTATTTTATTTTCCTAACAAATGACTTTCAAATATTCTGTAAAAATTGGGGGAACTTCATACTATTATAAGGAGGCTACCCAAAAATTTGCACAATTTTTGGGAGAGTTTAAATGCCCCAAATAATTCTTTTACTCTGCTGTAATTCTTATCCAGTACCAAAAGGGACCAAGCTGTAATTTGTAAACATCTGCCAGGGACCTATCCGTGATGGCAGCAAGTTTTTCAGGGAGCACTTTGTAAAGTTGGCTTCTTCCCCACTGTTGCGACCGAGAGGAGCCCGACGCGCTGCACCACCGGCTCGATGCCGTGCCTCCTCCCTTCTGCCTCCACCTGCGGGAGAGCAGGAAAACGAGGCCACTGCACCCCCTCCCTCACCTGCCTGCTTACTCGCTCCAGCTCTCCCTTTCCTCTCCTCCTCACTAGCCGCCATGGCCGCCGCCCATGCCGAGCTCGTCGCCGCCGTTTGAGAGCTCCCCGAGCAGATCGAGCACCACCACCCGCTTCGCCGTGCTCTCCTCTTCCTCCCCGTGCCAGGAATCGAGCCCGGGAGCCCGCAATCGACGTCAACGACCTCTTCTTCCTCGTTGCTGTCCGACCGCTGCCGCCGCGCCGCCGTCGTGCCCGCCGTCGACTCCGGCCGTCTGAGCTCAAATGGACGCCTCCCCGAGCTACGCCACGTCGCCGGCTACCTCCCTGTCAACGGAATCGACGAGGGACGCCGGAGATGGAATGCGCCGTCCATTCTTCTCCGCCCCGGCCGCCACCGTTCGCGTACGGCATCGTCGCCGTCAGGCCTCCCCGACCCTCGCCGTCCACGGAATCGTCGTCTGGGTGAGCTCCTGGTGCTCAGGCGCCTCTTCTTCTCTCCCCTCTCCCTCTCTGGTTCGCCCCTCTGGCCGTCGAGCGCGTGCGCGCCCAACACGGCGTTGTCGCCGCCGTAGCGCGCCGGTCGCGAGACCGGTTAAACCGGCCGTGAGGCCGTTCGCCTCTGGGCCTTAACCGGCTTTGGGCCCGGTTTTAACCGGGCCACGAACCGGACTCCTCTGGAGCAGGCCCGGCCTGCCAACCGGCCCAGCCGGGCTGGAAACCGGCTCCCCTGTCTTTTTTTTTTGGGGATGCTTTTCTTTTCCCTTTTCTCCCTCTTGCAAATGCTTCCACTCCCCTCCCTCGCGCCTTCCCGAACACCGACTCCGATGAATCTCTTGCCCCACCCCTCTCTCTCGAATCCGAGTAACTAAATTATTGTTGCTATTGGAGTAAAATATTTAAAAGTATTATTTAAAAGAGGAAATTTACAAAATTAATAACTTTTTAACCGGGCATCAGAAAAATGTGTCCGAGGTACCAAAACATTCAGAAAAATGAGAGCTACCCAAAATCATCCTCATCATGCATATTTGATCACGATTACAATAATGTACTCTAGTAGTATTAAATCACTAAGATAAATATGGATTGTGCCAAATTATTGCCAAATAATTTGGGACCGCTCATTTAAATTGTTGATCATGTCTAGGATCTCCTAGTTGCATTAAAATGTCATATCATCATTTTTGTATGCATTGCACAATGCCATGTGTTGATGGTTGTTTCTTTTCCGGTGTTGTTTGTGCTTCGTTAGATCGAGGAGTTGAGGTGCAACCACAATCCTCCGACGACTCCTACTACCTTTTATCTCGACAAGGCAAGCGTAATCCCCCCTCTGAGCATGTCTCCTCCTATATTTTGCAATTATTTCCCCCACTATAATATTGCATTCGGTTCCAAATGTCTTTTGCTTGGACTAGAGTATTCCTACTAGTTGCATTAGAAATCTATTGCCATGTACCTGTATCCTTCCTAATATCCATAGGATTGAAGTGTTGGCCAAAGATAAGTATATTTGCTATGTATATGCTTAGCCATGCTTAGTTGAAAGGCTTGCAGGTCCGGTGGATGTTTCAATTGTTGGAACAGGTATGGAATAACCGGATGTGTTGGAAAGTGATGGTGGTGGTTAATAAATTGCTTAAAGGTGGGGATGAGAGGCCACATGGGATGTGGTGGGTTGTCTCGTTCTCGCCGCCTAAGTGCGAGTTCTTTACCTCTTGAACCAAGACGAGCGTACTACCATGCGTGGGCTATATGGAACCCCCGTCGACCAACTAACTTGAGCGGGACTAGCCAGGGTCCTCTAGTTTGGCTTTCCATTTGCGCGTGCGTTGAAGATGGTGGCCAAGACTGAGATGAGGATGGTGGTGTTAGGAAAAATAAGTGTCCGTGGGACGGGGTGTTGTGATCCTGGCAGTCCTACCGGCACTGATGATCCTGGGTTAGTCCTTAACAAGGTAAAGGTTGTAGCCGTTTCACACTCAGCCGGCTTTCCCCGGAAGAGAGCTAAGCGTAGGCAATGAGTCTGGCGGTACGCGTGGATAAGGAGCTGGGAGGTCCCTCGTGGAACCTGGCGACTTTCACATTGTACACCCCTGCAGGGATAAATCTTTTCGAAAAGCCGTGTCCGCGGTTATGGACGACTTGGGAAGTGAAGGTAGGATCATAGAATAACTTTAACGGAATGATTAAAAACTGGGTACTAGAGGTACCACTCAAGAATGTTAAGGTGAGCTTCCTCGAGGGTGATTCGGGGAGGTGCCTTTGATGAACAGGTACAATGATGATGGTTGTTGTTGAGAAAGTGATCTCAAGAGAAAAGTGTTACTTCTTACCTCTTTTTAAAATGTTCTGATTAGTCGATGCCATGGAGTTGTGTTTTATAAATAAAATCAGCTTTATGCAAAACAGCCATAAAACCTTTGAAAGCCAATCATGGAGCATATATTAGCTCTTAATCTTGCGAGTTCGTCGAACTCAACGTCGTTTGCTTATTTTCAGGAGAGGACTTCACCGACCTCGAAGGTGGGTTCTTTGTGGACGTCGACGAGTAGTCTGGGGTTCCCAGGTGGCAGCTTGGGACATCCCGGAACAGCTGGCGCTGGATGTTTATTTGTAGGCCTCTTAGGCCATATTCTGGTTCTTGTTGTTTAGAACAACGCCCTTCGCTTCCGCTTGATGTATTGTTGGGTCGGTGACCCCTGCTTGTAACTTTTGCTATCTTTCTCTATTATAAGAGTTGCTTATAATATGGTTTGTGTCGTAGAGTCTGTGATGTGCCAGTTGTTCCACAAGTCTTGATCTTACTATTATGCATTGATAGTTGAGCCTGTGTGATGGCATCAATCGGGGTGTTGTGTTGTCTGGGAGAGGTGTGCCCAGCAGCGCCTGCCAGAGGTTCTGGCCGGGGATTGGTAAACCCGTAACCTCCGGTTGTATCGCCTAACCGGTGACACTCAGCATCACTGTATAGCAGTCGGGTCGGGGCGCCACAAAGAGATCTTTGGTGCCGTGTAGTGCGCACATGGCTCACGACAAACCCTTTGCCATGGTGTTTGTGCAAAGCGCACGACAAAGATCCTTTGCCGACGTAAGTTGTGCCGTGAAATTTTTGTCGTGTTGTTCCGCACGGCAAATTGTTTGCCGGGTTCCGCAGAGCCTTTGCCGTGCAGTTTGGCTGCACGGCAAAGAATAGATTTCCGGTAGTGTTAGGGCCCACCTCTAAATAGTATACGTAACATATTTTCTTAATTTCCAAAGCAAGCTTAAATCGGGTAAAAACAAACCTCCAACATTTGCTCTTGATGTAAATTTTGGGTAAATCTTTTTTACATCGTGATGTAAACATCACTAGTGATGCAAATATACGTCAGTTGTGCTCGTGCCTAAAAAAGCAAAACAGGCACACGTGTGACTCCAACCAAATTCCCGCGTGCCGCCTCCCTCTGTGTGCCGCCGCCCGGCGGCCTCCCCGCCGCCATGTTCTCCACCTTTGATCTTCCTGTCGACTTTGCGGCCATCGCTCCCGTGCCCTCGTCACTGCCCTCCCTCCGGCCGCCGCCACTGCTAGGCGCGGTGGATTTGCGACTCCATGACCCCGCCACAATAGGTCATTAAACCGCCGCGCAACACCGCCGCCCGACCTTGTCACGGTCGAAGAAGACGAACGAGAGACGCTGCTCCTCCGTCTACGGCCGCTACTCCTCCTTCGGCGGTCGTCGAGAGTGGTGGGGGAGAGGCGGGGTGGGCGGTCGTTCATGCAATGTGATGCCCTCAAATATATCAGCCGCTGGAGTTAAACCTTTTTGATAATGTAAAATTTAAATTAGTTTTTGTCCCCTAAAATATATCACCGCTTAGAGATAATCTATTTCCCAGAAAAAAATATAGTTGTAATTAGCACAAAACGAGCCTTGCGACAGCAGCCTCTGCATTGAGCTACGGACCGAGGCGAGGTCGCTCTACAGTTGAGCTCGTTTTGGCCCTTTGGGTTTGGGCTGGACCTTGGGTCATGAGGCAGAATAATTAGCACAACGGCTTCGTTAGCATAACAGGATCGGAAGCGTCGGACGTTTATCGGACGAGAAATGTCGTACGCACAGCAATTTCGGTCCCAAATTACCTTGCGTTTTGAGTTTGGTCAAAGTCAAAAAATTTAAAGTTTGACCAAACATATAGAGAGAAATACTAACATCTACAATACGAAATGGATATAATACGATTATATATGTTATGATGATTTCACTAATATTTATTTTGTATTATAAAAGTTGGTATTTTTTCTTATATGCTTGGTCAAAGTTTACAAACTTTGATTTTGACATAACCCAAAACGCAGGGTAATTTGGGACAGATGGAGTATTCACATATTAGAAGCCATTAGTTTAGTAAACACAAATGCTTTCACTAACCACTAGAATTTGTTCTATGGCTTTTCTCAAGATCACACTCTTCTGACAGAGCAGTTATCAAGATAAAACCAACTAGACACAGCTCTAAATCCATGCAACAAATTAACAGGGGAGCATTCTGACCATACACATAAAATGAAATTATGGAATCACTGTGCCTTCTTCTGTTTCCAATCCATTTGGTAGCTCTAGAACAGAGCGGCTCTGAATTGTGGTGCCATCCGAACAGACTAAGCAAAAACTCAACATGATGATGATGATAACATCCATTAGGGTTGCAACAAGTGCTTAAAAATTAGGCAGATGTGATATACAGCGGATTCCATGTACATAACTATGTTATGTACTTCAACAACAAGTGACCCGCGCGTATTCAACAATTTATGGCCAAATCGTGGCAAACAAATGTGAATCTTCTCATCTACGTGTGTCCGTCTACTACTCTCTTGGACAGTAACACAAGTACAGAGCAATCCTATAGATACGGGTGAAAACCCTCACCAACAACCGGCAACCGGACATAGGCTAGGCACGTTGATGGAATCTTGTCACTGATGTGGAGGGCTTGTCAACGATGGAGGGACGGCCGGTTTGCTTCAAAGCCCAAACACGAAAGGACATGTACATATGTTCGTCGCCGATGAGAAACCATATCAACAACGGCCAACGGGCAACTATGAAGCACCGTTTGTCTTGTAGTCACACTCACACCGACAACAGAATTGTTGTTTTCACTGTTTGCAATGAGCATTCTCCATTTAGTAAATGCATATGTATTTCACAACACAACTACATACATATCACAACTCAGATTAAACTCGTGGTACAACAAAGTTTGATATGCTTAGTATACCAACCAAACATGCCACCATGCCATGACAGATAGCATAACTTTGAGGAAATTGTACTCCCTCTACCTCTGTTCCTAAATATAAGCCGAAACAGCTTATTTTTAGGAACAGATGGAATACTTGACTCTAAAATGAGTGTATCTAGACGTGTTTTTTTGTCTAGATACACTCATTTGAGAGTCAAGAGAACGGAGGGTTGGGAATTGCTGTCGAAGCATTTTCTGAGAGGTATTTGAGACTGCCGACTGCAGTTGGAAGAATTACCAGTGGCACTTTTGACCATATCGGTGAGAGGTCAAGAGGGAAAATGAATGGCTGGTCTGAGAAGAATTTAGCTTGTGCGGGTAGGGAGGTGCTGTTAAAGACAGTAATTCAAGCAATCCCTACTTTTAGTATGAGCTGTTTCAAGTTGACAAAGAAGGTGTGCAAGGCTCTCACGTCTTGTATGGCCAAATACTGGTGGGCAAGTTCTCTAGATAAAAGAGCTTTACATTGGATTTCTTGGGAGAAACTTGCTGCACCGAAGGTAAAAGGAGGTATGGGTTTCAGGAACTTTGAAGTTTTCAATCTTGCAATGTTAGGCAAACATGGATGGCGTTTGTTGACTCATCCGGAATCGCTGTGTGGAAGGGTTTTGAAGGGGAGATATTTTCATAATTCTGATTTCTTGCAAGCCACTGTCCCACGAGGTGCTTCAGCCACATGGAGGGCCATTGTTGCAGGTCGTGCAGCCCTTGATGTGGGTCTGATAAAGAGAGTTGTTAATGGTACTTCGATTTCTACTTGGTCGGATAAGTGGATTCCGGGTACTAGTTCTTTCAAACCAATGGCTCGACAGGGTACTGAACCGTTGGAGAAAGTATCTGATCTAATTGACCCGTATACAGGAGGTTGGAAGGTTGATTTGATTAGGAGAATTTTTGTTGCACCAGACGCTGATGCTATCCTCAATATTCCGTTGAGATCGTTTGGTGGCGAGGACTTCTTAGCTTGGGCTTTGGAAAAGACGGGAATCTACACTGTAAAATCAGCATACCGTGCTCTTATGACTCGCAACGAGCTGCAAGCTCTAGAGGAAGGGGCGGTTATGGAAGCTTCATCGACCGATGAGCAGTTGTGGAGTACCCTCTGGAGATTGAAGGTGGTGCCGAAAGTAAGAGTATTCTGGTGGAGAGTTATTCGTGGTATTCTTCCAGATGCTATGACACTGAATCACCGCCACATTAAAGAGATAGGCCGGTGTGAGGTATGCCTGGCCATGAATGAAGATTTGATGCATGCGCTACTGCTATGCACGCATGCGAGGAGGTTTTGGGATGCAGCCTTGGTGAGATTTGATATCAAGATACCACGTTTGCATCCGGATACTTGGGCGAGGGATATTTTGATGGACAAGATGTTCTCTGAAGATGATCGATGCAAGATAATTACTACTTCCTCCGTCCAAAAATAAGTGTCTCAAGTTTGCCCAAAAGTGGATGTATCTAGACATGGTTTCATGTCTCTCGCAACAGGTGGATCCATGACAAAGAAACTTATGATCATGTGCAAAGCGTCACGAGGGTACACGAAATAATGGCGTTACTCGAATTTCCGAAGAGCTTGAAGCGGCAGTCGGAGGCTCAGAGTTGGCGCCTGCCTGACACAGGCTGGGTAAAGATAAATACTGATGCATCTATTAATGGTGAAGTTTTGATTGGAGGTGCTGGAGGAGTGGCTCGTTCTCATCTGGCTTTCCTCGGTGCTTGGTGTAAGCCTCTCGCTGGAGTTACAGACCCGATGATCGCGAAGCTGTTGGCTGTCAGGGAGGGTGCAGTCTTTGCAAGATTGCGAGGCTACTCGCATGTGGTTATTGAGACTGATTGTCTCGAGGTGGTGAACCTCTGCTCTTTGCGCGGCATGTCCTGGTCTATTGCCGCGCCTAGCTTAGATGAAATTAAGGAGTTAGCTGGAGATTTTGTGTCATTTTCGATTCAGCATGTTGGGAGATCTGCTAATGGTCCGGCTCACTTGTGTGCGCAGCGAGCGTGCACTATGAAGTATGAACGGAACTGATAGCTGGCTTGAGTCAAGCCCGAGCTTTTTAATTCCCAGTTTGCTAGATGACTGTAATAGGATGTTGATGTTTTAATAAAGCTCTGAAGTTTCGGTGCAAAAAAAAAAAAGAGTACAACTTCAGCTGATTCGGAAGACATAAACACACCATATTCAGAGCACTGACACGACAAGACGGCCATTGCACCAGAAAAAATATTATTTTATCTGCTGCGAGGAAAGATGGATCAAAAGTTGCTAGAACGAGAAAATCCTTATCAGTAAACAATAACTGCAGAAAGTAGAATGTTACACGTTCAAGCGCCTTAGCAATAAAAGTTGGCGACAAACATCAGGAAAATAGGGAGAACAGAATCCCCATCAATTATTTCATAAACAGCAAATATATATCATGCGGCGGGAAAGCTGCCATGCATTTTTAATCTAACAGCACCAACCAAAACAGAGTCAACAAAGGCACGTCTGAAGTTATCGCTTTCAAGCAGCATGATGCCAGATGCTGCAATGCTCGATATTCAGGTAGCCTCAGCTTTGCTGCCGCTACCGCCAGATTCCAGAGCTATCTTATGTGAATGATCATCTTGTTGAAGAGCTCCTTGTGCTCCGGAAAATATTCCAGCAGCTCATCTTTGGTCACCCACACGTGGTCCTCGCATTTCCCGATATCAAGTTTTGTGGTGCCGATCACTTGCGACTTGAAAAAGAAACGCTGCCAGAAGCATTTACAGGATTAAGAGACAATCCCATAGTAGTGCTCATGTTCACAATGCAAAGAACTAAAGTATAGTAGAGAAGCCATCATTATTTTCATGTGTTAAAACAAGAAATACCTTGAATGATAAAACACTAGAATCGTCTGTTTGTTCGGCTACCATATGAGCCATTGGAGCATTGCCAACAAAATATGTGTTGTCAAGTCCGCCAAGAACAGATTTTAGCGCTGACTCGGCACACTGAAACAAAATACACAATATGTAAACATATGAAAGATGACAGTCTAAAACCACATTTCTAATCTGGTTGCACAAACACAAAGTGTAAAATAGTATAAGTAAATAAACTGGAACTGAAATACGGCAAGGATAATATATATGGAAATTTACAGGTATTTTTTCTCATAAGTGCATACCAAACGCAAAGTGTCTTCATTTTCATACACTTTTTCTGGAAAATGCCAAACAGGCTTGCCATCAGGAGCCCCAAAAGTCTTGCCATACAGAAGAAGATAAAGTTTATTATCTAGAGCTCGTTGTAGTGACCTACAGATAACATTGGATTGGCACAAGTTAGATAGCATGTTACGCACTTACACTCACAGAGCAGCATTGTCACGGGAGTTAATTCACAACATATATTTGAGTTTCGGCACATGGTGAGTGCTCGTCGGTAACAAACCATGTTATTACATAGGAAAGTACATGCAAATGATAGCCGGTAAATGGGCACATACACTCAACTATAGGCTCCCGCAGCCATGCATGTGACGCGTGGAGACAGTATCACTAACAAAAAGTTGCGCAAGAAGAGGATTATATCACTAACATTATATCATAGTTTCAGCTTTTAGAATAAATAGGCCATTAGATTTAAGGCATTGAACAAAGGAAGTAAAACATGTCACCTGGTAAGGGTATACAAGGTACAGGGGATGGGAAACTGAATCAGTTTACTACAACCTAGAATGCAGCAAAATTAGTATGCTCGAAAGACAAAACCAGAATAAGATGTAATTATATTAATTAATTGACATGTTTATATGATACTATCGAAGTAATTATAAACATTCAGGGCAGCTCAATGTACAATATAACTATCACATGCTTATGTGACAAGAGGATAATTAACACTGACGATAACCACATGAAATATTTGAGGAAGTATGCAACCAAGCAAGTTAGGGTTGACAAACAAAACAACATGAATGGAAGCTGAGACTTACTTCCGGTCATTTGCTTTGTCAGCTTCTGTGATTCTTGGAGCAGGCACATAATCAATCTGATAATCACCCTTGCCCCTACACACAAAAACGAGCAAGTTGCAACGTATTCGAGACCCAAGGTATATAGTGAGTTAGTGACAAGAAAATAGCTGAATCAAAGACCATCCACAAACATTCATTACCGCATTCAAGTCACTGTATATAGTCAAAAGCCTAGAGTGTCATGCATGATCTATGCTACGGAGCAGATAACTTTGACAGCAGGTGCAATTTATGGGCATATAGATATGAAGGGATTCTGCAAAAATCACGCGCTTCTTCATTCACATCGAATGGACCAGATCCTTTACTGACGTTCCTCCTAAGCACCATCACAGATCGCTCTGGAGAAGCGGAGCATTCCACTGGTGTGCAAGTTCCATTTCATGGATATCAATATGCAGACCTCCATGCTGCTATATGATTCAAGGGCATACAATTCCAGGTTGACATGACAAAAGTAGTGAGTGGGTTATTTTTCTCAATATTATCTTTAGCCATTTTTGGGCCATGCATCCGTTACTCAGGAAGAATCACAAATACTGGCATTACGTGTACAGCCACTCCTTATATTCACTTCCAACTGCTCTTATAAACGCTAATTGCAATGATGCTTGATAGATGTTGTTCCTTTTGCGCACAGCACATGAAAATTCTGTTCCTCTCCCCGAAACTTCCCATGTCTTATTATACACACGCTTATGTCATAGTAGCACTCAAATTTCATGCTGCCCACAGTTACAGCAACGAAAATGTGTTAACACATACTCCACTAAAACCCCATTATACATTTCAATCTTGCTAGCATCAAATCTATAGGGTAAGAAACATAACCCAGAAATGGCACACCACGCAAAACACAAACAGGAATAACGCAAGGGAAAAAAAGGAAGGGAAATGTCACCTCGCCTCCGCCTTGCCGAGGACATCGTCGGGGTACTTCCGCCTGTACTGCTGCCTCCACCGGAACCTAGCAAAAGGAGGGAGGAGAGGACGGAATCAGACAAGCGAACGGCGAAGCGTTTCTGGACGGGAGGCGGGCTGGATCTGGAGGTACGAGAATTCTTGGAAGGCGTAGACGACGGGGTGGATCTTGGGGATGACGACCGGGAGGCGCTCGAAGACCACCGACGCCACGATCTTCCCTTCGGCCGAGGAGGACGAGCTGAAGCCCCGGGCCCACCGGAACTGGCGGAGGTGGAGGCTCGCCGGCGATCGCGGCAGCATGGTGTGGCGCCGCAAGAGAGGAGGCGGGGGGTGGGAGGACGGAGGCAGTGAGGGAGAAGAAAGAACCCTGCTTAAACCCGGCTCGTGGGCCGTATGCTTTCTTTGCAGCTGGGGATCAGGCCTTTGGCCCTTTGGAGAGCCTGGACGGGGAAGAAGACCCTGATGAGTGGGTTCCGAGAAGTAGCTGGAGCTGGACGGCTGGTGAATGTAAAACTGATGTTTGGCAACATGCTTTTAAGACGGTTGGTGAAAATGCAGCTGGTGGTGAAAGTCTGGAATACCCTTGTATGCTGAAGATGATGTATAAGTACCGACTTAACATGATTAAGCTGACTATGCTTTATACCGATTCAAATAATATGCTTAGCCCATAAACACAATTAACAACACATAGGAAATGCCTCGCCCTCAGCTGGTCGATGAGGTCACCGGCAATCTAGTAGTGCGGGAGACGAGCGGAGGGCCGTGGGATGGGGACTGAGAGGCGTTGGGGGCAGCCCGACGAGCACCGGCCTCTGGCGCGAACGAGGAGGCTGGCGGCGGGAGGGCGAGAAACGGAGAGCACGGGTGAGACGGCACGGCACGAGAGCCTTGCGGCACGCAAACCCTAGTCAGACGCCTGTCGCGTGCAGGTCCTGCACGATGAACATGGAGGAAACAGACTATTCGTGAACCGTTTTCACTTATCTCACTATGGTGGCATTTGGACGTAAATAGTTCGTACTTCAGGGGCACAGCCATACACCGGTTCGATTTAAGGTAAAAGTTAAAAAGCTCCGTTGCAGAGCCATTTGGCAATGGGCAACCGGATTTGCGAATTGGATGAAAAACTTAGATGACTAATATGGATATGTAATTAGTATATGCTTATATTTTCATAATGTGTAGTGTCATACGTGTGATAACATATAGATTTTTATTTATTATTTTGTAAACTCATTTTTAATGAAGGTTATTGTGATGGTAACAAATTATGCTACTCCCTCCGTCCTAAAATAGGGGCGCTCTTTTTAGTTTCTCGCCCACCATTTTTTAATGTTTAAGTGGTTGTGCAAAATATAGTTAACTTGCCTATTGTAGAGCCCACTTGCTTCATAGAGCTGGTAATCTTTGTAGTGACAAAGACATATTGGAATATTATTTATATTTCCTTTTCTAAAGTGAAAATTATCCTCTACTGCACCTTCTTCAAATCAACCATTAGTAATGATTTTTGAAAACTTGTCCTAGTACTCTGTTAGTAGAAGCAGGACGAAGATAAACGAAAGATGAATTTACAAATCCAGAAAAAACATAACTATAAAATTGTTGCACTAGCCATGTAGACCAAAAGTCCGAACCGATGGAAAGAGGTTAGGCAATATATTTATATTCAACACCCCCTTCACGTTTAGGATATTTTCGTCCTTAGCGTGGGTTTGGTGCAGGCCACATAATCTTTTTTTAATACTGCGTGAGCAGGGTCTTAAACTTGATACATCTTGGCTCTGATACCATATAGAATTGCTACACTAGCCATCTAGACCAAAAGTTCAAACCGATGGAAAGAGGCTAGACAAATATATTTATATTCAACAATAACTAACAAACGTGATGATATTAATGGTGATCAAGCCGACGTCTCATTTCTGGAATGAGATGACACCGGCAATATATATCTCAATAAATCACAGCCTGGTTATTTTAGACGGATTCTTCATATATACTAACTAAGATTGATACATAGTAACAGTTGAAGCATGGACTTCAAATTGGATCTTGTCGCCGGCGTTGATGCTTATATCAAAGGCGAGGCCACTAGACAGGCTTAAACAGGCTTCAGCCTACCCTCCAAAAAAGCAAAAAAAAAATACTACTACTAATCTTGTGCCAGGTCCATTCGCTATGTTACTTCCAGGCTTTTTGCCCAACTAGCATCTCACAGCAAGCACAACGCAGCTATTCTACGCAAAGCAATCCCCAATTCCCTACTCCTCGTGACCGGTCGCGGCGGCCTCACTGAAGCAAAAGCAGGGCAGCAGCGAGCCAGGCGGACACGGCCACGCAGGGACCGGCCGACCGGCGAGGCAGTGACAAACGCCGCGAAGGAGGCTGGGCTTCTGGCGGAGCGCCGCACGCCTGCACCATCAGAAGGCGACGCGCGGACGGCGGACACGCCTGGCCACCAAACCCTAGCGGCAGCCGGCGAGAAGTTTGGGCGAGGGCTGGAGGAGCGCGTCGGCCTGCCGGAAGTCCATGGGCACCGGAGAGATAGCAGCACTCGCCTGGCCTGCCAGAATTTTAATGTTGACAAACTTATTTGTCTTCACAGAAGCGGACATGTTGTTGCTAAGAATTGACCTCCCAAGATTTCTTATGAACATTAGGAGAAATGAAAATTTTAATGGATGTCAGAATCTGTCCACACTTGCTCAACTGATGCTTAAAACAACAAAACACACATCTTTCCAATTGGTGTACCGTCTCATTGAGTTGGCTCTCATTCTTCCTGTGGCAACTGCATCATCAGTTGAACGAATATTTTCAGCAATGAAGATTATTAAAACATATTTGCGCAATAAAGTGTCCGATGAATGGCTAAATGATTTAATGGTGTGCTGCTGTGAGACAGAGATATTCAGAAACATTCATGATGATGAGATCATGATACAATTTCAGAAATTGAGAGATCCTAAAAGACATTTGCCGCATGGGTATAATGTGATTTCTTAGAGGTACATGTTTGTTTACTTGTTTTAATAGAGAATCCACTTTGTCTTGTTGCTTCTCTAGTACTGGATGTATTAGTGTGTGATTTGTATTTATTTAACCTAAAAATTTGTGGTATTTTGTTTTAAATAATTTCATGTCTTATTTTTCAGAAGTAGTTGTTTAGTTTAGTCGTTGTTAAGTTTTAGCCTACCCTCCAATTAATTCATGGACTCGCCCGTTGCTTATATCCTCGATTTCCAAGGATTATTAGGTAGCTATAGCCGCGTTCTGACCTCTGAAAATTTGACAAATCGCCATTTTTGTCTAAATGGCATGCATATAACGGCTATCCAAACACATAGAGGCATAGTAAGTTGCCCTACTTATCTGTTTTCAGGGGTGTGAATTTTCCTTGCTCCCAAACGGCCGGGGACTACAAATGTACAACATCCAAAGCATGTATATCTGGGTTTCGTGCACGGCTAACTCACTCACGTCTGATTCAGATAGGTGGAAGTATATTCATACCTCGGTAGCATACATCAAAGCTACACCAATTCACGCGTACAAATCAGTCGTGGAACGGAAAACAGAGCAAATACGGAAGGGAATAACGAAACGAGAAGAGGCAGGAGGTCCGCGTCTTATTTCTTGGCGGCGGCGGCATCTCCTCCCATCCCGAGCGTGTTCATGACGGCGTCCTTGGCGCCCACGGCGGCACCCATCACCTGCCCGCCGGCCTGCTGGAAGACGTTGCCGGTGGCGGGCTCCTTGTCGGCGGCAGCGGGGCCCTTGGTGTACTCCACCGCGTCGGCGGCCCTGTCCTGGACGTACTGCACGGTGTCGCCTGCCATCTTCTTGGCTGACTCGGCGGTCCCCGAGGCGGCCGTGGTGACGGCCTGAGTTTGCTCGCCGATGAAGGTGCCGGCCTGGTCCTTGGCCGCAATGGCACGGTCCTGGACGGACGGCCCCGTCGTGGCCTCGGCGGCCTTGGGCTTCTCCTGAAACCAGCCAGACATTTTCACAAGTGGATAGATGGATTGTGTGTGTTCTTTCTTCCTCCTTTGGCTTGCTTATTGTGGAGAGCTGAGTTCTCTCTCTAAATAGAGCGTTTGCAACCATTGCTGAAGCCGAGATTTTATTGGATATTTTGCTTGCTTGTCGTTAAAAGTCGCCCACTTGGCATTGATAGTTGGCATGTCGGCAGAACCCAGTTGCTTGACATCTGTCCATTTCCGATGTCGACAGGACCCAATTGCTTGTACTATTACCATGTGGTTTCACGATATTTTCTCTCGAGCCTTGTCATAGAGCATGTGATGTCTATCTCCTTCTTTTAACATAGCATTGCCGCATTGGCCTGTCTATTTGAATTAGTTACTAGTCGTCATCAACCGTGTACGTACCTGCACGAGATATTTTCTCGGAAACACTTAAATTGCGAAATATACGAGCTGATCATCTCTTTGTTGTCTCTATCATCAAATTAGATTGCATATAGTATGGGGAACTGGCATTATGTTGCCGAGGTGCCAATCAGAGAATTTAACAGTGGGATGCCTTTCTTTCTGCTTGAAGGATTTGAATTTTCTTTAAGACAACAAATCACCACCCACATTACTCACAACCAATATGACTACAAGCACAAACCACACACACATGGCCAACGCGAGGGCCGTCATTGAGGTGGCCCACCGGTTTTATCGCCATCACTGTTCTACGAACTAAAGAATCGGACTTTACTCAAGAACGACCACCTAAGAAGTCATCATAACAACAACCTCATAAAGCATGCATCACTCTATGCCAAACGGTCGACCCATCGCATAGATGATTGTGATTCTGTCTCTGA
Source organism: Poa pratensis (assembly GCA_947311845.1). Lineage (NCBI taxonomy): Eukaryota > Viridiplantae > Streptophyta > Magnoliopsida > Poales > Poaceae > Poa > Poa pratensis. The sequence goes on along the minus strand of CAMZMU010000106.1, from coordinate 21,391,444 downwards.
TGACAAGCTCAGGAAACAAGATGTAAAAGACTTGCGCAGATGAACACCTTCATGACAAGACCTTTTGTCGCATGCAACATTGTCGCTCGAATGATGTGGCAGCAGCTCCGATATCGCATGAAGGGAAGTCCAACACTAACTACCAACCACGATGTGACACACACCTAGAACCTGACCCTTTCGCATCCACATTGCCATCACTCAAAAAGCATCCAAAGGTCCTCCAGCCAGATCCAACTCCAAAACGTGTCTTCGAAAAGGGATCATGACACAAGATTCACCTGATGGGGTTTGTAGCAGAAAACAATAATTTTTCTAACTATCATAAAACCGAAAACTAGCCAGGATCTATCTATCTAGTAATGCTGTAACGGAGAAGTTATCGGACACGTACCCTTGTAGACCGATAAGCGGGAAGACGTACGTAGCCGACCTCAAGGTCGCGAAGAACTTGGCGCGACGAAGAAGGAGGCGGCGCGACGACGATGCTCCGGTGCCGAGCCTGAGTGAACGGCACCTCTGAGTACTCGCACACGTACGGACCTTGACGATGACTTCCGGCTCCCCGATCCAGCCGAGATAGCGGAAGCGAGAACTTGGGTGGAATCTCGCAGCACAACGGCGTACTGCGGTGTATAGGTCTCACGTATACGCAATCCAAACGTGGGACCGCATACGCCGAGAGACGGAGAGGGTGGAAGTGGACAAAGGGAGAAGCCTTGGCCAACCGGGATTAATTCCTGGATTTATTGTGTATTTTCTGAATTAATCTGGCCTCCTATTTATTGGAGGAGAGGGGTTGCACCTCTCCTCCAATTGTCCATGTGGGACTAAACAACAAAGGAGGAGGAGGGGCGGTGGTGCGCCGGCCACCATGGGCCAGCCGCACCCCATGGTGGTTGGGTGGGCCCCATGGCCCAGCCGCACCACCTCCTGGGAGGGAGTCCCCCACTTCGGCCTTTTCCTCCGGGGTTTGGCCCATCTAGGTGGGCTGCCCACTTTTTCTCCTTTTTATATAATATTAAATTCATATAAATATATATAATTCTATAATTAATATATTTACATGATATTTAATCTCTCGTGACTCCGAAACAATTTCCTAATCACTCCGAACTCACTTCGGTCTTCCCCGGAACACTTCCGTTCTTGCCGGAACCTTTCCGGAACCTCTTCTCTCTATACCTAAATTATTCCGATGTTTCCAAAACGTTCTCCTAGCGTCGTCAAGACCTTAAGTGTGTTACCCTACTGTTCGGGAATACTTCAGACATGGTCGAGACCCTCGCTCGCCAATGACCGTCAGGGAGCCCTGGATGACTGTGACGGCCCCTGTGCATTCCAGAATAAATCGTTGTTGACCGTTAACATAATATGTTCATTCCCTTTGTTCCATCGATACTACCTTGTCCGAGATACGATCGTCAACATCGTATGTTGTGTTTTATCTCGTTACCGACAAGATTGTTTTAACTCGTTTTGTGATATTATATCTCCAATGACCTAGTCATACGCTGCGCAGCTTTATAGATATAATCTCACCAAGTGGGCCCAGAGTATCTTTCCATCACACAGATGAACAAATCCCGCTCTTGATCACTCGCCCCGACTACTTCCTTCCAATACCCGAAAGTGTCACCTTTATTGTCACACTATATAAGATATGACGTTTGATGCGATCAAAATATTTTCAGAAGCAGCGACTTGATATAATCTCACGGTCTAAGGAATAAGCTATCACGTTACTTTCCTATTGCAGTGTTGAACTTTAGTGATACGATCCTTTTGCAATACTTTGGTGGGTAATGTCCATCAATTATTCTACTAATAAAATGACTCCATCATCAACTGTTATGAATCAATATGATCGGGAAATCACGATCATCCATTGACTGATGGACTAGTTTATATAGAGGCTTAACTAGGGACTCTGGTTTGTTTTACATACCACACGTGTATTAACAATTCCGATTAATACAGTTACAGCATGGTATAAAACTAATTATAAACTTAATGAGATAATGCAATAAATCCTTATTATTTATTTGCCTCTAGGGCATATCTCCAACAGTCTCCCACTTGCACTAGATTTCAAATAAACCAGCTGCATTTCTATACCAATCATACAACCTTATCTTCTATAAGCGTTTATGATAATGCTTGCTTGTGGAAGAGGTTTCCTTCGGCCAGAACCTTTCATAACCGTAAGTTCTTTGTGAATCATTGATATCACCTTGTTTGATATCATCAAGCTATCTTTATAACAAATATTCATATTTGGCAACTAAGTGAGACTTTTGTTTCCCTGCGCTTACTCTGATCCTATATCAGTTAATTGCATTAAAACACACACTCAGTTTAGAGAATACATTTTCTCTACCAATCCTATGTAATTTCGCAGTATCTATATACTTTATATTTACCTAAGTAGATCCTGACATTCTATTGTCAGCCTAATGCCAATCCTATAACGACTTGATCCTTATTTCCTTCTGTCATCTAGGTTGATCCTTTTAACATAACACTTGTTAAACTCATCATCCTCACAGACTTGAAATAACCACATATCCTTAGTTTCTTTAAACAACGAAGGATATTCACCTCAGTACTTGTTCTTCTTGTAAGAACACTAGTCATATCATGTCGAGTATATAATATGGTTCCATATGCTGCCACCTTATCATGGCATAGAGGTGCAACATATTTTACAACCATGATTATTTTCTCTAGATTTACAAGGACCACCTCCTTGTCACGTCTCTTCTGACTTTCAGAATCTAATCTAGAAAAACACCTCGACTTCCATTTTAAAATTCCTGATCTATTCAAAACAGATGCTCATGTTTAAAACATATGACTTTATTGTAATTCCACAATTACTCCTAATACCATCTACTATATGTCATTTACATAAACACCTGACTTAGCTCCCACTCAAAATGTCAATCACATTTGAGATTGTGTAACTTATGATGCTCCCACTCAAAATGTCAATCACATCTCATATTGTGTAGCCCACAAGCTCCCACTTAATAATCATGACTTGCATATTAATATGGTGAGCTGTCCTACTCCCACTTAAATTATACAAATATAATTTCTTTCGATATTTCGGTCAATACCGAAATCCATTGATCATTCATCAATTCGAAAATTCCAAACACGATGTATTATACTTGTCTAATACAAATCCAAAAGACTTAGGCATGTCTACATCCAATGCAGTCAAACAATTTGATTTTGTCCAAGACATTTCTATGACAAAATTAGCTTCATGTCCTTCTCACAGTTCCATTCTTTTCACACAACCTGTCATGTGAAAAATCAAGTAATCCTTTTACTTAATAAGATTCAAGCAACATTTACTACCATAATCTTAAATGCAACCTTTTGGATTTATGACTCTTTAGTCATGATTCGAATTTGGTATCACCTTAATTTCTTTGTATTTCGTAGGTATCCCTTGTTCTAGTAACAAGATTATTAAATCATGAATATTAATCTGTGACCGGACAGAAAATATTCTTCAATGCCTACTATTTATAAAAAGCTCCTTATTTGAAAACATTATGATCTTTTATCATCATTTTTCATTTCCATCTGTAGAGTTTTTGTCACCGGAGCATATTCCGAAAACATTATCTCTCACATAATGCGAACAAGGTCAATTACCTCATTAAGCTTTTACTTTATTTCATATCCTTTCTTGAAACTTGTTTTCAACAAATCACCAAGTTAGCAATACTAGTTTTGCCCTCGTCGGTGTTTGCCATATGAAACATATATTCATTCCTATGAATATTTTACAAAGAACTATTTCATATAGTTTCGTATTATCATATAATCCTATAAACCACGACACTTAACATATTGTCGTTTATACGAATTTTAGGTGAAGATTTCAAAATAAGGGAGTTTACTAATTTTAACAAACATCTAATCTTTTAAGAGATACCTTTTAAGACCATACTTTATAAAATAGAGTATGATTATAATATTCACATAAATCAACATGCTTGATGTATTATTATAATTTGTGAACCGAAATTTCACAAGTCTTCTATGATAAAATAAATCTTTATTATAATCCAATTATAATAGCCCGATTTTATATCCTCCTTTTCTCCGAAAAATCCTTTTGATCTAATCAAATGATTTCAGACAATTGTATCTTTTAGCAAATACTTTTATTTACTTAGACATACAAAAAGGCTACAATAATAATTTTCACTACACAATTTAATTTAACAATCATCTTGCATGATTTCAAATTAAATTTCTTCTCATATTGATACATCAATATTTTCAATCATCATGTCGTATGCAAATACACAAGATCAAAACATCCAAAATATTTGCAACACTAATATGATTAAATTCGGTAGTGTATATAATTATTGACTTAGGATTTTATTTTAGCAATTATACCCACTTTGCTATCATTGAGATTAATACACGAATAACTTGTTCATAATCGAAATGTGACCATAAGAAACTTTATTCATAATAAAACAACTTGCTTGTTCCCTTACAAATATGAATAACTTGTCTCACCGAATGCAAGACACACTTATTACAATCACTCTCAAAATCGATTACAAAAACTCTTATTCAAAAACTACTAATCAAAACTGATAACTATGGGCTTGAAACTCCTTGGCCATCAACTCTTTTGCTTGCCATCATTCCGCAACATCATGTCGTACTCTGCAGCTATCCTGTTATATTCTGGTGCTGTTTCAATAAAACAGAACATAAGCATCAAATACTTTAATATTAACAAGTGCAAGAAATAACATTATAACTTGTATATCAAATATACCTTGCGTGTCATCAATCTCTCCTTCAATGGGTTCCACCTTCACGTCTTTGATTTCAACCAGGAAATCAGTGAAGAGGAGTGACTCACTCTTAATCACATACTCATCGACAAGCTCCTTATAGCTAGGAGGTAGAGAACGCAACACTGCCTGTATCGCAAAAGTATCCGCCATCCAGTAGCCGCACATGTTTGTGAGATCATCGTGAATGTCAAACATCCTACACAAATGTGTTCCAAGCAGGTATGTTCTTCCATCTTGAGTGAAAGAAAATTATCCAGCTGCTTGAACTGCTCAAGTTTCACTCGGTCTACAAACCAAGTTTTAAGAGCATTTATCATCACAAAAGGCTCCATGTGGCGAAACTCATTTTTCAACTCATGATCCATGCAGCCGAACATCGTGTACTGAACACTCATGAAGATGTCACGACGTTGACGAAAATCTTCTTTCGCCTCTGCACTTGCGGAGTTTCCTGGGTTATCTCCTAAGAATTCTTCTATCACGTAAGAAATGTCGTTTTGGTAGAGGACGCCTTTCAGGTTTCTGTACCACGTCATGAAGTTGGATCCATCGTTTCGGAGATTCCCTTTTCTAATAAAATGATTGAACTCAAGACTTTCTTCCTTAAGGCATGATCTACAGAGATAATTTGCAAAGAACGGATAAGGCTAAGTTTATAATAATATGAGTTTATTTTATAATCACATTATAAAACACACTCCACTAAGAAAATCATCCCTAAAAATCTTAGTGATTACACGATCCTAATCCACTACACTGCCCCCATCAACAAGGCCGACAGCATAATTTCAAAGGTAGGCAACGAAGTACCAATCGCAACAATCATGCGACTCATGCTCGATCTTTCGATCTCCCGTGTTCCGAGGCTATGTCTGTACATACTAGGCTCGCCAATCTGACCTTAGTGTATTTGCGTGTGCAACGTGGCTTACACCCACTGTATGCGAACGAAGAGACGAGTGTAACCGCAATGCGGCGTACCCCGTAACGTAGAACTTTATTGGTGGTGCACACTAAGGGAGAACACAATTTTGGTATTTAATTAGGGATCATCCTATTATTGCTACCGTTGTATATCTTAATATAAGCAATCAAATAGGATGCACACACAACAAACAATATCAAAATAATGTAATGAAGTGCGATATGACATGGCCTGCGCCTTGGTCTCCATGGCGCGCCCCGGCGGTGCTCCGAGTCTACGGCGCCACCTTTTGCCTCCGATAACATAAAACTTACCGTAACCATGTCATATTAAAATGCCCCACTGCAAAACAAAGTTAGACGCTTCTACTTTAACTTTTGCATGTTTTACGTGGCTGCTAGGGCTTTCGTAAAAACCGTTTCTTACCTACGAACATACAACCACAACAGCGATTAAATAATTGTCTCTATTACACCCTTTTCAGGGCCCTCCATTGAAAATGCTAAGCCATCTAAAGAGAGAGAAACAGACACCCGCTAGCCGCATATATGGTACAAGCCATATGTCAGTTGCGGAACCAGTCTCGCGTAAGCGTACGCGTAAGGTCGGTCCGGGCCGCTTCATCAACTCGATGCCGACAACATTAGCAAGTGCACGCGAGAGGGTAACAATTATAGAATCGATGCCCACATTCAACATGTGTTCTAACCGTACCAGCAATACTACGCATAGATCGGCTCTGATACCACTGATGGGGTTCGTAGCAGAAAACAATAATTTTTCTAACTATCGCAACACCGAAAACTAGCCAGGATCTATCTATCTAGTAATGCTGTAACGGAGAAGTTATCGGACACGTACCCTGTAGACCGATAAGCGGGAAATACGCTCCCGCACAAGCGTTGCCGATGAAGACGTACGTAGCCGACCTCAAGGTCGAAGAACTTGGCGCGACGAAGAAGGAGGCGGCGCGACGACGATGCTCCGGTGCCGAGCCTGAGTGAACGGCACCTCCGAGTACTCGCACACGTATGGACCTTGACGATGACTTCCGGGCTCCCGATCCAGCCGAGATAGCGGAAGCGAGAACTTGGGTGGAATCCGCAGCACAACGGTGTACTGCGGTTATAGGTCTCACGTATACGCAGTCCAAACATGGGACCGCATACGCCGAGAGACGGAGAGGGTGGAAGTGGACAAAGGGAGAAGCCTTGGCCAACCGGATTAATTCCTGGATTTATTGTGTATTTTCTGAATTAATCCGGCCTCCTATTTATTGGAGGAGAGGGGTTGCACCTCTCCTCCAATTGTCCATGTGGGACTAAAAACAAAGGAGGAGGAGGGGGTGGTGCGCCGGCCACCATGGGCCAGCCGCACCCCATGGTGGCGGGTGGGCCCCATGGCCCAGCCGCACCACCTCTGGGGGGGAGTCCCCCACTTGGGCCTTTCCTCCGGGGTTTGGCCCATCTAGGTGGGCTGCCCACTTTTTCTCCTTTTTATTTAATATTAAATTAATATAAATATATATAATTCTATAATTAATATATTTACATCTATTTAATCTCCCGTGACTCCGAAACAATTTCCTAATCACTCCGAACTCACTTCGGTCTTCCCCGGAACACTTCCGTTCTTGCCGAACCTTTCCGGAACCTCTTCTCTATACCTAAATATTCCGATGTTTCCAAAACGTTCTCCTAGCGTCGTCAAGACCTTAAGTGTGTTACCCTACGGTTCGGGAATACTCCAGACATGGTCGAGACCCTCGCTCGCCAATGACCGTCAGGGAGCCCTGGATGACTGTGACGGCCCCTGTGCATTCCAGAATAAATCGTCGTTGAACCGTTAACATAATATGTTCATTCCCTTTGTTCCATCGATACTACCTTGTCCGAGATACGATCGTCAACATCCTATGTTGTGTTTTATCTCGTTACCGACAAGGTTGATTTAACTCGTTCCGTGATATTATATCTCCAATGACCTAGTCATACGCTGCGTAACTTTATAGATATAATCTCACCGAGTGGGCCAGAGTATCTTTCATCACACGGATGAACAAATCCCGCTCTTGATCACTCGCCCCGACTACTTCCTTCCAATACCCGAAAGTGTCACCTTTATTGTCACACTATATAAGATACGTATATAAGATATGACGTTTGATGCGATCAAAATATTTTCCAGAAGCAGCGACTTGATATAATCTCACGGTCTAAGGAATAAGCTATCACGTTACTTTCCTATTGCAGTGTTGAACTTTAGTGATACGATCCTTTTGCAATACTTTGGTGGGTAATGTCCATCAATTTATTCTACTAATAAAATGACTCTATCATCAACTGTTATGAATCAATATGATCGGGAAATCACGATCATCCATTGACTGATGGACTAGTTTATATAGAGACTTAACTAGGGACTCTGGTTTGTTTTACATACCACACGTGTATTAACAATTCCAATTAATACAGTTACAACATGGTATAAAACTAATTATAAACTTAATGAGATAATGCAATAAATCCTTATTATTTATTTGCCTCTAGGGCATATCTCCAACATCACCATCATCCGAGCAAGCGGTACCCATGTCTACAGTTTTTCCGGGAGAATCTTGGGGCGGGAGACAAACTGCACTACCGAAGATGCCTCCATAAAGGTAACGGTCCCCGACCACTGTCAATGGCTCCAACCGCAGTCGATCCCGACTTTTGCCAGCAGCATTTCCCAAATAGTCTATCCATCTCACCATCTAACACCAACCCCGCAGAGTCGACCCATCGGTCCAGTGGCAGCAATAACCAGATCAGGAGAAGAACTAGTGCGTCGCGGGAGGTTGGGCCTTTGCTGCGAGTATAACTTCGCCAGACTAGGCTAACACCGAGAGGCCGCAGAGGACCGTGACACAGAGGTGTAGCGCCGCTAGAGATGGAGTCGCACGAAGTGTTGGAGCGACTGCTGGGCTATGTTGCCACGTCGCCTAGGTAACTACATCGCTTAGAGAAGCTCGTCGTCGAGTGAAATCTCCACCACCGTCATTCGTAAACTACCTGAGAGAGGCGCCACCACGACTGAAAAGAGGCACCGCCGCCGTCGCCTACGACACGTGCTTAGCTCGGCTACATCTTCTGTCTGGTGGCAATGATGGGCTGGAGCAGATCGAAGGGTGGCGGCGCTATTTGGGTAGGTTTTTTCCGTGACGCTCATAGAGTGACACGAGGTTCGGGTTTGTTCCGCTCCTAAAAATGTCAACTTATACAAGTGTCCGTTTGGTGGTTGCATCGCTATGGATCTCCATTCATTCTATGCTACTTCCACGTAGATGTGCACAATTGTGACCCTTTGGTAGGGTTGCGTAGCGGCGCTCGATCTGCCCAGCTCCGTGTATAAACTCAGAGAGTTTAGTTTTAACTTCAGCTGTGTTCGATTTATACAGTTTTGCGGGACTATTGTGCCGCCTGCATCCCTACCCATAGGGCCATAGGTACCCTCCGACCATTTTTGGTTCAGAGAAATGAACTAGTCATTCAAAAGTGATGAGAGTTTTAAACATTTAGCCTATTTGATTAAAGTAAAGAGGTTTTTCTTGCGGGTGATCGATCTAAAGAGGTTGAAACGGAGAGGATCACCCATTTGCATCCCTACTTCCGTGATCCGACGGTTGTCGCCATCGGATCAAGCCGTCTGAACCACTTGACTCTCCGATGAACACCTTGTTAAAATATATTACAGGCCTTTCTCCAGCGGTTCAAACTTTCGAGTGAACTGCCTGGTGCATAATTTTAAAGGCAAGAGGTCTCAAATTCTATATGAGATCAGCATTATTATTAAGTCGCCTGGACGGCTCCAATCGTCGTCTGCTCTCTCCGGGAGACCTTGGCCAGCCTGCATGATTTCTGAACCTGCTCATCGGTATTTCACTCCAGATGCCCATTTCTTGACACTATAGACACCTCGATGTGCTCATGGATCAATTGATCCATTTTCTCTCTTCCTCAATCACCGCCACGCTCAACCAGGTGCCAGCGACTTGGTATAGCCTAGTCTGCTTTACCGTTCATGTGCAGTCACGCCATGGCACCAGGCACCGGGACGCCGCGGTGACGAAGAAACATGGGGGTTTCAGGGATGAGCCTTGACCCCCTGGTGTTCCGTGCATGTTTTTTCTGTACGTGTGTTCTATGTCATTTCCACAAAAAGAAAAAAAACATGAGTTTGCTTTGCGGTGAAAAAAAAAACGTGTCCATGTTGACTCGGTTTGTAAATATAAGATGTTCTAGGTGTTACACATGTTGACTCGATGCGGAGCCAAATGAGTGAATATACACACTAAAACGGCTCTGCCGTGGTCTTTATTAATCACGAATAATAGTTAAATCGTTTAGGAGCGAGTTCAAAAGAAAGCTAGGGAGCTCATCCTCTTTCGTAAGGGGAATTTCTGTAATCTGCTCTATCGTTTAGAAGATTTTCCTGCACTCTCATCCAAGGGGACAAAACAGAAACAGATAAGTGCCTCAGGCCTCAGGGCCTTGCGGGCCTTGAGTTGTTGCATTAGTCCAAGGCCCATTCATCAGCATGGCAAGCCCAATTAAGACTTTGAAAGAAGAGCACCCTGCGCCACGATCAGTTCAGGGGCAGCCCGCAAGCAAGATTTTGCTATGTTCTACCTTTTTTTTGGTTTTCCTTTTTATTTCTTCCTTGTTTGTTTTTAATTTTGTAGGGGCAAGACAACGCAGGTATATTTTTGCACGAATTGCATGAGTATTACTGTGCAAAGTACGTACACAAATACGCCAAAAATAAATTCATCAAAACATATTGACATGGAACTAGATTCAAAAGATATTTCAGTTTGAGTTTCATTTTCACTAACTAAAAGCAAAAACTGCGTCCCCTCCCACACTCTAACATCCCTCTCTCTAATCCTCTCTTCCACATGTCCTATCAGCGCGATACGTTACAAGCAGAGAAAATCCACACATATGACGTGGTGTGCAAGAAGAACTCCACGATAACTAACCTCCGTGCAAAGCTCCTTAATATAATGAGCTCGATTTGGCCCTTTAACTTCCCTAAAACCTATCGGCGTCGACGCGTCGTTGCAACCACCAATGAAGCTTTGTCACGAAGCCCTACTAAAATCACCAATCCGGGAAAAACTAGAACTACATCCATGTGGATCATGCACCCCCCCCCCCCCCCCCCCGACCTCCCACGTCAGTGGAGGTGGAGCGGTGCGGTGACCTACCGGCGGAGGGGTAGTGGACCAGTGTGCCAGATAATAGCCTTTCTTGTTTTGGAGAGGAGAAAATGGTTCGGTGTTGCGAATTTATAGATGATATTAAGTTCGATTAAATTTCTATAAAAATATCATCATCTGCATTCCAATGAATACAATAAGCTTCGGTACCATTGATGTTTTTATTTATTTCTATTAATTTGATAAAAACTTAAACATGTTTGAGTAATGCAAGATTAATATGAATTTTTGTAAGAAAGATCAATATGACTTGTGCATAGACATGAAAGGAGGGAATGCCATGTAGGTTATATTTTCAGAGTGAAGATTTTTGGCTCCAGAGCTCCAGTGCTCCATCCGGTTTAAAAAAAATCGAAAATCATATTTGTGAGTTACAAAAACTTCTGAAAAAAATCTGGGTGTACGTAATAGTATATCCTACGAACGTGCAAAATATTAGCTTAAAAAACTTTGTATTCTGAGCTACACAAAAATAAGAAAAGTGTGGATCTAAGTATGTATATTTTCAAATCTCCAAGTTTTATCAGATTTTGTCTTTTTTTTTTAAATTGGGAATGTATTACTCAGCTAAAAGAATTCTGGTTACAAAATTCATTACATTCATTTCGAGCCAAATCCACCACGCAGGGAGGAATTGCACTCAGTAATATTTGAATTCGACATTTTACATGCTCGTGTGATATACTATTGGCTGCACCCGGACTTTTTTCAGATTTTTCTGAAACTCATAAGTATGATTTTTGAAAATTTTAAACCGGAGGGTGCATTGGAGCTCAGGAGCCAAAAGCATTTTCCGATATTTTCACCCTTAACATCAGCACATCTTTTTAGCCCCTTTGGATGGTTTAGTCCAAGGCACCAACGACAAGAATTATATTCTACTCCCTCCGTTTCGTAAAAAAAGGCGTATAAAATTTGACAGACGTCAAACCATATAAAGTTTGGCCAAACTTTTCGAGAAAAACTATCAATCTTTACGATGTCATCATTAAATATATTTTCATGTGATATCTATAAAGTATTAGAATTGTTGATAGTTTTTTATATAAATTTTGCCAAACTTTACATTGTTTGACTTCAGAAAAAAATCATGAAGAGAGATAGTAGTAAATACCAAAGGTGCACATTCATTCAAATAGTTTTAAATTAGTAGTATCTCTAGGGTACCGCTTTAAAAGTGTAGCTTTTGAGGGTACAGAAATACTTTGCATGGAGCCAATCGTTGCGAATTTATCACGATATTCAGATACAATTGAAAAGTAAATATTAGCTCCAGTGCTTGTGTACCGGCCGGGACATAAAATACGTTCATCCACGTCCACGTAGTAGTAGCATCTAGCATGCCAGGCCATGCGTCCACACATCCGTGCATGTGTAGTGTGTGTGAATACTCTGGAGATGCTGCCTTGGAGAGGAGACAATTACTCCCTCCGTTCCAAATTAATTGAACTCCATTTGTCTACACATGGATGTATTTAGACATGTTGCACGTATAGATACATCCACATGTGGACAAATATAAGTCAATTAATTTGGAACGGAGGGAGTACTCAGCAACGAGGATCGACGAAGCAACCTAGAAGTGAAGCAAAACCTAAAACTTAATCTGTTCTTCCAATCAGGACACAAGGAGTAAATTAAGTCCGTATGGTCAATGATCGATCATTCGATCTTCGCCTATAAAAGCCTCCGCAGAGGCGCTGAAACCCTCAAAGTAACCGACCCAGCACACTCGGATACTACTGCCAAGAGCTGCCACTGCACACACCACCACCTTCCCTTTCCTCTGAGCTGCAGCTAACAAAAATGGCGGACGTGGTGCTGTTGGACCTGTGGCCTGTGGGTGAGCCCTTTCCGGCAGCGGTGCCGGATCGCGCTGGCGGAGAAGGGCGTGGCGTACGAGTACCTGGAGCAGGACCTGTCCCACAAGAGCGAGCTGCTGCTCCGGTCCAACCCCGTCCACCAGATGATCCCCGTCCTGCTCCACGCCGGCCGCCCCGTCTGCGAGTCCCTCCTCATCGTCCAGTACGTCGACGAGGCGTGGCCCGTCGCGCCGCAGCTCCTCCCCCGCGACCCCTACGCCCGCGCGCAGGCCCGCTTCTGGGCAGACTTCGTCGACAAGAAGGTGCGTGCAGTCTCATCAGCTCCCGCTATTCCAAGATCGATAGGATGCATGTATTGTATTGTCCTCTAACTAAATTTGCTTCCGGCTCATCAGCTGTTCGACTGCCAGACCCGGCTGTGGAAGTGCAATGGTGCGGCTCTGGAGGAGGCCAAGAGGGACATGATCGAGGCCCTGGAGGCGGAGCTCGGCGGCAAGGACTACTTCGGCGGCGAGGAGTTCGGGTTCCTGGACGTGGCCCTGGCGCCATTCATTTCGTGGTTCCGCGCCTACGAGGAGTTTGGCGGATTCAGCGTCGCGGAGCACTGCCCGGGGGTGGTGGCGTGGGCCGAGCGCTGCAGGGGCCGCGAGAGCGTCTCGTCGGCGATTACCGACCCCGACAAGGTCTACGAGTTTGCCCTGACGCTCAAGGACAAGTTTGGGGACAAGTAGATTAGTAGAGGGCGCTGGCCGCCCCTGGCCGTGGATTGGTTGCAGCCCGCAGTTTGTTTTTGTGTGTTTGTGTGCGCGGCCCACGCACTATCATCTGGTTGCTTGTGTGATTTGTCGTCAAGCCTTGTGGTTAGCTTTGCGCTGCCTTTGCCTTATAGAAATAAAAATGTACTTCAGTTCTATAATTTCTAATTCTACGATTGAATTTAACAATTAAGTGGTTTTGGCTAGTGCATCCCTTGAATATGAATGTTGGTCCGTCAATTTGCCATTATATATCCAGCATGTACGTCATTGTTTGGACCAGCCAAAAAGTTGCCACGGAGAGAGAAAAACATATATTAATAAGAAATTACTCCTATACTTTACAAAAATACATCATACACATGCGTTAAGTGCGAACGTCTCATTTTTTTCATTCTCTCTTTATATTTTTCTTTCTATTAGTTATTTCTCCTCCCTACACGTCTCCAACCTAGGTCGCAAGAAAACATAGAAGGGTATTGTCTTCCCGCTCTTGTGTCTCCCATATGATAGTGGATTCTCTACCCATGGTGGTGCGTACGCACCCCCATCTAACTTTGATTCAAACCATATAACCCCACTTTTTAGCTTGCTTTCTTAGTAGGCCATGGATTTCTGGTGTACAAAAATGGTTTCAGAATTTCAAAAAAAATATGTTGCTTGCCTATTGGCTACGTTGCTTGCTTCGTTGTCCTTCGATCCCTTGGACGCGAATTTCGCACATGTAACTTGGCACTCCGGCACTATTTGTGCCCTATGCTTGTTGGAGATTTGTACAAAGTCCACGGAGTCAAAATATGTGACACATTTTCATTTAACCCCCCAAACTCCAGAATCAACACACAGTCCGCCCTAGGAGTGGATAACCCCAGAGCCCATCTAACCCTAATCTCCCTGTTCTCCACGCCTCCTCCGTTTTCCCTCTCCCTTCGACGCCACCTGCGTACCAATCCCCTGCTCCATTGCCACCACGTGCAGCTCGTCCTCGACAACGACGACCACACGAGGCAGCTGCCCTGGACGACGATGACCACGGGTGAATGACCATGTTCTGGGATCTGTGGGCGACGACGACCACACATGGAAGTTGCCCGTCGGATCTGGGATCCCTAGGCGATGAAGAACACACACAACTACTGCTATGTCGCGTCACTGGCCTGGGTCGTCGAGAGGATGCCGTCCTAAACATCCAACTCCACCATGCGGCAGTCCTCTACATCCGACTCCACCACGCGGCCGTCCCTGACCTCCACCGCCCGACCATTGTTTAAATATGGACCGGACCGCCAGTTGGACTAGAAAAAACCAAAACCGGTGACCTCTCCATGCTAAAAATCCTTCTTGATATGTGTATAATCTGTGTAGGGAACTGCTATGTAAACAGGTTGATCTCTATTTGGTCTTGATATTCACATGGATTTGGGTATTAGACCTATATGATTCCTTGTTATCTGTAAGAATCTAGGTATAAACTTCCATGAATCTAAAATATGTATGAATACTGCATGCATTTTCTGTGAATCCATATGTGAAATGTATAATCATGTATGTATTTTTTGCTAATCATGTAGAAAAAATTGGTTTCAACAAGGATTCAGAAATCTGTACCGAAGAAAAATTTGATCCGGGAGAGAGAAACTGGAAATTCCATCCAGGGCTTCTCCCCTGAAAATGACTTATAAAAAACTAATATGTAAAATGTGAGGAGATAAACAAAGAAGAAGCATGTAGAATACTTGAAAATCAAGGGGTGTTGTGCAAATAGAATGGACCTAAGAATGATATTTGACTAAGGTGGAAGGGGCATTTTATAGTTCTAGTAGAACGAATCTCCAACAAACCGACGACAGAGATAGTGCCGCGTGCCAACCTACATTAGGGTTTGTATTTCCCTTGATCCGCCTCATATCTTTTGCATAGCTCATGTTGATATCTATATAATGGTGAAGATCAGAAGGTATTCTTTTTAGGATTGTCTGTAGCTAGAGCGACATGTTACTGAGAGTGGTTGCGACAAACATCATGTCGAACTTCTGGTGAATAACAACCTTATAACCCTCATTCTACATGACTTTTGTAATCTTCCATTGTATATCTAAAATGTCCACCATTGTTTGAATTTCGGGTCACTAGGTGGGATCCACCGCAAGACGTAAGTAAGATATTATTTCAGTTTTGCTTAAATTCAAAGTGTTCATGTTTTAGCATATGTATTTAACAATTGTAACTTTTTTACTAATGTATAGGGTACATAGCTTCAACATCCTTCTCTCAGAAAGCTGAGATAAGACGAGATTGCTAGAATGTCACATGCGAGGATTGGGGAAAAAGATGTGGGGAATAAATCGTTAATTCTTTCCGTCCTTTCACATGATAGACTTAGTATAGATGAAATCTGTTATCGTTTTACCTCTTATGTTTGTCACATCTTCTGATGGAAATGTAAAGGTGAAATTGTGATATGAATGAAATCTGTTACCGTTTTAGTACTTGTGATGTGTGAGATCAAATGCGGCGCGAAATATTTATTGCAGGCTAAAAAATATATATATCGGGCTTGTGAAAACCTCAATGCAAACGAGTGGGCCAGGATCTTCGTATGTGATGATATCAACATTACGGCGACGGAAAATATATGGATAACCGTTGCCAAAACTAGGCCTCATCGGTGACGGTTAAAGCCTTTGTCGCTGATGTGAGCCTTCACATCAGCAGCGGGGGCGGGGACACATATCTTTTCTCCGTTTCTGATGAGAGTTTTGATCCGTTTCTGATGTGTCGTTTTGTACTAGTGATCAACGTGAACCAGTCAGCTTTTATAAGGGCATAAACTTGCACGATAACTTTGTGCTCGTGAGACAAATGGCTAGGAGGATTAACTCACGCAAGGAAAAAGGTATACTGCGCAAATTGGATATATCCCGTGCGTTTGATTCGATGTCGTGGCCATTCTTGTTCGAGGTGTTGAGACATGTGGGTTTCAGTGAGATGTGGGTGAAGATTATTTCAACCCGAGTACTAGGATTCTTGTCAACGGAATGCCAGGAAAGAAAATCAATCATGCCAGGGGTCTTCGACAGGGACATCCCATCTCCCCTGTCATGTTCATTCTGGGGATGGAAGTGTTCTCGGCCATGATCTTCAAAGCTGCAGAGCTAAACCTGCTGACAAAATTCAGAGGCTGCTCGGCCCTGCATCACGTGTCTCTCTATGCTGATGATGTGATCTTGTTCGTTAAGTCTGAGCGACTAGATTTGGTGATTACCACGAAGATGCTTGTGATGTTTGGAGTGGCATCAGGCGTGCACATCAATTACTCGAAATCCTCGGCTACACTCATTCTTGGCGGTGATCTGGAGAAGGACTTGGTGGCAGAGATCTTACAATGCCCAATTACTGAATTTCTGATAAAATACTTGGGTCTGCAGTTAGCGTTCCGGCCGCTCACAAAGGCAGAATGGCAGCCGGCTCTGGATCGATTCCTGGAGTGCATGCCTGCAGAGGGGAATGATTGTGTGAGAAGGCCGCTTGGTTCTGATCAAATCGGTGATCGCCGCTAGACCAATTAATCCACCAATTATTTATAGCGGAAGTCTGGATGTTGGAGGAGATCTACAAGTGGATGAGGTCCTTCTGTGCAGGTAAGGAGGAGGCCAATGGTGGCCAATGTCTGGTGGCATGGCATAAGATATGTAAACCAACTCGTTTTGGTGGTCTAGGCATTAAGGACCTCAAGGTACTGGGGTTGAGAGTTCGTTGGCAGTGGCTACGAAGAACAGGAGCAAACCGGGCCTGGTTTGGACTGCCGATGCTTAAGAATGACCTGGCGACTGAAACTTTCGATATTCTAGTACAGATCAAAGTTTTTTTTTTTTTTGAATTTTTCATACTTGTATTAAAACAGTAAGGAACGCAATACAGGATCGGATACAAGCAGTAAGAAAAGAACAGGATACGAATCAAGGCACTGCTGCCTCACTCCTACACGAAGAACATCTTCGTCTTCCTCACGACCGAAGAGCGGGCAGACCTCCCGACGAAGCCGACGCCTGCAGAGTCGCACCACGGCACCAGAAGAGCTCCAAGCCCAAAGGCGATGACGAGCCGCAACGTCCACCAGCTCCAAAGAACTGGATCTAAAGCCGAAGAGAGGACATCGGCCGGGGACGCACCCCGAGCATCTTCTGCGCCGGAACTGGGCCCAACGGCAACCCACCTCCGAGGAAGTGGCCAGAACCCTCACCTGCAAACCACGCATCCCAGCAGCAGCAACCACCAGCTCCACCAACCCGCACCTCCCCTCGCCACCACGGCCGGCCGGAGACCACGGAAAAGCAGAGCAGCAACTCGCATCCGCCACCCTCCCCGACAGAGCACAACACCCCACAAGCCCAGCACCATCGCGGGAGGAAACGACAGCACAGCGAAGACAGGGCTGGAGGACCAGGACCCCAAAGCAGACAGCCGCCGCCGTCGCCTCGTCAGCCGCCTGCAGGGGACGGAGACTCGACAGAGTCGAAGCTCTCCGAGAACCAAAACATGCCGGCCCTGCGACGACGCCCCAAAAGACGACGACGCAGAGGAGAAGAGCCAGCACCACCATCTCCCACTCCGGCAACACCTCCACCTCCAAAGCGCCGCCGGCAGGAACCCTAACTACTCTATTTACAGGGCACGGTCGAGATCCGGGGTTCCCCCACCCTCCCGCAGCCGGAGCGGCCGGCGGAGGGAGAGGGAACCCGCGGTTCGCCGGCGAGGACGGTGGAGAAGACGGGATTCGCCTCTCTCAGAAACAGATCAAAGTTGGCAATGGGCAAATGGTGCTGTTTTGGAAAGATCGATGGATCAATGGCAGTTCGATCAAGGATCTAGCGCCAGAAGTGTTTGAGTTGGTTAGCACCAGAACCAAGAATGCAGAACGGTGGCAGAGGCTCTCCTTTTTAGATAAAGAGTATATATATTAATATCGCGAAGATACCAAATACACACAGACTCTGCAACAACGTAATAAACAAAGGTATTACGGATGCACACAGCCGAAAGACAATAAAAAGAAGAAACTAAAAAAGAAAAGTCCCGCTACAGAGTTACAGTCCTTATAGCAGCAGTACAACTACCACCAAAACAACACCTGATGTCCAATCTCTTCAAAATCAACGCCTTCAAGAAGGAAACAGTGCACAAGCGCCGTCGTCGCCCGATCGAGATCTTGGGTTTTCACCCTGGAGATAGTCCCCGCTCTCAAAACAATGTCTTCAACAAGGCATTGTCAGGCACAACCAATTAAGGCCAGACCTTAGATTTTCACCCTGAAAGGTAGAACTTTGAACTTCACTTGTGCTGTCGCCCCTACTTTCATACCGCTGCATACACGTCCTGAAGCTCCAAACAAGTTCCTCATGGCCACCAAGAGTCAAATTACCGTTCCTAGTCCTCCGATCTCGGCTTTCATGACATTCTCCGCCTCTGACTTCATCCAAGATGGCAACAGATAGCAGAGCTTCATACCGCTTGCTCCGTAACGGAGAATCGTGGGCACGACCGAATCCCACCCGATCCAGCAATCTCCAGGCATAAACGCACATGGAATTTCGCCGGCGGAGCCTTCCGGAACTCGCCACTCCAGCCAAATCAACGAGAACACACAACGAGCAGATCTTCGTCTTCGCGCGGGAGAAACCCTAGGACCGCCACCATTATTCAAAGCCAAGCCATCAGCCCCCACGCATCCGGCTGGCTCCCGGCGATCGGAATGAGCAGGCCAGGCAAGGTCGCGCCGCCGCAGCAGGTCGCGCCGCATGGCCTGGCCCCAGATCGGAACAGCCCAAAGGCTCCAGCAGGGCCGAGCGCCGCTGCCTCCGGAGCCCCGCGCCAGCCGTCCTGGGCTCGTGCCTCCGCCTCCCTGCCGTGCGTCGGCAACCGCCGCCCATGGCGACCGCCGCCTTCCCGCCGCCAGGTCTCACACCTGCGCCGCCATGGGTCGCCCCCCGCGCGAAGGGAACCCGACGGGCCGCGCCAACCCCGCCCGTCGCCACCGCCGGCGCCAGGCGGCCAGGCAGACTCGCCCGAGTGTGCCTCTCCTCCAGGGTTTGGGCCCTCCGGAACTGCCCGCGCGAGCAGCCCGGGAGGGATTCGGAGGAGAGGGTGGGGTAGAAGAGGGGCGGCGGAGGAGAGGGGTGGCGGCGGTGAGTCGCGAGATGTGTTTCGCGAGATGCGTTTTCTGTTTCTCGCAGAGGCTCTCCTTGATAATAGATGGATGGGCGAGCGACACTAAAATGTCAGATATTTGCATGGCTCGCGATACAACACAGATTTTGGACCTCCCATCGCAGGTTGAGACATGGTTTACAAGACCAGACGGCGACATGCATTGTTTGCCTACAGGAGGAGGACACGGCCGAACACATTCTTGGAAATTGTGTGTTTTCTAGACAGGTTTGGCATGAGGCCGGTGTTTCGGTCAGGTTGCTGTTGCCATACCTTCAGAGTTGGAGCAGGTGGAGCACTGGTGGCTCAACGCCAGGCTTGCACTCACGGAGAAGACTAGAGGAAACTTCGATGCCTTGGTGATGCTATGTGGCTGGAGGTTGTGGAAAAACAGGAATGCATGGGTCTTTGGTAATGTCAATCAGCAATGGAGTGTGGAGAACATCACGCAGAGCATATGTGAAGAATTCAGAAGCTGGACCTTTGCTCGGAGAGGTGTCACTGGAGCATTTAGTCTGAGAGTAGGTATAGGCCAAGAAAGTGTGGAGTGTGGAGTTTTGGTGGTGTGTGGCCGTGGGCTTTTCCATGGAACATTCTTGGACATAAACATTCTACTCTTCTATAAAAGTAAAGTACGCCTAGGCATATTCTAAAAAAACTTGTTTATTCTTGTCATATGTACTGAGTCTAAAATGAGCCTTTTAAGATATAAGGGTGCGTTTGGATGGCAGCCGGGCAGTCTTCCGGCCGATGCCAAAATTTTGGTCGCACAGTTCAGTTTTGTACACTTTCTATCTGCCGGCGGCCGATTCCTCCGCCAATAATTTGGCACGCCCCGTTTTGGTAGGGCAGGCCTAGGCGCAATCCAAACTGGCCCTAAATCACAAAACCATCTAGGTGATAGCTAATTTTCAGATGGCTCTCGAGCTGCCCATGATTTTTCTTAGGGACGTTAGAGCTTCTCTATCATAGTCGCTAAATCTGCTATTCCTAGGAGTGGTACGTTTAGGGAAGCCTCTAAATAATTAGGGATTATAAGATGTACCGCTACAACAAAAACCGTAAAACATCAGTCCCTATATATATAGCTACTCGCATTTTTCTCATATTTGTGCATATGAAATATCTTTTAACTCCAATTTCACATCATCATAATTCATTCTCGTCGTCCCCCGATAGCAAATCCTAAAAAGTAAACTGGAAATAATTTCATCTACATTAATATCATTGTATATCATAGATTTGACTACTCATCATACATCATCATTTCGATGGGAAAAAGGAAGGAAAATATAAATTGGCATATCGTCAAACACATCGCGCATATCAATGGTGGAGTCGACGGGTGGTGAAATTTAGGAAGAGATAGGCACCGCAATGGAGCTTTGCGACGAAAGGAGCAACACAAAAGGAGTCAGGTGGTGATGGCAGGGGTGCCGAGGCTCGATTCTCACGGCAGTGGTAGGACGAGTCCTTAGAAGCGCCACAGTCTCGGGGAGCTCCCGTTGGTGGCGTCCATGCCGCATGGTGGAGGCGAACATGTCTTGGACCCAGGACCGACTCTGGCCCTAGGCGACTAAGGGCCCACGTTGGTGGGGGACCCATCACCACATATGTTCTTCACATATTGCCCTAATTCTCTTGATGATTTTGCATTCAGAAATGGCCGAAGAAGATTTTTTATGAAGCACTGAAATATTATTGCGATGAACTTATTTAAATTTGGTTCTTAGTTAATACACAACCTGTACAACAAGAAATTGATTCTTAATCGTAAAATGCTTGCACAAGTAGCTGTATCAAATCCAAATAATCTTTACACGATTTCAAATAAAATAAAGATAGTACATGCCAATCTAGTTATCTACCTCTCCACATATCCATGTTTTTTCTTTTATTGTAATTTCACTTGGACAGGCCAAGATAGTCAGGTTATACTCCATATCAGATCAAATTTCCTTTTTTTTATTCAAGATATTTAATGCTTTGCAAAATTAAAGCACGATTCCCCATAGAGATATGTACATAAGGGGGTCTTTGGATAATAATGGTGTTCGAGTCTGGAGTTTACCTATACACGGATTAGGCATAAAGCCATAATATTTTATTATCCAATTAAAAGGAAGGGGGAGATAATACCTATTTAAGAGTAGTTCACTACTGCACTAAAAAAAGATAGAATTCTAGTTAATGGTTCCAATTTGTTCTGAATTTTGAAGCTTGTGACTAGAAATCTACTTTTTCTCCTTTTTAATCTCAATAGAAAGAAACCGAAAGTTTTATTGTGGTAACAATGTATGTTTTAAGATAGAATCTATCGAAAAGAATAATAGAAACATGATAAAAAAAGCAGGAATATTTTTTTAAAAAAGATTGGGAAAAAATAAGTAGAATTATATTAAAAATAAAAGGGGTAAACGTCTCGAAATAAGAATGTGTGGTCGGATGTAAACTTATAATATTTTGTGTATATATATCTAAATATGCGGACATATATATTACCCATAGGGGCCAATTTTTCAGCTTTGCTCTAGGGCCCCGCAAAATATAGAACCGGCCCTGCTTGGACCGTACGCCCTTAGGAGGTCGGGGAAGGTGTTGGTGTGGTGTTTGTTAGGAAATGTACAGTGCTCGATAAAACAGTGTTATCTTCAACATGCCACGTAATAAAGATATGACAATACAATATGATGTACAATGGATTTTTTTAATCTTATCTCTAAAAACTACTCCCTCCGTCCGAAAATAGATTTTTAGATTTGTCTAACTTTGGATGTATATACACACTAAAACATGCCTACATACATCCATATTTAGACACACTCAAGTCATCTATTTCCGGACGGAGAGTTTTTTTCTTGATATGTGGTAAGTTATATTGTTGGTAAGAGATTCTGATCCTTTTATGGCTGAGCTAAAATCACTTGAGGCAGCGATCAACCTAGCTGCTAGCTTGGGAGCAATCAGGGTGGAGTTTGAGACTGACGCTCAGCTTCTGATGCATGCGATGAATAACCCGGCCTCTGATTTCTCTCCATCTGCTGTGATCATTGAAGACCTGAAGGCTCAGTGCCGTACTTGGTTTTCTAAATGTGCTATCACTAAGTGCAAACATGATGTAAATGGTGTTGCACATGCTCTAGCTAAGATAGGAGTCTCAAGCGATCCGGGCATGATGACTGTGTGGGAGACTAATATCCCAGCGAATATCGCTGTGCTTGTAATGGGCGATTTGCCTAACTTTGTGTCGTACTAAAGTTTATGAGTTTTGTGTCAAAAAAAGAGATCATCTCTTATTTAAAAGAAATCAAACATTTTCTGTCTGTTTCTCTACTATATCCAACTCAGTAATTATCCAAATCAGTAATGAATCTTCGTGGCACTGCTAAGGTAAAACATTAGCGGATGCACCATGCTTCAAGTTCACCCGTGCTCGGCACCCGCATCGGGCAATCCCCCACCAGCTCCCACCCCGCGCAATCACCCAAGTCCATGATCCGGATCCAGCCGCCTGGTCGATATATCGATCTTTTCTTCTTTTGAACAAACAGGCCGATCTATCGATCGATTCAGGCTTTTGCCTTTGCCTGCCTCAAATCGCCGTCGATTCCACGCCATGACTTGCACTCTCCAGGAGACCATGGCCAGCCTGCATGGCTACTGCGTCTGCCTATCGGTATCATGGTTTCATGATAGTAGTACTGTTCAGTGTTCACCATACATTGCCCATTTCTTCACTGTGTAAAACTCCTCGATTTGCTCGTCGGTCCATCCGATGCATTCCCTCTCTTCTCCGGTCACCGCCACGCTCAACCAGCTGCCAGCGAGCTTGCCTAGCCAATCTTGTGTCACCGTTCCTGTGCAGTCATGTCATGGCGTCGGGGACTCTGCAAATATACGCCGCCGGACAGCGAGAGGACGCCATGATATATGCTTCCTCCTCCCAAACGTGAACCTGAACAAAATCTGATCCTAGGCTAGGCTCCACCACACCAATGAGGCAACAACGACACGCCCTGGTGAAGGTAAACAGGGTGATGGGACAAACGTCTCAGAATCTAGTCCGAGGCCCGTGAGTGGAGATGTTTGGCTCCCGAGTTCAAGTGCTCTTGCTATTAAAAAAATATCATATTTACGAGTTTTAAAAGAATTCTGAAAAGCAATCTAGACGTAGCCAATGCTGTATCACACAAACATGCAAAAAATTAATTTCAAATACTTTGTGTTTTGACCTACACAAATATAACAAAAATGTGAGTCTGAGTATACATATTTTCAAATCTCTAAACATGTCAGATTTCGTCATTTTTATGTAGCCCATTATACAAAATATAACAAAGACCAAGAAAAAAAATAACAGGAGAAACCGTCCCTCGCATTGCCCCCTCGCAGGCGACTAGAGGCAACCCTATCCCCCTCTCCGTCCTCCCTCCCAGCGGCCGTTGTCGCCGGCCTCTCCGCGGTGGCGGTGGCCCCCACCTCCAAATGGGACGCGGGAGACCTGCTGTGGACGCGGGTTGCGCGACGCGGCGGTGAGTCTGTGTGCAGCGCCGGCGAGCTGGCTCAGGTGGTGACGGAAGGCGACGGGGTCGTGGTGTGGCGGCGGGGCAGGGATGGTGGTGCGACGGCGGTCGCGTGCGGGCTACGTCTAGGCCCGGGCGGGCCAGATTTGGAGGCGGCCTCACGGGCCTTTCTTGCCCAATCTGCGCTCTGGCAACTGTGAGCGCGGTGGTACGAGGAGCCAGTCTCCCGTGAGAAGCGGGGGTCACTGCGCCCCTCCTGCGTCCATTGTCGGCCTCATGCACACTCCTTCCTCGGCGGACACTCCTCCCGACAACTAGTATTCTGCCCCATCTTCCCGGCTCAGGGATTTTCATGGTGCGGAGTTTGGCTCCAGGAGAAATCCCTTCCAGCAAGCCCAGCACCGACGCGGTGGCGCCTCTGGGCGTCGTTATTCCTCCCTGGAGGGTGTCGGGGATCTTCCCCGACTCCAATCCCAACTGTGTGCTAGGGGAAACCCTAGGACCAATCGGTCCGGACAACAGCGGTGTGAGGCGTTGCATTCCTTCTTGAAGGTTGGCACCCAGTGTCCCCGGATCCATGCGGTGGTGGGTACATGTCGATCTCCGTCTAGGGCATGGAGCTTCAGAGGCCGTAATGGACTTGCGTCGTGGTTTCGAAGAGGCTACCTTTGCTCATTTCTGGTTTGGCATCTCCCACTTGCTGGGCTAGGCCTCTCTTGGCCTGCCTTCTCCCTTGGGCGTATACAGTGCGACTTCGTTAAAGCAGTTCTGTGTCAATGGTGTGTCTCGGGTTCCACTTCGTCGGCGACGCGACCATCGATGCTCGGTTGTTTGTATCCTAGCCTCTTGGGTGGGTGCTCGGCAAGGAGGGCGTGGTGCCAGGTTTGGTGGTGGTGCTGTTGTGGTTGCTGGTGTTGATGTTAGTGTAGCGTTGTTGTTGTGGTGTTGCTGAGTTTGTTGCTGCTGTTGTTGCGCCGTTCTTCGGCATGTTCCGCTGACCTACCGCTGCTAGGAGTTATACGGTTTTCGGGCCAGCAACCACAACAGCACCACTGGGATTCTGCATGTTTGTGGGATACACCATTGGGTACCTCTGAATTTTTTTCAGAATTTTACTGAAAACTTGTAAATATGATTTTCATTTTTTATAAAATAGCATGAACACGGGAGCCAAACACACTTTCCGGAGGCCCGTTCATTATACACGGGCCGAATTACAGAGCCTGGCCCTTCCACTTCCCTAAACCATGGGCGTTTAGGCCCTAATCCAGAAGCCCAGCTCGCCGATGCTCTCGATGCACCACCTTCCCACGGGACACACACGAAGGGAAGCCGCCATCACCACGGATTGCACTGCGTGACCTCGAATCCCAACCCAAATGCGGAATGCCAAACCGAACCCCAACCAATTACAGTATCCAGCCAGCCAGGCTCGGATGGAGCAGATCGGATTGTGATTAATCGCTTCCTACCCGGCCCCGGCCGCGGCGGCGCCCCCCAAAATTCCGTGCTTTAATCCCGTCCCCGCACCCTCGCTCGCTATAAATCTCTCTCCTTTGCTACCTTTCTCCGCCGGAACCACCACACCT
Organism: Poa pratensis; assembly: GCA_947311845.1. Classification (NCBI taxonomy): domain Eukaryota; kingdom Viridiplantae; phylum Streptophyta; class Magnoliopsida; order Poales; family Poaceae; genus Poa; species Poa pratensis. The sequence continues at coordinate 21,365,515 of CAMZMU010000106.1, read as the reverse complement.
GCCACTCCAATCTGCCTACCCGGCCGCCCGCGCTATCCTAGGGTTTTCGGCCGGCCGGCCATGGAGAGGGACGCCGCCGCCGCCATCCCGTGCCGCCGCTGGGCCGAGGACGTGATCGTGCTGTCGTCGGGGACGCCGCCGCGGCAGCCGCCCACCGCGGAGGGTCCCGAGACGCCGCCGGAGAAGCTCTACTACAAGACCAAGCTCTGCGAAAGGTACGAGGTCAGCGGCCACTGCACGTACGAGGACGGATGCACCTTCGCGCACGGCCGCGCCGAGCTCCGCCCGCCCGTCCCTCCTCCCCCCGCCGCGCCCCACGGCTTCGGTAGCGTGGCCTGGCGGAGCCGGCTGGGCGGCCCCGAGCACGAGCAGCAGGGCGGCAGGGGCGGCGGCGGCGGCGGCTACGGCGGCCGGGTGTGCCACAATTTCAGGGACAGGGGCTCCTGCCATTTCGGGGACAGCTGCGCCTTCCCCCACGCCTCCCCCGCGCCACCTGGTACGTACTGTCTACGCGTGCTCGCTCGCTAGATCGCGCCCCCGTTCACGTGTGTGTGCATGGCCGAACCCGAACGCGTCGGGATCTCACAAATCCCGTGCCTTTATTCCAGGTCCGGCGATTCGCGGCCCCGGGGAGCAGAAGCTGGCGGCGGAGGCACGGAGGAGCGCAACGCCGCCCCTGAGGCCGGCCACGGCGCCGCGCCACGCCGGCGCCCTGGCCCCTGGGAGGGCGTTCCCGCCGGTGCCTGCCGCGGCCGCGCGCGACCGTCTTCGCCAGACGCCCCAGGAGGATGGTGGCGGCGGCGGCGGCGGCAAGGCCAGCGTCCTGGCGCTTCTCGGCCTCCGGAAGAGGAACGGCATCTACGGCGACTGGCCGGAGCAGTACCAGCACTGATCAGACCGATCGATCGAACAAACACCATGATGCGCGCGTATACCCATATATATGAGTACTATATAATTGCCATTGTTAATCGGCAAAACCAGAACTAAAGGGGATGCATTTGCTAAGTTCGATTGTTGTTCGATTCGTGCATGCGAATCCATGTAATCCGTATGAACAAACCTGCGTCACTGTCCCCATATTATGAGAACAAGAATATTCTATCACAGTTGTTGCTTGTCTATCGTCATCTCCAGTGTGCTTTCAGTGGGCCTTTACAGCCCATTGGGCTCCCATTTCTCGCTCACTGGTTACATTAGAGAGAGATCTGCGGGTCTGTTCATTTGCAGGTGACTGGATCCCTTGGAGCAGAGTTTCCAGTCTTCCAGAAGGACCAGAACTGCAGGGGAAAGGAAGAGGAAGCATGGGATCTGGGGTTGGAGCCGTACTGGTGCTTGTGGGAGCAATATCATGGATTACACTTGCGCCACCCTACGCTCTGGCTTCTTCTCGCAAGTAATTTCCTCTTTTGCTCTTTTATCCCTCTGCTCCGAGGATCCCTGGTTGGACTTGGGGGCTTGGGGCACCGTCCTAGGAGATGTGTTTCTATCTAGAGATGAACAGTATGTGCCTGGCTTATTATTTTTTTGTTTCTAGGATTGAATCTCACTGATTTATGCTTTTATCTGTTCAATAGTGGTTGATGTGGTCAGCTTTCCTTCTGCAAATAGTAAATGCAGGGTCAACCCATTAAGCCTCCCAATCCTGCATACTGGTTCAAGTCTGATCATAATCTTGCCTCTGTAATTGCACAGTGCTCACCATTTTGAGTTAATTGGTGAGATGGTCAAAACCGACATTAGGTTCAGTTCAGAAGGCATAATATGATCTATACTGGAGTTGTTGGCTTGAAGATTGAGTGAGATCTTTGATGATCATACAGTTCATCATCAATTTAGTCTTATCAATGAACACTAGTGCTTGTTCAGTTTCTATCTTCAGATGAACTGTGTATGTCTGGCTTCAGTTTCTAGGATTGAATCTTCATTGATTTTACGGTTTGACTTGTACAATAGTTTTTTTATGTTGGGCAGCTTTGTTTCTACAAGTAGTAAATGAAGGGTGAACCCATTAAGTCCCCCAACCCTGCATATTGATTCAAGTACTGTCATATCTTGCCTCTGTAATACCATAGTCCTCATCATTTTGTTTTAATTGGTGAGATGGTCAAAGCTGACATCAGGTTCAGTTTAGAAGTACTCAATTAAACTATCAAACATAATATTATCTGTACTGGAGTTGTTGGCTTGAAGCTTGAATGAGATGCTTTGATGATCTTAAGTTTCCATCATCAATTTAGTCTCATCCATGACCACTCAGGTAGAATTTAACACCAGCTACAGAAATAGCCAAGTAAATTACAGTTTTTTCCTCGAGCACGTGCCGAAATGCTCGTGCCTTTTTCAATTAAGGAGAGAAAACCATGAGGCACCTCGTGCGGAGCACAGTGCTCGAACACGCGTGGTAGTATGTGCGTGCACCTGCGCGGGTGCCACTAGCCATCTGGCCGACGCCCGGTTCACAGAAGTAAATTGCAATAATAGCTTATAAGATGTGTTTCTATTTGGAGATGAACTGTGCATGGCTGGCTTGATTCAGTTTCTAGGATTGGATTACTGATTTATGTGTTCATCTGTTGTTGTTGATGTGGGCAGCTTTGTTTCTGCAAATAGTAAATGCAGGGTCAACCTTAAATCCCCCAACTCTGCATATTGATTCAAGTAAAATAATTGGTGATATGGTCAAACTGACTTGAGGTTCGTTCAGAAGACCTGTAGTAAACTATCTAAGTAATATGATCTATAATGTAGTTGTTGACTTGAAGCTTGAGTGAGATACTTTGATGATCGTACAGTTTACATCATCAATTTAGTCTTATCAATGACCACTGAAGTGGCATCCCAATTAAACATCAGCTACAGAAAGAGCCAAGCCAATTCTAATGGGAAAGTAATTTACAAACTTTTTCTCGAGCATGTGCTAAATGCCTGTGGCCTTTTTGTATTGAGATACACCCCCTGCGGAGCACAGTGCTCGAACGCAGGTGGTGAGCTGCGTGCACACCCACTTGCGTGCCTCTAGGCATCTGTTAGATGCCCAGTTCCCAAAAGTAAAGTGCAATTGTAAGATGTTATTTATGGAAGATATTAAGATGCACTTGAATTGTTACCCTTTTCAGGTTTGATTTGAATATTGCACAATCAAAATTACTAAACTCAACAGATGGCTCTTTAACTGCAAGCTCACGTGTTGACCCTTCGAAATCAAAGATATTAAGATGCATTTCAATTGTTACCCTTTTCAGGTTTGATCTGAATATTGCACAACCAAAATTACTAAACTCCACAGATGACTCTTTAACTGCAAGCTCACATGATGATTTTGACCCTTCGAAATCAAAGAGAATTTCATGGCAACCAAGGTTTGTCTCATCACTTCACTATGATTTCTATCTTTATAACACAACTTTACTTCGAAAAAACAACAGATCATTTGATTTTCCTCTTTGATAGCAGTTAAGCATTTGTTAATTTGTGGTGCATTTTCTAAAATCAAATGCTCTCTTCTAATAGTTGTGTACTCGGATGCTCTTTTTTTTATGTGGACAAATCCCATGTTTCTTACCTTAATTTAGGGTCTTCTTGTATGAAGGTTTTCTCTCTCAGATGGAGTGCGACCACTTAGTATCTATGGTAATTTATCTCATTATACGTATCACAGCTCAGTCCTTGCATTCAGGTTATTTTTAAAGACAGGTTACATCCTGTTATTGAAGGTTAGGTTTTCATTATTGCAGGGACGTGATAAGATAGGGTCGTCTTTACTTGTTACTGATGGTGCCAGAAATATTTCCCAGAACAATATTGATGCAGGCATCATATTGCGCCTGGCTGATAGCAATGTGAGCATACATACTGCTTTTCATGGAATCTTGTATCGTTTCGTCTATCATTTAATGCCTAGCTATGTGAGACCTGTGTGAGTAAACAGATCTGTAACTAAATGAAGTCGGATTTATTGTTTTCTTGATACTGCAACCTGTGAAGAAAATGCACATTTATCAAAAATCTTTTAAATGCATAGCATATGGTATGCTAAAACTTTCCAAATAAAAAGATGACACTGGGGTCTAGTACTAATCCCTGGCTGTTCTACTTCTAAATATTGATGTTTTGTACTCCTTTTGAAGGAGATTGTTGTTTCGAAGATTGAAGATAGGATATCATTATGGAGTTTTATTCCAAAAGGTACTGCTTGTTCCACACGATTTACTCGTCTGTAATTTGTTGTATTGTGTGTCGCCTCTTGACAGTTTTAGTGGTTTCAGATCATGGAGAGAGCATGCAGATTTTGATGTATGGTGCAAACCACACTGACCATAACAAGGATGAAACTCAATCAAGCAGTGGTGGCAATAGGCTTGTGACCATTTTGATGTACCTTTCTGATACCAAGGAAGGTGATGAAACAGTTTTCCCCAGATCTGAGGTAATGATGTTGTCAACAGGCCTGCTTGTGCTAAGCCATTGTCAGAATGACTAGGCACACTGACATCGATATGTTTTTTCCTTAAGTGATTTGATTCATGTGAAAACGGTGACATTCTTAATCCAATATATGTGCACAGCTGAAGGATACTCAAGCCAAGAAGGGACACTTCCTGAATGTGTTGGTTATGCCGGGAAACCTGTGAAGGGCGACGCAATTCTGCTGTTCAATTTAAGGCCTGACGGAGCCGCCGACAAGGATAGTCAGTATGAGGCTTGTTCTGTCCTCGAAGGGGAGAAATGGGTCGCCCTAAAACATATGCATGCAAGCAAGATTGAGAAACCAAAATCTTCACCAGAATCCGAGGATGACTGCACGGACGAAGATGATAAGTGTGTCGGTTGGGCCACGGCTGGCGAATGTGAGAGGAATCCGTTCTTTATGATAGGCAGCCCTGACTACTATGGCACTTGCCGGAAGAGCTGTCGTGCGTGCTGAATGTTTTCTGTTTTTACTGTCTTGACGAGCATGGTATACATGTCTTCACGAGCATTGAAATGAAACAAACATGGTATACGTATACATGTTTTGTTTGATACAAGTATTGATGGTTGTAGGGGAAATGATCCAACAATTTTCGTTTATGTAATGTAGTTTGGAGGTCTGAGATTGACCATTCTTACCAGTATGACAAAATAATGCCAATCGTGTACTAATTTGTTACACTGCAGCTTTTGGGCCATCTGTGTTGAATTTTCGAACGTACTTTTATTCTTCGGGCATGCTATTGTCAGTTGCAGCAAGCAAGGTGCCAGATATAAGTTTCATTTTCCTAGAATCCCAGGTGTAACAGCATGATGCACAGTTCGATCTCTCACATGAAAAACAGGGTGGCACTTTTGCAGCGGAGCACACATTTCATTATTAGTCATGGGAATTCTCTCAGTGCTAACACTCTCGGATGAATAATACTGGTGACACGCGCGACAACTTCAACCAGGTGCGGAACGGCGACTGGGCTGTACTGAGGCTAGTAAGATAAGTTATCAATAAAAAAGAAAAATTCTATCTTTAAACATCAAAGTCGTTGTAGTATAGTGGTAAGTATTCCCGCCTGTCACGCGGGTGACCCGGGTTCGATCCCCGGCAACGGCGCTTTTATTTTGTTCTTCTCGCAGCAACCTGCGAATCTTCATTTTGGGCTGCAACCTCCGATTGTTCTCTTCGTGTTCTTCTCTTCTATTTTCTTTTTCATGTTGGCACCGAGCTGCTAATCTCTTCCTTTTGTGATGTAGCATCTAATCCAAATCACCACCACAGGATTGATGTGCTACCTATGTATCTTTCTTCCTTTTTCGTTCGGTGACCTGGCATCTTGTGATATAGAATTCTGGTTCAAATGCTTCTCAAGACTCGATGGCACTCTCGGATAATTTCTCAGGGGATTTCATCCCACCTGCCATAGACTTGTGTGGTCAAACTTCTGCTTCTACGACAATTTATTACAAGGTATATGCATGTGTCACTAATAGTCTAATACACAAAAATGATGCCATTCCAGTTACTACACCACTATACAATGTTACAAAAAAGTACAGAGAAAACAAAGATATGTAGAACACACACAAAAAGAACAATTGGTCCCTAAAATATGTGAACATATAATTTGTAGTTTCTCTTTATCGTTTTTCCAAACGGCACAACAAATCACCGTGAAACTTTGCATGTCAATGTCACTATAGTACTACATTGTTTATATTTTTTTCTGGAATATTTGGTGCAATAGAAATTTCTATCTCAACAGAGGGTATAGGTACACATCTAAAAAAAGAAGAAAAAATCGAACTCATCGTCGTGGTTGTCACGATCATCATCCCAACTCTTCTCATATATATGAGATGAGGATACACCTGCGCATGATGAGTTGGAGTGTAATTCTCGTTTCAACTCCTCTCTTGCTTATATGAAGAGAAGCCCTATATATGTAGCTAGTGCGAGACATATCTACTTGGCAACGACACTTTGAAAAACCGAGTGTAGGAGACAAGGTTTTAGGGTAGGTTCCCATAATGGCGAGGCATCATTCGAGCATGTGGCAACAGAAGATCGAAATCCGACACATCGAGAGCGAGGAGGCACGACCGATTTGTTTCCCAGAGCATTGTGTGGGTTGTTCAAGAAGACGGGCGACGTGGTCATCATTTTCCATGTCGAGGCTGCCATCGTCGTTTTCTGCCCATGCAACAGGGCAGTCTCCTTCGGCCACCCTCTGTCATGTCCATCCTTTCCCGCTTGGCACACCTTGCTTGACGTAGAGGAGGCACACAAGGAGCGCAGAGGAGACCGTGGGAATGGAGTGCGCGGCGCACAGTCTAACAACGACGAGGTTGGATACTCAAAAAGTTCAACACATCATGGCCAACATGATCACCATCGCAACTCTTTTTTTTTGGGAAAATTTACAGTACTTTCGTACTGCATTATTTTTATTGATTTTCCAAAAATTGGGTGTCAGTACAAGAGGATTGTACTAACAAAAGCAACAAAAAAAAGGAAAATTACAACTAGCAAGGTTCTCATCAAATGAAACTATCCACCCAAGCAGCAAAATCAGAATATGCCTTCCGTGTTGCTCTGTACTTCAGCTGTTGCATCTCCTCCTTAAAGACAGTTCGTGAGTGGTAAAGACTAGGAGGCTTTTGCTGGAATATGAACGCATTCCTAGTCTTCCAGATGGCCCATAGCCCCATCAGAATGATCTCCATGAAGAAAGGCTGGCCAATGCTCTCTCTGAGATGTAGCACACACAATCCATCCCAATTCTGTCAATGAGAATAGCAGAAGGAGCAAGCACTCTCCAACAAGTTTTAGCAAAGGGGTAGTGGAAGAACAAATGATCTCTAGTTTCCACTGTACGAACATTACACATACACAGTTGTAGTCCTGTAAAAAGAATGTTTTACGCAGCAGGAAATCTCTTGTATTCAGTCTATCCACCAAGAGAATCCAACCAAACACCTTATGCTTTTTCTGACAACAGGACTTCCATAACCAGTTAAACGCATAATGAGGTGCAGGACCAACATGCAAACTGTTATATGCCTTTTTAATAGAAAATTTTGTCCCCTAAGCATAACTCCATACATCTCCTGTGTCTATGGAGGAATTTGCTTCCAAGAGAGTCACAAACTCATGAAATTCTTCAAAAGCTTCTACTGACAAAGGCAGGTTGAATAAATCCAGCAGGGACACCTCATCAACAACATGTTTAAATGTAATTGCCAGGCTTATTGCGAAGGAACTCAAGTGCGGAAATCTCACTGTCAATTTCTGATCAGCCCATAATCCTCCCACAGCAAAACTGTTTGCCCATCCCTCAAGTTGCAAGTTGCTAGGGATTTATATTTTCCCAAAAGCTTCAAACAATATCTCCACCAAAAGGAGCACTCAGTCATCTTAGCAGGTGGTAGGGCATTCTGGTAATATTTTTCCCATATTAGATGCACCCAAGGCTGATCAACATGATTGAAGAATTTATCTAGATGTTTCATAAGAAGACAGTCATTCTGCACTGACAGGTTAATCACTCCCAAGCCCCCTTTATCCTTCGGTTTGCACACCAATTGCCAAGCAGCCAGAGGTGAGTTTTTATTCTCCAATCCCTTCTTCCTCCAAAGACAATGCCTTCGATATTTATCAACTTGTGCCACAATACCAGCATATAATTTCAGAGAGCTCAGGTAAAAAGTTGGCAAGGATGATAAGACTGAATTCACCATTTCCAATCTACCAGCAGATGTGAGAAAGTCATAACAGGTCTGCAGACGCCGACCAACTCGAGTTACCAAAGGCATGAGATGCTCCATCCTTGGTTTAATTAGCCCCAAAGGTAACCCCAAGTAAGTGAAAGGGAAAGATCCGGGCTGACAGTTGAAAGCATCAATGAGCTCTTGCATTCTCTCTTCTGGAACATTAATGGGGTACATGTTTGATTTGCTATAGTTCACTTTGAGGCCAGTGGAGATCGCGAACTCATCCAAAATGAACTCTTCTAATGCATACATGAGCAATTGAGATGCGATGAGGATACCCAATCCGCAGAATGTTGGCAACGTAATTGGCATATCAATTCTTCTCCTTGCCACATGAACATATGCCCTAGAGGTGTGGCGAGTGCGAGATATATCTACTTGGCAACAACACTTTGAGATACCCGATGGTGTGAATTAAGGTTTTAGGGTATGTGACAATAAGCATAACGGCGAAGAATCAACCGAGCATGGGGGCAACAGGAGATGAAGACCCGACACATCAAGAGTGAGGAGGTGCGGCATGTGTTTTTCTTGGAGCGTCGTGTGGGTTGATAAAGAAGGTGAGCAACCTGGTCATCATGTGCATGCCGGAGTTGTCGGTGTCATCTTTTTCCCGACCACCAAGGCCATCGATCTCCTTCATGTTCATTTGTTCCCGCTTCCGTCCCTCCTTCGGGGAAGGCACCGAGACGAATGGGATCTTCCTAGTGAGGTTAACGAGGAGTACGTTGAGCGGTGCAATCTGCTGGACGCGGAGAAGACACAAAAGGAGCTCACACAGAAGACCATGCCAAAGGAGTGTGTGATGGGCTGCCCATCGACGACGAGGTTGGATAGCTCAAAAATTTCAACACACCGTCATGATCATCATGATAACCATCAAAACTCTTCTCACACGTATGTGAGAAACTTAGATGAGGATACACAATGTGCATGATGAGTTGGCAGCATAATTCACATTTCAAATCTTCTTTCCTATATGAGAGAATGTCCTAGATTTATAGCGAGTGCGAGACCGATTTACTTGGCAAAGACACTTTGAGAAATCAAGATTGCGGATTAAGATTTTAGGGTGTGTGCCAGTAGCGGCGAAGAATCAGCCGAGCGAGCATTGTGTGTGTGTGTGTGTGGGGGGGGGGGGGGGGGGGGGGGGTCGACAGCGGAAGATCGAGATCTGACGCATCGAGAGTGAGGAGACACAACATGTGGTTTTCACGGAGCGTCGTGTGGGTTGTTCAAGAAGACAAGCGACCTAGTCTTCATGAGGTTGATGACATCATATTCTCCCCATCCAACAAGGCCACCTCCTTAGACCACCCCTCCGTCAAGCCCATCCTTCCCTTGCGAACGAGGAGATGTAGATGATGATGGCGATGTCAGTGTTGGGTTTTGATCATGTACCTTTTGGATGAGAACGCTTCCGAAACAAATTGAGTACGAGTATATTCATTATCACGGTGCGTGCATGCATTCAAGGAGGTGACTAAAGAACACAGGACGAGATCAAAGCTAGCTTTGATCATGTACCATTTTGAATTGGTTTTTCTTTCTCTCAACTGACTGAGATTTTATTATGTCTAAACCGATTAATAAAAATGCAACTATAGTCTAGTGAAAAGTGGAACTTGCTCCTCAAGCAGAGGTCGTGTTTTTCTAAATCAATTAAGACTTAAGATCTCAACCGATTAAGAAATGAATTAACAATTTTTAAATTGTTTGTCTCGTTTTAGTTATATGCATCGTGCATGTAGGTGATATCAATCTATCTAGATGAAGCATATGTACTATGTTTTTCTTTCGTTTCTCATTTTGAGCATGTTCAGGTGCATCGACGGTTGCGTGCAGTGCAACAAATCGAGTTTTCTCAACTTAGTGGGTTGTACTATTTTGTATGAGTTGCACCAAATTAACGAAGGCACAAGCCTTTTCCATTCTCTGTGGAAATATGAATTATAAGGATATATACATGAGTTGTGCGCTAACCCTGTGCAGTAAGCATGCATGTGCAATGCACCTTTTCTCTTACATATGTTGCCAGCAATGCATTTTCCTTTAAAGAGTTAAAGTATATTGTGTCGATTTGTTTCCTGTTTTTTTGACTTGTATGATACAATTTGTTTTGTGGTATTTTTCTCCTTGTGTTTGTGCTTTTTTGGTTGATTATTTCTCATCGACCTTTGATCATGTTTCGTAGTTAACTGTGATTGCAAATGGTGTATTAGTGTTGTTACTTGGAGAAATTATTTATTTTTTATTATCAATTGTGGCTAAAATAGTTTAATTTAAATAAGTAAACTATATGCAACGATCATATTCTTAATCAAGTTTTTTAATGTTGACTATGCATTTGGAATGCTTACTGGGGGGGACGGAACCGGCTCCTCTGACTTTGCTCTTGCAAAGTTAGGGCAACTTAGCGGTTGGATGTGAAACCAAAGGCCAAGATTGAGCACTGTAGACAAAACACTGTAGAGCAGTACTGTTGATATGTGATGTTCATTGACGAGCTGCACCATTCGTTTGCTATCCAACGGTTAAAAACCCAACTAAGTTAGGGTACTGTAGCACCGTGACTTTGCTCAATGTCAGACGAGCTGGTTCCGGGGAAACATGGTGTCCTTGTACTATTGGTTCTATTTTGAAATATTGTGGCCTAATTATGATATCAATGGCATATTAGCACTTTAAAAATGGTTTCCTTGGACATGTGTCAGGAACATCTTTTTGGATAATTAGAAAAGGTCCTATAAAAATGTTTTCTTGTTCATGTGCTAGGAACATTTTCTAAATTAATTGGAAATTTCCTATAAAAATGGTTTTCTTGTACATTGGTTATCCTTTTTGAAAAGTGCTCGCCGGTGGTCACTGAATTCGTCGAGCATGAAGCTGGGATTAAAAACGGCCCTTTTCGTACAAGAACTCGCCGACATGGTTGTCACTTATTGTTGCCAAAATCTTTGTGCAATTATAGCATGCCAATAAATTGTCTCCATGCGCACCCGTGTTGAACGAGACGCTTTTACCGCATCTACTTAAACAAAACAAAAAAAATCCTCGCATAATGCTTTTATAAATGTATTCGGGCAAGAAACATCACCAAATGCGGTGCACCACGTCCCAAAAATTTCAAATCTTCCTCGCCTTTTATACTTCACTCGGTCCATTGCAAAAAATAACCATTTTTCGTCCAAAACAGATGGTTAGTATGGCAAACCCCACTCAAAATCTCTACACTAGACACAGACAAGTCACCGCAGTGACCAGATCGGCTTCTGTTGCGAGACCAGCCGCCCCTCTGCTTTATTTCCGCCACGCGGGTGACGAACCTCTCCGCTCCGCTCCCCGTCAGATCGGATCGCTCCGCCGCGAGCCCATCGAACATGGCGGCTCTGCTCATGCGCAGGCTCGCCGGGACGCACTACCGCGGCCGCGCGCCGCTGGCCGCCGCCGCCGCCGCCACCGCGTGCGGGGCCGCGCTCTTCTACGCCTCGTCGCCCCCCTCCGTCGTACGGGACCTGCCCCCCTCGCCTCCATTTACCCTTCGTTTCTCCTACTCCATTTCTAGCCGCGACTCACCGTGCCGTGTGATTGCAGGCGCACATGGAGGAGAAGGGGGAAGAGGCCGCTGCTAAAGTTGGTGAGAGCTCCAGCTCCAGCTCCGTTCCTTTTGAATTCTGAAAATTCCTGTCGATCTAGGTCTATTCGACGTATGGATTTGTCAGGTTTATACCTTTTTTGTTTAAGGACTTGCATATCATGTCTCGTGTCATGCCATTTCCCGATGTGTGTTTTACCGATTGAAGCCTCAAATTATGTGTGCACCCAGATGGAAAAATTCCATGCCTTTTTGGAGAATAGGACTTCTGGAGTCTAGACGAATTTGGTAGGGACATGAACATTAGTACACTGCAGTAGAATATATCATATATTATCTGCCTTTTATTGACCAACAGATCAAGCGCTTTTGTGGTAATCGAGACATGCCACTGTCAGTTACTTAGTGTACATGAGCTTACACTATTACATGTTGGAATGCTGGATTTTGGCATGATTGGATAGAAGCGGTGCTATCAAGGGTTAGTATATGTCTAATCATTTGACTAGAGTGACCTGTTATGGCCCTAAACGGACTACTTGTTCCAAAGTGAGTTACTGCTTCATAACTGTTTACGGAAGTTTGTTGCTTAGAATAAGATATGACATCCAATGGGTTGATCTTCAGAGTCTGAGAATCCTGTTTATCCAGAGCCCAAACTCTTGGGTCAGGTTGCTAGCTGTATGATAATTTAGACTGTTTTGTTGGTTTGAAAATTCAGTTATTTTCAGTGTGCATTGACACGCATACGTCTTGCTTCTAGTTTTAACCTGATGTATATCTTTTTTTTTCAGCACTTAACCCTGAGAAGTGGTTAGAATTTAAGCTCCAAGAGAAGGCAACAGTTAGTCATGACTCCCAGCTATTCAGGTAATGGTTACCGGTACTGCAGTTCTACTCCCTCCGTTCCAAAATAGATGACTTTCATTTGTCTATATACGGATGTATTTAGACAAATGAAAGTCAAGTATTTTGAACCGGAGGGAGTACTTTGTGATAACATAATTGCATCAAATGGTTTACTCTGTCACGCCATAGTATAGGTGGTTGTGTTGTTACTGTGCAAATTATCTTCTAGCATATCTAGCTTTTGCAATAGAATGCTTGTATATACTGGTTATTAAATTCAGCTTCAATTTCCTGTGTTCATGCTAATGGCTTCTCGTTTTTCTTATTGTCTCAGCTTTCACATCCAAATTACTAGTAAACTCGATAATCAAATATCCAAAATTACACAAACTTAAATACCTTAATAAACTTTTCTTTGAAATCCAGTTATGAAATCATGCTATTTTACTTTGTAAGTTCATTTTTCATAGTCTGAGTCGCATACAACTGATTTGACATGGCAGATTTTCGTTCGACCCATCTACTAAACTGGGCCTGGATGTTGCCTCCTGTCTCGTAACAAGGTATCTCTCCAGTTACTGACATCTCCTGGATATCCTTACTAAGAGATTATTTTCTGTAAATTTTAAACGCACTCATGCAATGCAATTTCATGCAGTAGATGTTATAATAATCTTAAATCAAACCGTCGTTCAATGTAATAATGTTGTTGTGCAAAGAAAAGTACCATTTTTCTTGAGCAAATTAAATTTTACCCATACTTGAACTACAAACAATGATGTCATTTCAGGGCCCCCATAGGTCAGGAAGTGGAGGGAAGAAGAAAATACGTTATTCGCCCGTAAGCAGACACGTGAACTATTCTCCATTTTTTAATATGTTAACCTGATATTAATTAGTAATTTTTTTAATTAGATTTGGCTTAGACGTTTATCCTGATGTCTGTAGGTACACACCTATCTCTGATCCAGATTCTAAAGGACACTTTGACCTGTTAATCAAGGTATCCACAAAGTTTGAAGTTACACTCCATAACCTGCTATCTGCTTGTGAATATCTACTGTTTTTCTTATTATTGTATTTTAGTTTCCTAAATGTTTTGGAAATGAAATCGTGATTACTGAGAAAATGTTCTATGCACAGGTCTATCCTGAGGGGAAAATGAGTCAGTATTTTGCTAACTTGAAGCCAGGAGATGTTGTCGAAGTCAAAGGGTAAAGTGAAATGAAAATCTGGTTATATGTCTTACATATTATTGCCTATCTGTGACTGACGTCTTTCATCTTCTTTTAGGCCCATTGAAAAGCTCAGATACAGCCCAAACATGAAAAGACAAATTGGCATGGTAGGCAGAACCTTAATTTATGCAAATTATCTCCTGCATATATTTCAGCAAGGCCAAAGCTGGAGATACTCATCTTAGATATTAACTTATAATTTTAGCTTAACCCCTTTGAGAAACTGGTTGTTTTCCACTTCTATTTCTTATTATAATATGTAGCCATACCAAATCTACTAAATAAAGTGATTTCTATGCTTCCAGATCGCTGGTGGTACTGGCATAACACCAATGCTGCAGGTTGTCAGGGCCATCCTCAAAAACCCTGATGATAACACACAGGTAGGCTGTCATCACAATTTTGCTTCTTGGAATTGAATACACAAGGAACTTTGTATAGTACTGCATAATTAGCAATTCAGTCATATAGTTTTTGCAAGCAACATGAGCAGTTTTGTTGTTTGGTTAATGTTCCTTGTATATTCTAACCATATGGTTTCTTTATTATTCTTGTCTAGGTTTCCTTGATTTATGCCAATGTGTCACCAGACGATATCTTGCTGAAAAAGGAATTGGATAGACTTGCCAGCAGCTATCCTAATTTCAAGGTTTGTATTGCTGGGGTTAGTCAATTGCCACAGGGGTGAAGTTAGTTCTAAGCATCACATCCTTGCAAAATTTCAGGTATTTTATACAGTTGACAAACCATCAAGTGACTGGAGGGGTGGTGTTGGCTACATATCAAAGGACATGGTTTTGAAGGGTTTGCCAGGCCCAGGGGAGGATTCTCTTGTTCTTGTGAGTAGTTTCTGAAATTTCTGCTTAAGAGTTATATTACGCATGGTGTGCTTTTAGAAAATACATTTCATATGAATTTGTCCATGGTAGCTTGTTTCTTATCTCTCTCAAGTAGTCCTTATTTTTGGATGCCATTAACTTCATTGTTATAATTGGATTATTAAGAGACCTTTTCAATTTCGTGGTTTTCGCTTGGTCAGGTTTGTGGTCCTCCTGGAATGATGAATCACATATCTGGAGATAAGGCACAGGACAGATCACAGGGCGAGGTACTGTGAATTTATTTAGTCATTTGTATTACATTCCACTGCAAGTTAATAACCTCATGGTATCAGTATTACTCAATCGTTAGGCAAACAACCTTGTTTGCATGCTGAATTCGTCCATCTAATAGACCTGTCAAAAAGCTAACCAGGAAGCACACCGTTGATCTGGATTGCACACTATGTTTACAGTTCTCCCATCAACATGCCATTTATTTATCCCTTTGTAGTCGTTTAATTGATCCAGTTTCGTTCCTTTGCAGCTCACTGGCCTTCTCAAAGATGTAGGATACACGGCCGAGATGGTGTACAAGTTTTGAGTGCATCGTGGAAACATAGGGGCCCTGACAGTCACATTCATGCTGCCATTAGCATTATAAAATAAACCGCATCGGACCTTTTTGTTATGCCGGTTTGGCGCCAAACTTGAAGAGTTTTGACCCCTTCTCCCTTTAATGTCCTTTGAGAACCCTTAAGACATCTGTAGTCGGGTGTTGAGCTCAAGTTAGAATGCTACTACTATCTGCCTACGCTTTGGTTGCATGTGCAGTTGTTCAACACCCGTCTTTTCTTTTTGCAAGAGCTAGTGAATTTTAGAATTTTATTGTGGTATTCTTGTGATGACTATGGTTGCGTTCTGTGATATTATTTTAATAATGGATGTGGCACTCTGGTCTCTGCAATGCCATGATCAGAGGCCATCACTTCATACGTAGTAAAATTCAGGGTGCATAGACAATGGCCTTGCTGGTGTTGGTTCGGATTAAATTTAGACCTGGCCGGGTGTCTAGTAATCTGAAATGTCAGAGGCTGAGGTTTGCTACAGCCGTCAGAGAGCATAGATCTCGCTTGCTCCAAACCGCCAGCACTATGATAGGTAGACGCCACAGGACATGATGCATCAAAAGTTCGTCTCTGTCAATGGCCAAGACAGATCAGAGTTCATTCGAACAGACGATGCAGTTGTGACTTTTTTTACTAGAGATTTTTTCTTGAGGAGAGATTTCTTTAAAAAAAATCATATTTCTAAGTTCAAAAAAGTCTGAATAAAATCCTGCATGTTGTCTATGATATATCCCACAAACTTTCCAAATCTCGATTTGAAGTACTTTCTATTCTGATCTATACAGAAATGATAAATGCGTGGATCTAAATGTACAAACTTTCAAATCTTTAAAATATACAACATTTGTCATTTTTGTGTAGGCCAGAAAATAAAATATTTCAAATCGTGATTTTGGCACGTTTATGAGATACATCATTGAGAACATGCAGGATTTGTTTTAGATTTTTTATAAATATGATTTTGAATTTTTTTTGAATAGAGGGAGCACCGGAGTTCGAAAGCCAAAAGTGTTTTCCGTTTTTTCTTGCCTTATTTTTTCTTTGCTAGCCAGGGGGCCAGCTTTGTTCCTCTCCGGACATGTTACCAACACGGTCTGGTGCCGATCAATACGATTGCTCGTCGGTAAAGATCGTACCGACGTACCCGCCCGGCGATAAAAACCCCCACCACCGCCCGAATCCGAGCAACCCGGCCCCCTGGCTTTGCTTGCATTGGATCGACCCGTCCCTCCACCTCTCTGCCGATCGATCGACCGACCGTCTCTACTACCATGTCGTCCGTCGGCGGCGGCACCGGATGCGACGCGTGCGGCGCCCTGACCCACCGAAGGAACCACTGCGCCGCCTCGCCCTGCTCCCGCTGCGGAGGCGCGGGCCACTTCGAGGCGCTCTGCACCACCCCCGCCGGGTTCGACGCCGCCGCCGCCGCCTGCTGCGGCGTCTGCGGCGGCTTGGGCCACCCCGACAGCAACTGCGCCACCACGGCGACCGCCGCCATCCTGTGCGAGACCTGCGGCAAGCTGGGCCACCGGCCCAGGGACTGCCCCACGCGCACCGGCGACAGCGACGACCCGTACCTCGCCTGGACGGGCTACGACGCCTGCGCCTCCTGCGGCAAGCCGGGGCACTTCGCGCCCGCTTGCCCCGTCTTCTCCGTCGATTGGTCTGCCATGTAGTTTCATGTGAGTGACCGCGTGCGTGCGATGTTTCTTTTTTCGTAGATTCCATCTTTTGGGTCATGATTTTAGCTAGCGGTTGTCTCAATCGATTTACAAATTCGGTACCTCCCAGTCGACATCAGATCAAGATTTTTCGACATCAGATTAAGATATTCTCATGCTGCCTGTATTTGTGCCACTTTTTTTTTTTGATTTTTCATACTTGTATTCATACGGAAAAGAAGACAATACACCAGCTTATACAAGCAAAGAAAAAAAGAGGATACAGACGACATTGCTGTGTCACACCATCTTCAACCTCGCGATCCACCGCCGCGCGCGACCTCCGCCGCCCGCCCGGAGACCTTGCCCAAGGACCAGAAGAGCACCACGCCCGAAGGCTTTGAAGAGCCGCAGCAGCCACCAGCTCCGACGAGCTGGATTTGAAGGAGAACGACGACCATCGGCCGGGGACCTGCCCCGAGCATCTTCCGCTCCAGATCTGGGGCCAGCGCCCCAGATCAACCGCCTGCACACCACCGTCCTCCACAGCAGCCTCGCCGCACCTCCACCACCACTCGCAGTACCCGGGGACGGACGAGACCAGAGGATCCGCAGATCCCCGACCTCCAGAAGTCGCGCGCGCCACGTCGAAGACCCGAAGAACTCCGCCGCTGGTGAGGGAGCACGCCGACACCAAACACCTCGCCGACACCGTCGCCCACACCACAACGCCGCCGGGAGGAACCCTATCAAACCCTACACTATGTACAAGCCGAGATCCGGGGTTCCCCCATCCTCCCGCCGCCGGAGCGGCCGGCGGAGGAAGGGGGAACCCGCGGTTCACCGGCGAGCGAGGTGGGTTGACGGAGAGGAGCTCAAAAATCGCCTTTTCACTGTAGCAGTGAGGGGAACGGCGAAGCGAGTGGTTAAATCACCCAGTCCTTGTTGAGTGTATTTGTGCCACTTCCAGAGAAAGGAAAATTGCTCTGCGTTGCTATGGATCTAAAATAAAACCAGATGTATATGTACCCTGCTGCTTTTGGTAGTATCGTTGCGTCCGACTGGTTTTATTTCTGATTTTTCCCCGGATTGCATCCGGAAGACTTTGTATATCGATGTTATTGGATCAATAAAGTGCCATATTCTCTAAAAAAATTCAGTACCCCATATATAGTGTACAACTTCGGCGGATCATAACTGACGTCGCACTACGAGAGAGAGGGAGGGAGGGAGAGGGGAGAGAGAAATTGCCTTTCAATACATGTTTTTTTTTTGAAATTAAAACAAGTGTTGGAACTAAATGTTCTAAATTTCAAATAAATAATTTAAGTCACACATAATATCTACATATATCAAAGCCCACCCCTTTAGCTCTCCCCACACGGTGCCACGTCAGCGACGTGAACAGTATTCGTGCTTCTACAGTGAATTCTTTTTTTTTATTTATTTTTCAAAATTGAAGTATTTCTATAAATGCCATACCGTCGGAAAAATATGGAAAGTACATCAAAATGCTCATGGAAATAAATGCTAACTATTTATGGCATAAAAATAAACATGTTTTGATATTTTGAATTGGTGAATATTTGGACAAACAACAACTGTACTTCCTCTAATTATGTGGAATCTAATTTATTAAATGCTTAAATATTTCGAGGTAGACAACAAACGATTGCACTTTCTCTAATTATGGACTTAAATTGGACATTTCAATTTGATAAATATTTGGATGTAATCTAGGTAAACTTTATCTAAATATGGAATTTAATTCAATAAATATACGTTTCCACTCATTATAGACTTAAATTAAATATTACTGAAAAAATAGAAACATGTTTAAACATTTCAATTTGCTAAAAAAAATTGGAGATACTCTAAAATATAATACAACGTGCTCACAAAAATATATGCTAACTACTTACGTCATAATGCAAATATATTTGAACATCCCAATTTGATGAATGTTTGGATACAATCTAACCGAACTTTATCTAACTATGAAGTAAAATTTAGTAAATGCTCATATCATGCATTCTCTAACTATGGAGTTAAATTAAAAATTTATGTCAAAACAATTTGATGAATGTTTGGATACAATCTAACCGAACTTTATCTAACTATGAAGTAAAATTTAGTAAATGCTCATATCATGCATTCTCTAACTATGGAGTTAAATTAAAAATTTATGTCAAAATACAAGCATATTTGAACATTTTGATTCACTAAGTATTTGGACATACTCTAGACGAAAAATTCCGACGGATTTCAACATTTTAAATTACACGAGCGCGGCGTAATACTGTTTTTCCAAGAATATTCAACAATATTCAGAAAAGTTTCAAATATATTTCATGCATGTTTATCTGCTTTTTTTTGGACAGGTTTCCACACGGGCGCGGCGTGTCGCCGCGTAAATTTTCCTAGTAAATATTATGATTCACTATCTCAAATTGTTCTAGCGTGGTTGGAGAGATATTTGAAATGTCACTCAAGTACAAATGGTTGAAATCAAATCAAATATATACTAGTTCGATTTGTATACACTTTTGCCAACCAAGAATTATAATTTGGATAATCATATTAATTCACTCTTATTTTCAGCATGACTGAGAATTTATTTAAACAAGTCCTCAGAAAGTTGTAATGACTTTTAGTAATTTCAACAAAATCAAAGACACTCAATTAAATTAATATTTCAAAATTCTTAAATTTTGATTGTTACAAGGGGTTACAAGCATATACATATGCTCGTATACGTCTACGTTGAAACCAACGAGAACATGGCATTATGCCGATGTCGGACGTGATTAATATCATCATCCATGATAACTAGTTGAGTTCACACACGACGGGAGTGTCGAAGTATAAATTCATTGCCCTTGTTTTTCTGTCAGTTTGAACTTTTGGTTGAATTGGTTCGGTTCATGCAATTCTATACGTATGTCACCCCTCCATGTAGTGGTTCGGTTCCGTGGCCCACCATGGCTGAAGGGTCCGAGCCGGAGACGCGAGTGGATCGGGCCATATGAAGAAAGACCGGGCGCGTGAGGAGTTGGAGTCCGTGGGCAAGACGGGGACGATACGACCCAGGTTTTTTTTGCAGGTAGATACCGCCTTTGTCTCGAAAACAAAAAATAGATACCGCCTAGGGTTGGGAGTTCGCCAGGCTATATATACAGATGCGGTTAAGAGCAACGAGCCGACGAGTCGATGGATGTCGGGATGATAACGGAGGAGGTCTTCGAGACAGAGGTCCTGGAGGCGACGGTGGCCGGAGAGGGCGACGAAAATGCCGAAGTTGTGGTGGATTCCGAGGCCGACGAGGTGGTATCCACGCTCAGAGCGACGGCCGAGGAAGCCGAATCGGCGGGGCTCCCGAGGATCAAGGTCAGGGGCGACGGCAAGAGGATGCATCTGGTTTCCCAGCAGTTCATCGATGAACTCAAGTCGCGGCCACGTTTCCGTGTTCCAGGCCGCGTGAGCGACGAGCGCCTCCTCCGCTTCGTGCGTGGCGACGAGGCGAAGTGCGCGATCCTGATCAAGGGGTTCGACGCCATGGTGAGCGTGCGGGACATGGAGACGAGCATCCTCTAGCAGTACCACGACGAGGGGCACGCCTACATTGTGATCGGTGATGTCGCCGATGAGGTCTAGGAACTAATTAAGTTGCTCTAGCCGGAGGGCTCCTCTGTTAAGTTATCACTATGCTACTATCATGCATTATGCTTCTAGTACTGTGTTCTGTTCACGGCAATTGTTGCGCCATTGCTACTGGTCTGTGGTGTCCATCTCATTAAAGATGTCTCTATATCTATTATGCTACAGCTCGTTTGTGTTATCACATCGTCGATCATGCCATCATGGCTTCTTAGAGCATCTCCAACCATGGTTGCCAAACCCTCCCCAAACGTCCGGGCGGACAGCCCGGACGCGGTTTGGGCTGAAATGTGCCACCCAAGGGCGGCCCCCAAAGCCTCCTCAAACGTCCGGGCGGTCCGGCTCCCCCTAAAGCCAGCCCATATGTGGGTAGAGTTTGGGGCCACCCGGACGCGCCCGGACGCGTCCGCCACGTCGGATCTGTCAAGGCGGCTCCACCAAATTTGAACCCTAATTTCGGCGCCGGCCACTTTCACTTATCCCCTTCTCCACCTCCAATTCCCGCCGGTAATTTTCATTCCTCCCGCCACGTCCGTCCACCTGCAAATCTGGATGGAGGCGGAAGGAGCCATCGATTCGGTCGAGCATGGCGCATCCTCCCAGTCCGTCGAGCAAGCGGCGGACTCGGCGCTGAAGCCGGAGACCGTTGCGCGGCGGGCGCGGCGCCGCAAGCAGCGCCTACAAGAGCAGGAGAAGAAGGAGCAAGCGGCGCTGGAGGAGCTGGAGGAGGCGAATAGGATTGCCAACGCGGAGACACAGGACGAGCCCGCGCTGACCACTCCCGTGCCCGTGGTCCGGCGCCCGACGCAGGCGCCGGTTTCGGCTGTGGGCATGGCGGCGAGAAGGTCGACATCCTCAACGACGAACCGGGAGGAGACGTGCCTCATCGCGGATGAGTACCCGTCGCAGGTTCCGCAGACGCAGGACGAGGAGGCGGTGGGGGAGTCTCCGCCGCTCCAGCGGACGCGAGCTTCTTCCTGCGTCACCGCCACCGACCTCGTCCAGAACCTGTTCGACGGAAGTCAAATTGACTTTGCGGTATGAATCTCTATCCGAATTACATAGTTCCCAGTCAATTTTAGGTCCGTAGTGTAATTCTTAGCATGCTTAGGATGATAAGCATGAATGTATGATGGAATTGATCCGAAATGGGGTCGATCCGCCATCACAGGATCCGTCGGCACCCACATTTCCTCCCTTTTACACAATGGGTGAGGACGAGCCGACGGAGATTGCGACGGCGGAGGTTGCGGCAAGGAACAAGGCGAAGGCCAAGAAGGTGTACACGGCAAGAGGCTCTTCGTACACTTCTTTTGAAGATGTTTTGCTTTGCCGAGCTTGGTTAGCCACAAGCATGGATGCTATATGTGGAACCGAGCAAAAGGGCACAAGGTTGTGGGAGAAGATACATGCCCACTTCCATCATCAAAAGGAATACGTGCAACCCCACCCAATTGTGTCCGATCGCAATGCCGGCTCTCTCCAACATAGGTGGGCTTCGATCCAAGAAAGTGTCAACAAATATTGCGGTTTTCATGCACAAGTGTTGAACCGGAATCAAAGTGGTGTCAACGTGACTTCCCATGTAAGCTATTGCTTCTACTTGGTTCATTGTCATCTCTTCATTTCATTGATGTCATTGCTCTACTTTTGTGCTTGCTAGGCTAGTTTGGCCGCCACTTTGTACCATCAAACGGAGAAGAAACCCTTCACCCTCGCACATTGTTGGCTAGAGTTGACCGGGAAGCCCATGTGGGTCTCCCAATATGATGATCACAAGAATCCGGCCAAGAAATGGAAGACAAATGATGGATCATGTTCTTCCATCCCAATTGGACTTGATGAAGAAGATGGGCCGTCCGAAACCGGAAGTGGCCGGAAGAGGATGATGATGGGGAGGAGGTGGGAGAAGGATCGAGCGGCTCGAGACGGCGCCGCCACGAAGATGTCCACCACATGGAAGGACATCTTCTCAAAGAAGGATGAATCCATGCAAAAGTTGGAGAAAGAAAGGGAGGACAAGAAGGCCGAGAGGTATGACGCCTTCTTGGCTTTGCAAAGGGAAAGAATGGAGTTTGATCGCCTCCGACTCAAGGAGAGGATGGACATTGAGAGGGCGAGGTTGGAATTGGTGAAGGAGGAGGCTTGGATGAAGCTCCAATTGGAGCAAAAGAAGATGGCGGATGCCTATGCGATGGAATAAGAGAAAGTCAATGTTGCAAGAATTACCGAGGAACAAAGGATCATGTTCCAAGACGCTTCTCTCTTGGATGAGCCTAGCGCAAAGTGGATCCTCATGATGAAGAAGAAGATCTCCGACCGTGACCTCGGCCTAGATGGCTCCGGTGGAACCGCCCCTTGAAGAAGAAGAGAACACTTCTCATTCTTGTATCGGACAACTTGTTAAACTTGTTAATTTCATTTGATTTTGAACCACTATGTTTTGTAATGCGGATCCGGTATGTATCGGATCGACGTTGCATGGTTTGCATGAGTTTGGGGACAACATTTTAGGGGATGTGGTTGTAGGAGCCCAACTATGGGGGCTGTCCGGTCGGTGTCCGCGGACGCGTCCGGACGCGTCCGCGGACACCTTGGGGGCCGGATTTGGGGGCTCCGCTTGGAGATGCTCTTAAACATCTTTCTGCCCATATACATCTATCTAGCTTGCAGGCGAAGTAAGTGCTTATTAATTATCAGTCAGATCCACTATAGCGAGGGGCTCAGTGACGGCGCGCGGTGGGTGTTTGTCCAGATCCAACATCATGTCGAGGAGTATGTTACGCGTGGCCAGTAATCGAAAGCAGACACATGATGTCGACGAGTATGCTATGGTAGCCAGAAACATAGGTTGGGGCTTGCGTTTGTCAAGGTAATATGTCGTGCAGATGCTTCATACAAAGTTATCTTCCATGGATCGTGGATGCGTTCAGTAAGTTGAATCAGTGTGCAGAGCCATGTCGTCCCTCTCAGGTGGCGAGGTTTAGGTTTCCAGATCGGAGCACGCGTGGAGCGACGTGCGCGGACGAGCAGCCGATCGATGTTGACATCGCCCGAGTACAGTCATTTCCGAATGCTTATTCAAGCTGGGTAGACAAATAGAGTCCCGTGAATCAATTCAACCTTGCCAGCTCAAAAGTCTCAAATTTTATTTGTATTTAGTTGCAAACTCGTGCAAATTGGGAATAGACCCGGAGTTGGTTGCGTGGCCCACCAATGGCTGCAGGGTCCGAGCCAGAAACGCGAGTGGACCAGGTCGTACTCTGATGGAAACGCTGAAGAAGGAGCAAGAGCGGGAGTCGGAGTTCGTGGCACTACGTCACAGTGTTTAATTAGAGGCACTTCGATTTAGAGGCATTTCTAGGAATGCCTCTATATTTTCAAGTGGCACTGTCTTTGAATTGCCTCTAACTATTTTTATAGTCATTTGCAGGAATGCGTTTAATCAATATCAGTGCCAATTATTGGCATTCGTAACAAACATTCAAATGTCCAGAACATACATTCATAACATACATTTAGGAATTCATAAAATACTTCTCTGTCAGTAACATATTATTGGACAGACATCAACACTAACTACTTGGACAGGAAACATCTATTCTCTAATCTGACAGGAAAGTTCACATGAAACATCTATTCTCCAATCTGACAGAAATTGGACAGACATCAACATTAACTACTTGGTACCAACTGCATTCCCAGTCAGCTTCTTTGATTTACCACTTGTTCTTCCACCAGTCTGCACTACTGTAGATTCAGCATCTGATTCTTCCACCTATATATAGGGAAGAAATAAATATTTCAATGAGCACAGTAGAAAGATACATAGACAAAGGCAGAGTACCAAGACAATGATGCAATGATACAAAAACATAGTATCAAGACAAAAACAGAGTACCAAGACTTGTTAGTCAGCTACCAGAAATTGAACTATGGAATGATGCCAAGGGATACACTGGGCTGTAGCACTACCCAAGCTTAGTATGTTTGTCAGGTTAGGAAAATTGTAACTCGTACATAGCGTTAAATTTACCGATAACTAGAAGCCTAAACAGAAACGTACATGGAAGGCGGGCATGTGGGCACACAGAGAGATAGGATGATTCAGTTGATTACAAGGTTGTATTATCCATACTTGGCGATGCATGAGGCATGATGTAAGGTTAATTGTTACCATGATCTAGGATATAAAAATTTCCAAAATACTTTCTCTAGTAGCCTAAGCAACACTTTAACAATGCCATATGTGCATTCCTAGAACTAGATAAGATAGGCTAGCTTCTCAATGTTCAACACAAAACAGAATGCTCTAGTTAACCATCTTTAGGAGCATGCTAGCTATTAGACGCTTAAGTTATTAGGAAAACTTGCTGGGGCTAGGAATATAACGGAAGGTTGCAATACAGGAGTATTACTGTCATGGAGTATTTATTTTTGCACAATCAGTCACCATTAGTCAAGTTAAATGGAGTAAACTGAACCTGCTGAACATAAACTGGCCTTGCATTGCAGGCAGCTAACAGTAGGGAAATTTCAAATCAAACAACATCGATGAGTGTGTATACTCCACTTTGTTGTATGTTTCTTTGACATGGTGTCAATCTATACTGAACCTGAAGCAGGAACCAACAAACAGTACAAGAGTATCAACTGAAACAACTGACACACATTTGTAATCTGGAACAACTGAAACACATTTGTAATCTGAAAGAGAGACAATCAGGAATTTACCTCCCTAAATATCCAACCATAATAATATTATACATGGTTACAGTGGATGCCTCCCCAAATTCTTCTGCATCTGTAAGTATGTTGTAATCTTCTTCAAACTATAAAGAGAAAAGATCAACAAACAATCAGCTAGACATCGAAGTGGAGAAAGTAGTAGAAAAACTTTGTTAGAATTAAATAGACATTGATCAATCCCAAGCATCAGATAAAAGAATCTTCAAATGCATTAGATTGTACAGCAAATACATTCGAATATATAGGTAGGTTCACAATTTATTCACTCTGTAAACACAAGTTCATAATCTGAACTTGAAATGGTACTCAGATAAGTAATTTTCCTTAGACCTGAAGGAATTGATCCATTAAGGTGATATGGAGTATTTCACTAAGCTCTTTACAGGACGTACATAGACAAGCAATTGTAACTTCTTTTTTCACAAAATCAACAAAAGCTTACTAGATCTCTATAAAAAAGTATCTGCTCAGGAAGCAAAGCGACATTCCTAGACAAATATATCATAAGTCACAACTATGATAGCA
Organism: Poa pratensis; assembly: GCA_947311845.1. NCBI lineage: Eukaryota > Viridiplantae > Streptophyta > Magnoliopsida > Poales > Poaceae > Poa > Poa pratensis. Next base: position 21,339,553 of record CAMZMU010000106.1, on the reverse strand, counting down.
AAAAATTAGCTAATGGTGGATTAATGGTGTTTTGTGTAATGACACGAACTACTATCTATTTTAAACATTGCTGGAACAAACGAGCATGTAAGAGAGTAGTTTGGTATCATTTGCGACTGCAAGTTACAGGTACGACTACAACCCACATCCACGACATTCTTAAATCAAATTCGGGGACATAAGAGGAAAGGGTATTGGCCTACTACATCAATGACAGTTTGGTAGGTTAGGTTGTTTATTTTTTAAACTATATTTGAATAAGGTCCAATAATATCAGGAGGCAATAGACATAACCTTCTAAATATAGGGGTTGGACACGATGGATTCGGGGATGCACTCGAGGCTGTCGTGGTGATGGCGGAAATGATCGCTTCCACATGCTTCGTCGGGATGCCCTGCTACTCCAGCTTCCTCACCTGCGATGACCAGCGCACGCGCATCTCAGCATTTCATTTCGTCGAGCACCTCCGGGCGCAAACACACAGGAGAGGCGCAGGCAAACAATAGTACTAGAAATAAGCAGAAGGAGAAGATTATTCGGAGGGCGAGGCTGTCGACGAGGAAGGCGCGGCGTCCGTTGTTCTTGACGAGCTGTGAGATCCTGCCGGCGGGGCCGGCCCATCGCTTCGGCTACTGCTGCTTGAGGAGCAGGCCGCGCGTAACGCCCCCGCACGGGTGTCCAAGGGGAGACTGAGGCGGCATGGCGGAGCAGGGGCTCGAGGAGGGAGCTGTAGACGGCTAGGATCCACAGCCAGAGGCGCGGCGGCGCGTGAATCGCACGAGCGACTGAGAAAACCCGAGGCTAGGGTTTGCGCGAGGCTAGGGTTTGGCGCGGGGACACGCTCGAGAGCGGGGAGGTGTCATATCTGTGGGGGGGGGGGGGGGGGGGGATTGGCAGGGGATACATGGGCACGGTCGCGCCGGTGGACGGCGACGCGGGAGAGGCCGGCGACGGCCGTAGCGGCTACGGCGGCGGCGCATCGCGAGTGGAAGAGAAGGAGAAGAAGACGAGAATGGGATCGAGAAGGAGAGTCGTGTTTTTTTTTTTGGCAGAATGAGAGAAGAAGCTGGGCTCGGCCCAAGTTTGTACACGTAACGCGTCAGTAGATGGGGTCGGCCCAAGTTGGTTTCATCTGTTACGTAATGTGTCGTTCCATTCCGCGGTAAATCACCACGACTCGGTATGCTTACCATTTAATCAGCGGTAAATCACTTTCGTACTGCGGTTAAAAAATCACTTTTCGTCCCAAAAAAATTCCGAGGTACAGGGGAAAAATATGTTGGACTGTTCGTGCTAATTTTTTTTTCAATTTTAAGTTTCTTCCCAAAAAAATTCCGTGATATTCGTTCTTACCGATTTTGGTATTTTCAGAGGCATTCATAAAAAAATGCCTCTAAAAATAGCATTTTCAGAGGCAATAAGTAAAAGTGCCCCTATAAATCACTATTTTTAGTGGCATTTTGAGAAAAATGACCTTAAAATGATATTTTTAGAGGCACTTTGTTGGAAGTGCCCCTAAAAATGTCATTTTCATAGGCACTTAGGAAGAAATGCCCCTAAAAACTATTTTTAGGGGCAGTTTTAAAATATGCCTCAAGCAAAATGCCCTAAAAAAAAGTTCTCCCATAGTGTGGGCCAGACGGGGCTATATATACGCATTCCACAACCAAATCTTGAGCCGAAAATCAAAAGGAAAAAGAACACCGTCTGTACGTAGCGCACATCCAGAGAAAGAGGAAGGGAAGGGAGAAGAGCAAGGAGAGGCGATGGAGGTCGGGATCATAAGCGAGGCGCCGGCTTCTACCTTCTTGGAGGCAGAGGTTAGGGCGCCGGTGGCCGGAGAGGGCGACAACTCTGCAGTGGTGGCCGGAGAGTCCAAGGCCGCGGAGGTGGTTTCCAAGGTGAGAGCCACCACCGAGGCTGCCAAATCGGCGGGGTTCAAGGTTAGGGTCGACGACGAGAGGTGGCAGCTGTTTGCCCGCCAGTACATCTACGAGCCCAGGTTTCGCTCACGTTCCCGTCTCCCAGTCGGCTTGTGCAACCGGAGCAGGTCCGCTCCACCGGCGAGGCGAAGGACGTGGTACTACTGATCCAGCCGGGGTACGAGGGATACGCCTGCTTTGTGATGACGCCGATGGTCTAGCAGGAAGGCCTGTTTTGTTTCGTACTTTTCGATGTTGTTCATGGCATTTGTTTTTTTAGCATCCACATGGCAATTGTTATCAAGCTAGGTACTACACACAGTTTTTTTTTTAGCATCATGGCAACTCAATTGTTCGCCACTTCTACCCTCAAAAGAAAAAGCTACAGTACGAAACCATCCCAGCGTCTCGCTTGGATTCACTGAGGGCAAGTACAATGGTCGACGCTAACATGGATGCTTAGAGTAGAAGAAAAGTTGGCACAAAATCACCTCCGCTCCCAACGCAGATGCTAATCACGGACGCAAAATTGAGCAGCTGGTCCACATGTTGCATCAGCACTTTGCTTCGTATAGAAAGAAAAAAGAAAAAAAGGCTAAGCAGCCGCCGCTTGAAGTTGCGCCGATGCCGCACGGACGCTAAGAATTAAACCCGAACTGCCGATCGCTCAGGAAAGTGATCCTGGCGCCGAAGGCTTAGCGCCCGTGTTGTACTCGCCCTAATTGATTGATTTGAACATGAAGCAACTGAAGGTTGTTTATGATAAATCCATATTGTACTCTGCTTAAGGAGGCCCTGTTTTGAAGAGGAGCCGATTTCAATTGTATTTTGGTACCTATTTGTCCACATTTTTGTGCTTCCTTGCACTGGCCATTTCATCCTCGAGGAGAAGCGAAGCAGGGAGATCCTATATGACGCTTTCTGCGTCGCTTCCACGAGCGACGTCTGCTGCGGAATTATGTAGGCCGAGCACACTAGGAACACCACCGCGCCATTGTCTTCTTCTCGTGCGCACATCCCTCCCCAGCTGCAGCCATCCACGCCTCCTTCTTCCGCCACCGGTGGCCGCCCTCCTCGATCCGCCGCACATTGCATCTCTTCCCTAAAAGACAATTCTATCTCGTGGGCCGGCATGTGGAGCTTACTGGGCCCGTGAGCAATGAGCTTCCGACATTTGGAAGGCCCAGTACGCCCCTCCCACACCACAGAGCAAAAAGGCCGAGCCTCCACTTCTCTGCCACTCCACTCCATTCCGGCCGAAAACCCTCGCCGTCGGTCGCCGCCAGCCATGGCCGCCTACGTCGCGCACGTCCTCGGGTGGTTCCCCGGCGTTGAAACCATCGCCAGGTTCACGGACACCTCCCTCTCCGCCGCCGCCGCGGCCGCGGGCTACGACGGCGAGGGCCGCATCAGCGCCCTCGGCGACCACCTCCTCCGCGGTATCGTGTCCCGCCTCCCCGTCAAGGACGCCGCCCGCACCGCCGCGCTCGCCTCCCGCTGGCGCAACCTCTGGCGCTCCACGCCGCTCGTCATGTACGACGCCCACCTCCTCCCCGCCGGCGACCCCGCCGCCGTCGCCCGCATCCTCGCCGACCACCCGGGCCCCTTCCGCACCGTCAGCGTCGCCCACTGCGATTTCGCGTCGCGCGAGCATCCCGGTCTCGCCGAGTGGCCGCGCCTCCTCGCCGCCAAGGGCGTCGAGGACCTCGTCCTCGTCAACCAGCCCGCCGACTACCAACGCCTCCCCAACCTCCCCGCCGACATCCTCCGCTGCGCCTCGCTCCGGCGCCTCTTCCTGGGATTCTGGAGGTTCCCCGGCACCAGAGCCGGCCCAACCAGTGGCGCTAAAAAAGATGGATTTCCACACCTCCGGGAGCTCAGCGTGTTCGGCACCGACATGGCCGGCCGCGACCTCGACCACTTGCTCACTTCCAGCCCCATTCTCGACACCCTCGCGCTCATCCTCAGCAGAACCTGCGAGCGCGTCCACCTCCGCAGCCGAAGCCTCAACCGCGTGCTCCTCTGGCATTGCTTCGTGGATGAGGTCGTCGTCGTGGACTCCCCGCTCCTGGAGCGGCTCATTCTGTGGAGAACCTCTGTCGGTGAAGACGGCACGGTGGCTGTGAGGGTCAAGATTGCCGGTGCGCCGAAGCTGCGGATGCTTGGTTACCTGGAGCCGAGAGTTCACTGCCTGCAAATTGGCCAGAATGTCATCAAGGTACTACCTTTCGATGCATCTCACTTAGAGTGATTGCATTCCATATAAATTCCCAACTACATTCACATTATAAGATAACAGAAGGAGCATGGCCTCTACATTATGCGATGTACATTTCTCCACATGTGCATGTTATGCATGATCTTGTGTATTGATCCCGAACAAGTACCAATGAAATATGATCTCTCTTTATTTGGTGCATCACATTGCAGCCTCACACAAAGGTGAGCCCAAGCACCGTGGTTCCAAGCGTCAAGACATTGGCCCTGAAGGTGAACTTTGGTGTCCTTGAGGAGGTCAAGATGCTGGCCAGCATCCTCAGATGCTTTCCCAATGTTGACACGCTGCACATCGAGGTGACATCCCAGTATTCCTGCACATTCCTTGAGTCATTCGTTTGGCATTCATATCACACATTTATTTGTCACTCAGGTGATTAAACAACTGTTCACTGTTATGATTTTGCAGTCTGTCATAGCTGCAGATGATAGAGCCACTGGAAGGCTCGATACCAAGTTCTGGCGAGAGGTCCATCCTATCAAATGCGTGAAGTCGCAGGTCAGGAAGATGGTTATCCATGAATTCCGTGGGGAGCAGAGCGAAATCGAATTCCTCAAGTTCGTTGGCAGGAGTGCAGAGAAGCTACGGGCTTTGGTCGCTGTGGTTACCAAAGAAATTTTTGCTTCAGCGTATAAGGCGAACGAGGTAATTACCAAAGCAGTGGCTCTATCGCGTGGATCATGGGCCTGCGACGGCTCTGTGTTGGTGGTCGGGCCTAGAGCGAAGAATTGTTGGAGCTTCCACAGAGCATCTGATTCCTCTGTTAACGACCCTTTCGACTGATGCACTTGAAGCTTGGTATATGATCTACCCACAGAATACTCGGGTTCGTGGGCATGGATGTAAGAAGGGGCAGATTTCAGGTAGGATGGGTAGCTGCAAGTGGTGAAGTTGGCAAAAACTGATGTTTTACAAGTTATCTACTGTGTATGATCAACGTTGATCTGTGTTTGATTCTGGCACAATAAAAAGACATGCAGTTAGTTACATCTGGAGACTTTATATTGCTTACTATCCTATCATTTTTCGTTCTAATGCTCCTTTTTTTTTGTTTCATTAAGCAATTAGGCAACATTCCAGGTTCAGTAGATATTATATGTGCACTAGTAGTATTCGACTCGGAAAAGAAGTCGTAGCAGTACGCTACATGTGTCTTGAGGCACACTTTATGAAAGAATAAGTGGCAAGGTTGGAGAGAAGCATGTGCTGATGTTTTCGCTTGGTTGGGTCGTGAAGGCTTCTAGTGGATCAACCGTGAGGTGATGTGATATGTAGAACAACTGGGGATGTAGATGACTTAATTGATAGCCACTCGGTAAACTACAACACATTAGTAAAATTAAGTTTTTAGATTAGGCTGTTCAAGCACAAGGGTTCAAGAGTAGAATGTACCAGTGTTATGGTTTGCTGATGTCGTAATTGTTGACATGGCAGATAATTTAGTCGAATGTCCAGTTAACTCTTACACACACAAGAGCCAGAAACGTGTTGAATAGCTAAAGGATGCTCTGGTCTGTCTCAATGATTGCTTCATGTCAATTCAGTGTGCAAGCATTCCTTCCAAGCATCCTAATCCTCAGCCGTAGTATGTGCCTATCACCATCGTTTGACCCTTATCCCAGTATCCTGTATTTCCAACCTGTGGATATGCATGCTATTTAGCTTGGGACATATCGCTCTCCTGCTCCCCCATACCTCATTGCACAGCCATAAAAGCACCTAGAGACAAACCCAGAGGCAGAGAAGATGGCTGGGCTGCAGAGATCTTCGATGACATTCAGGAGGTCTGGTTCATCAGGCTTGGTCTGGGATGAGAGGCTTATGTCAGAGGACCATAGCCAGATGGAGACAGAGTTCAAGGAGCTCAGGCACCCCGCAGCGTCGGGTCCGTTGGTATGCAGCGCAGGCGTGACGGTGGTGTGGAGCGCAGCAGCCAGGCTTACCGTGCACGGCGTGTAACCCCGGCGCTGGATCCGCCTTCACCCAAGGTTCCTGGTTGCATCTTCTGTGGGATCTTCAGGAAGGAAGGATCTTCTAAGGCCCGAAGGTACTAGAGTGGTGCATATTCTTCAACCATATGTCGACAGGGCTATCAGTTCCTTGAGCTTGAGAAGTTCAGGTCCAGCAAGTATAGATGCTAGTAGCTGGTCATATACTCATGTATTTTTCAGTTTGCATAACTTTGAGCATATCTGCTTATGAATCTGCTATATATTGGTTTCTTATTTCTCTACCTCTTGATAGTTTGCTGATGCAACTGTATTCTTGAATGACCACCTCATCTAGCTTGGGGTGCATGATACAATATATACACTCTTTGTAGCACATATCTTGTATAAGCCCCTGTACATGAACATGATGCTTTACTTTGCTCCTTTATTTGTATTGTTTAGAGGTAACTTTGTGCGGAGTACATACATGTTATTCATGTATTTATGTTGCTCGAGGTCAGTCTGTATGGTGCACATCCATCGTCTTCATGAACCAAACAAAATTGATAAAGATTAGCCTGATACATTTAATTGTGCGAAATAACACACCTTCGCCAGATATGCTACAACGTAAGTCCTCTTTTTAGAAAATATTCTACTCTTCTGTTTACAGATATGAGCTGTCTTAGAATCTGTGCTTATTAAACTAATTATGTTGAACTGTCAATCTTGAAAGAAGTGTTTGGGCTGGCCACACAAATGCGTACCATACATACTAACGTGTTGTATAAATCAACCTATATTTGCAATCTGAGAGTAATTTTCTGAATTCGACTTATTCTTGGTAGATCTTAATTTTTCACATATTATCTATGAAATATTTTTTCTAAACCTTTTGCACTTTTATAGTGGTTGGCAAGCTCTCTTTTGCTTGATATATAAGGACTTTAGGTTGATAAATGTTAGATCACCGAGAGATGTGAAAATTAATTATTACGTAGGTAAGGGAACCTAGCTGTAGATTTACTTACTGTGAAGGAGGCAAGGTATTCGATATATTGCGAGTAGGTTTGGCTATTCAAATGGTTTGCCTAAACAATGGCTGCAATGAGCCAATGAACCATACGTCGGTACTGGAGGCTATTTCTCCAATTTTATTTAGTGCACCTTCTGCATTGTTCTGAATTCTGGAGCAGCCTGCTGTTCTTGTGGGCTGATGGAGATGCAGACAAAAGGTATTTGCCCACACTGAGAGCCCATAACTGAGGAGAAAACTGGGATTTGCACTAAGCAATCATTAAAGTGGTTTCCAGATGGGTACGTTGACCTGCTACGCTTCAACACTTGGAGAGGAATGACTTGTGGAGTACCTACGCGTATTACGTGTTCCTTTGGCCTTTATGATTTTTGTTTTTTCCAGAACTATGTGAAATCTACTGAATGGTAGTACTGAATAGTGACTCCTGAGTCCTGTCAAAGACATGAGTGGATGTTGTTTTATGGTGATCCAAATTCGTTTATACCGATGAAGGTCAACTTGTGACGAAGGAGAGCGGAGCGCCCCGGTATGCACAGAGGGGGTGCTGGGGGGGGGGGGGGGGGGGTGCCGCCCCCCGCGGTACGGCACGGATCGTTTCCGGGTCGGACTGCAGCCGACCTAGGGTTTTATGCCACCATATATATACCTCTTGTAAGCCGCTGGTTGGGATAAGTCGCATTGTGTAAATCCCGGCGTTTGTAACCTCACCCGATTATAGTGAAGATTTGCTGGCTGGCGCCCGTGATTTTTTCTCCTCCATTGTTGGAGGGGTTTTCCACATTAAAATCTCGTGTCCCCATTGGTTTGATCGTTCTGCATTTCATCGTTTTTTGCTATCGTTTATAACAGTAGATACCTGGATCGCAAAAACCTGTATGGTCGCTAGCCGGGTTCGAGTATCTAACAGTACTGAGACTTCAGGTAATCCCAGAATTATGAAAGATTTGAGGTATTTTTGAAGATTGAAAAGGAACTGCGAGATTCAGTCTCTACGCTTCAAATTTTTTCCTCACAAGTACTTAGTCCGGACATCCATATTAAATTAGGACAGATTTTTCTTTTTCATGTTGAAAACATGGACGTACAACCTCCGATCTATATTAATGGACTCAACTTTATCTAGATACGGATGTATCTAGTTAAGTGTTTAGACTAGATGCATCCGTATCTAGACAATGTTGAGACCATTAATATGGATCGGAGGGAGTAGTACAATTTGCGTTGCTTTTTTGTAGGTTCCTGTCGTTATCCTTTGACCTTCATGCCTCCTGTCAAGTTTTCTGGCACTTAAATGTTGTGTCCATTCTCAGCTAATTGCCTGAAAAGACAAGCACTCATTTCATCTCCACCCATCCAACTTTTTCGTTTGTGCAATATTCTATCTGATTTCCTCATTAGAAAGTGTGTCTCCTTAGGTGTCTGCTAGTAAGAAATTTCGTCAATCGGTGTATGTTTACATGATTGCATCAGCGCTTTCGGTTTGGAAGTTGGAACGGAGTATTTTTTGCCAAATTTGGCCGTTTTCATGGACTAACAACGGATCTGGCCCTTCCTGAAAACTAATTGCAAATCTGGCCCCTTGGGTCGGCGCCATCCTCGATGGAGCCGACATCGTGCAGGTCGGCGCCAAGATTATTGGGCACCAGAGCAGCCGAAGACGTCGGCGCCATGCTCCTTGGCGCCGACCCTGGTTCGGCGATGGAACGGGCTGGCGCCGACCTGCACAAGGTCGGCGCCATTTGCATTGGCGCCGAATCCAGCGGCCATTTTTGGAAATAGTTTTTGAAAGAGGCCAATCGTGTTATTAGTTCGGCCAAAAGGCCATTTTTAGCAAAAATACTGGAACGGACGGAAAGTTTGTGATGTTTGCTAGTCATTTATAAATGCTAGTCTTTACTTGCAATTTTTGGCTGGTTTTGTTACCTTCGATTTGATGATTGGTCATGCATTCACGATGATTAGATTCTGAAGTGAATTGTAAATTCATGATCTTCTAAGATAGAAGCATTTACAAAATAAAAACATTGTAAATATGTACAAGTTATTCAGTATACTTTGCACTCATTCAGGATTTTATTTACTTATCTATGCCACTTTATATTGTGTCAAACATCATAATTTGTGCCATCTAATATAAGAGAAGCATTGTGCACACTGTTCAAGATATCTTCCGATATTCCGATAAATCGGCTGATTTATCGCTTCTCAGTATATGACCGATAAGATAAATCGGTCAATAAATTCGCCGATATGCCGATAACTCAGCCGATATGCCGATAAACCGGCCGATTTACCCTTTATCTTGGGTCGACCGATAAGTTCCCGATAAGCGATATCCCCAACATTGACACTAGTTCACTAGACGACATCTTTACTCTCTAGGCGGTGAAGCCTAATTATGAGAGAACCTGCTCTGATACCAATTGAAAAGACACGGATGTCGCCTAGAGGGGGGTGAATAGGCGATTAAAATTCTCGCGGTTCAGGCTTGAATAAATGCGGAATACGTTTAATTTATCAAGCACAAAATCTAAACAAGCTAGGTTTACCTATGTACACCAACAACTTATGCTAAGCAATATAAACAACTAGATGATAGCAAGATATATTAATTCAAGCTCGATGGCTATCTGATGACGTGGATCACACGTTCGTTGGGAGACCCCAGGAGTAAGGTATGAAGCAGTGTAGCAGCAGTTTCCCTCAGTATGAAACCAAGGTTTAATCGAACCAGTAGAAGTAAGAAATCACTTCTGAAGGTTGTCAGTGGCGCGCTGACGTGGAACCTGCACACAACACAATCAAACTAGTTTGCCCCAATGAAACAGTGAGGTTGTCAATCTCACCGGCTTGCTGAAAACAAAGAATTAAACGTATGGTGTGAAAAATAGTGTTTAATTGCAGAGAATGAAAAGGAACAATGATTGCAGTTGGTTGTATTATCAGTGTAAAAGAATGGACCGAGATCCACAGTTCACTAGTGGTGTCTCTCCATAAAAGATAACTAACATGCTGGGTGAACAAATTACAGCTGGGCAATTGACAAAATATTGAGCGCATGACAATGCATATATATGACATGATGATTACTATGATATTCATGTGGGCATTACGACAAAATACATAGACCGTTATCCAACAGCGTCTATGACTAATAATCCACCTCCAGGTTGTCATACCGAGTTTCCCGTTGGTATTAAGTTGCAAGCAACGGATAATCGCATTAAGTAATGTGCGTAATGTAAACAAATGCATTAGACCTAACGGCTCACCCTTAAGCTAAGTATCGGTTATTTTATCCCTAGTGGCAACAGCACATCCATAATCTTAGAAGTTGCTGTCACTCTCCCAGATTACCGGAGGCATGAACCCACTATCTAGCATAAATACTAACTCTTGGAGTTACAAGCATCTACTTGGCCAAATCATCTACTAGTAACGGAAAGCATGCAAGATCATAAATAACATATAAGATAGATTGATAATCAACTTGACATAGTATTCAATATTCATCGGATCCCAGCAAACACAACATGTAGCATTACAATAAGATGATCTTGATCATGATAGGCAGCTCACAAGATCTAAACATGATAGCATAAAGTGGAGAGACAACCATCTAGCTACTGCTATGGACCCGTAGTTCAAATATGAACTACTCACGCATCACTCCGGAGGCAGGCATGGTGATGTAGAGCCCTCCGGTGACGATTCCCCTCTCCGGCAGGATGCCGGAAAGAGCTTCTGAACCCTCCCGAGCTAGGCTTAACGACGGCGGCGTCTCTGAAACTTTTCGTGGATAATGGCTCGGGTGTCTATGGTTTTCCCGTGAAGATGAATAAATAGGCGAAAGAGCGGCTGGAGCGACCCGAGGGGACCACACCACACCACGGCGCGGTTGGAGGTGGGGCCGCGCCGCCCTATGGTGTGGCGCCCTCCTCGTTCGCCTCCGTCTCTCCTTTGGACTCCGTGTACGTGTTGGAAAAATAGGAGGTCATGTCCAGGTTTCGTCCAATTCCGAGAATATTTCCAGAATAGCTTTTCTGAAATACAAAAACAGCAGAAAACATGAACTGGCACTGTGGCATCTTGTTAATAGGTTAGTCCCAGAAAATGCATAAAAATGCTATGAAGTGTATGTAAAACATGTAACAATTGGTATAATATCAACATGGAACATCAGAAATTATAGATACGTTTGAGACGTATCACTATCACAAAGTAAATTGCATAAGTAAGAAGCTCGGGTATAGAAATACCGATGCACTTGGAGACGATGATTTATCCCGAAGTTCCCTGATACGTCTCAAACGTATCTATAATTTTTTATTGTTCCATGCTTGTTATATATCAGTGCCACTAGTTTTTATAATGTTTTTATATTATTTTTGCATATTTTATGGAACTAACCTATTGACAAGATGCCTAGTGTCAGTTCATGTTTTCTGCTGTCTTTTTGTTTCAGAAAAGCTAGTCGAGGAAACTTCTCCGAATCGCCTAAAAATTTACGGGAATTATTTTTACATGGAAACAAAGCCAAAGCCGGGAGGGGAGCTACAGGGGGCCCCACAGCCCCCAGATGCCACCTAGGCACTGTCAAAGGGTTGATCGCGCCTGGGGCCCACCTGGCGCCCTCCGGTGCCTCCTCGAGTCGCCCTTTCGCCTATAAATCACCTTCGTCCCGAAAACCCTCGATACCGATCATATTTTTCAGAAAACATCTGAGGCTGCCGCTGTCGCCAACCCTAGATCGGGAGGGTTCTGAAACTCTTCCCGGCATCCTGCCGGAGGGGGAGATCATCACCGGAGGCATCTACACCACCATTCCTGCCTCCGGAGTGATGTGTGAGTAGTCCACCACGGGACTACGGTCCATGGCAGTAGCTAGATGGTTGTCTCTCTCCCTTATACTCCATTGTTTAGATCTTGTGAGATGCCTAACATGATCAAGATCATCTATTTGTAATGCTACATGTTGTGTTTGCGGGGATCCAATGAATTATGGAGTCATGACATTATTGTTCAGTTTATTTTCATATGTTTTATTTATGATCTTGCATGCTCGCTGATGCTTGTGGATGCTTTGGCCGAAGTAATTGCTAATATCTTAGAGAGGGTATTTATGCTAGATAGTGGGTTCATGCCTCTCTTGTCCGAGCTCGAGTTGACATAAACGATTAAGACTTGAGATGTGCTGTTGCTAGTGGGGATAAAACAGCGGTGTTTATTGCTATATGTTGTAACCATTGCTTACATTACGCACCATGCTTATTGCAATTTATCTGTTGCTTGCAACTTAATAATTTTGGGTGACAGGATGGATAGCGATCACGGGGTGGATTATTAGTCATAGATGCAGTTGGATAACGGTCAATGTATTTTGACGTAATGCCCATATTAAATGAAATGGTGAACTTTATGTCATGATAGTATTGTGTTGCGCCCATGTTTGTCAATGTATTTTGACGTAATGCCCATATTAAATGAAATGGTGAACTTTATGTCATGATAGTATTGTGTTGCGCCCATGTTTGTCAATTGACTCGCTGTAATTTGTTTACCCAACATGTTTATCTTTTGAAGAGACGCCACTAGTGAACTGTGGACCCCGGTCCTATTTTCCTATATTGTTTACAACCGTCTTAATAGCTTTTCCTAATCATTTGCTCGCTGATCATTTTTGCTCTCATATTATTTTACACACATACATTTAATTCTTTGTGTTCAGCAAGCAGGAGAGATTGACAACCTCTCTGTTTCGTTGGGGCAAAGTAGTTTGTTCGTGTGTGCGCAGGTCCATGTCAACGATCGTAAACAGCGCCGTTGACACCTTTCCAAAGCCTTCTCCAAGTCCTACTGGATTGATAACCTTGGTTTTGTATCAAGGGAAAATTGCCACTACGCTGCATCATACCTTCCTCTTGGGGTCTCCCAGCGAACATGTGATCCACGCCATCATTCCCTTCACAAGGAAGGTAGTCTCCGTTGGAGTGGTGCGGAGTCACAAAGTGATCCCCGAGTAGCCGTCAATGGCACACCGTAATCTCTTTTGTGCCTCTACCAACGTAGAGTACCACGAACCACTATGGGACACTTGAGGGTGGTCACCGAACCCGTACAAGGATGAGGCACACTCGACAACTTAATTGGAGGCTCCCACCGAATTCCCGCGGCTCCCAAAGCCACAATAATCACAAGGACGGGGCACGCATCCACAACTCAATTGGAGGCTCCCGACTTGTCCCCGCAGCTACCAAAACCACGAAGACAATCAAGGACCATCTAGGGCACTCCAAGTACCCAAGAGGACAAGCTCTAGGACACTCCAAGTACCCAAGAGAAACAAGCTTCTCAACTTCACTTTCCACGTATCACCGTGGAGAACTCAAACCAATGCAACCGATGCAATGAGGCAAGACCACTAGAAGTGGTCAAATCCTTTACTCTCAAATCCCACCAAACCAACTAATGCTTATGGGGGAGAAGAGAGGAAGAACAAGGAAGAACACAAAATCCATCCAAGATCTAGATCCAAAAGCTTCCCCTCACTAAGAGGAGAGATTGATTGGTGGAATGGTAGATCCAGATCTCCTATCTTTTTTCCCTCTAATTGGAGGCAAAAATCATGGAGGAATAGAGAGAAAGCAAGCTCCAAAAGGTCAACAATGGTGGGGGAAAACGAGCTCAGGAGTTTTTTTTTGTGAATCAACAACTTCTATTCATTAATCATCATCGGGTTTACAATCATTCTGAAGGCATTGAGAAATAAAACTAGGAATAAAATTAATCCAAATACATAGTCTTCTAGCCTCCAAAGCCTGCTTGGCACAAAGTGTGCTCCCTCGTTTGCCTCCCTCCCGATGAAACTGAGCTAAAACGAAACCAGATAACCACTGAGCTCCTCAATTTCATGAATGATCGACGCAATTTCTGAGCGTCCTTGGTGCCTGTCATTCCAGAGAGTGACCACCTGCTTCGCATACGTCTCGATAACTACACGAGAGTAACCTCCTGAGGTAGCAATCTTGAGACCATCCCGAACTGCAATCGCCTCCAGGATCAAAGAGTTTGCAACACGATCATACCAGATTGCTTGTCCTCGTATCATAGTACCATTGTGGTCCCGTATTAGTATACAGGTGGTACCCTCCCCTGACGCAACCAGAAAACTAGCGTCCACATTGATCTTCACCATACCATTGAATGGCGGCTTCGAGCGCGCGCGAGCCTTTGGTGCGCGACCTGACATGCCACATCCAGTCGTAGCAAGGTCAGTAGCAATATCGGTTGTCCATTTGACAGATTGTGTTACTGTAAGAGTATTACCATCGTGATCTCGCGCATTCCTCTCTGACCAAACAGCCCACCCTCCACATAAAATGACAGCAGCTTCATCCGATGATAGCCTATCAGTTGGGTACCTTTTGGGGAAGAAGACCCCTTAAATAGGTGGGGCAGAAATCTGCCCTTTGGGGCATTTTCTACGAGGGCCGGCCATGCCGGGGCAAGGGGCCGGACATGGCCGGGGTAGCACACACCAATTACAATACCAAAACCAGGTATGGCCGGGGTGGGCCGGCCATGTCTGGGTCATGGCCGGGGCACCCAGAAAAACACTCAGAAAACTTGCGAAAACTGAAAACGCGATATATATCACTTCCGGACTCCGTTTTGATGAACTTGGGCTCGTTAGATTCATCACAAAGATCTCTAAAAGATAATGCAGAGAAATATCATAGTCCACAATGGGAGGATAAAACAAAATGATGAAGTTTTGACCTCTCAATAAAAGAACAATCGGTAAAACCTCCAACACAAAAACACTACAAGTTTTTCATACGAAATCCATTTTCGGTGAACTTGACCTTGTCAGAAAGATCACGACAAGCATGAAAACCACACATAGACAAAAGCCAAATAAGAACCAAGAAAGATGATGCCAAGTATGCAGATGTTTAAGCTCTCTACGAACGATACGCTAAAGCTCAATCGAGAGCCCCGCTTGATAGTACGGTGTCTTTCCTATAACCCGTTTTTCGACTAACACATTAGACCGGTAAAATAGAAATCCTATCAAGGTCATACCTTTGCCTTGCGCATTCCACTTGAGCTAGATGACGTCGATCTTGATCTCCTCAAGTGGACCATCTTTCTTGATTGCGCTTCGCTTGGTGAAGACTCAAATATTGCTCCCCCATAGTCCACTATGGGAGAGCCTCTCCTAGGCACATCTTCACATGACCATAATCTCCAAATGGGTGGCAAGCTTCAAGCATAGGATTTCTTCGAGATGCTTCTCTTGAACTTGCGCATCTCAACCACACCAATAGATACATGATCCCACTTGGTACGTACATCTTGTAGCTTTGCTTGTATCTTTTCTTCTCTCTGATCATATCAAATATATCCATACAACTCGATGATCTTGATGCTAAATATTCCATTATATCAATATCTTCATGGCATCAACATTGAATACAACATATGGAGTTCAAGCACTACCAATGGACAAACACTACATGAATAACTCAATTCAACCATTAGTCCAGAGCTAGGGATCGTCATTAATTACCAAAACCACACATGGGGGGCGCCATGTCCTTTCACTAAACCACCGAACAAATGACTTACTTGCTAGATCAATAGTAACATAAATGGGTATATATGAGAAATAATTTTGAAGTTCCATATGGATTTGTGCTTCCAGTAGAATATGAAAAAAAATGATGAATAGTTTTACGTGGTTCTAAAAAATCTTACAAAACCAGAATGTGCAATAGCAACTCTGTTCAGTTCAACTAAAAGAAATGCTCCAAGTTAGTTTGTGGATCAGGTTATATCCAAACCACTTTTCGGCCACATGAAGAACTCGTCCCTAATGATGGACTCTCAGTAAATTTTGGACCAACAACTAGATTTTTTATGGATGGACTTACCAAACACCACATTCGACATGATTTCTTAGACATTTACGTTTTAGTTTTTCTAAAAATATGTGTAAAAATCAAATTATACTATAAACTTACAGACAATATTTTGAATTTAACTCTTTAAATTTTATGCTATCACGCTTGATCTTGGAGACGTGCTATACCTTATACTAGTATATATACATGTGTGATTTTAGGCGCGTCATAAATGTATCTTTTAACTACTAAACTACTGACATTAGTGGTCTTATACATGTTGTGATTGTCTACCATTCAGATTTTACTATATTTCCAGTAACTTTTGCATGTTGAACTTCTTCTATAATTTTAGTTCTTTAGACTTAAGAATAGCCGTTGGCTACATTTATATTGAATTCAACCTATGACTAGAGGATGCCCATATGAAGTTTTTTTACAGAACTATTTTTCATTTGCAACTTTAAATCTATTATGGTGATGTAGTGTATGTTACCGCACTATTACATGTTAACGTCCTCAGCCAAAAAGTACAAGCTGGCTTAGTGCGTTTTTCTCTTTTGAGGGAACTGTCTTCAACAACTTTATAGGATATCCCGTTATCTATTTATCTGGGAAATGGATTTATGCACTTAGTATAATATCCACATATAATGCATGTAAGTACTTACACATTTCAAGGGAAAATCCTCAAAAAACTAATACTTGAACATGCTAGAATATGTGTGCGTGCAAAAGAGAAATGCATCCTGCTGACCTGCCCCGTGATCCCATGGTGATGCTTCCTACTGCACCCCGCGCTCTTAATATCTCAATTTTCCAAACATGACTCCAAAGAAGCTCTTTTTTTTTTTGAACAAGCCAAAGAAGCCTCTTAGTATCTCAAGATAATTTATTTGCAAAGAAATAAGATAATAATCTGTTCCATTCTCTTAGAGCTATTTTGTTATTTGGTTAGGCAGAAGTCAGATTAGTTGAGTGAGGAGTACTTGACTAGCAACAATATCGAAGTATCAAGATTGTAAAACAATATGGGGCATCCATCCATCCATGATTAGTTAGCACTAGCAGTCAACTATAAAGGAAATTGGGCCCGAGTGGATTGCAGGAATAAGTCGCTTTTGCAATAGAAAGCAAAGGATCTTTTTCACCAGAAAGAAGGCTGCTGCCATTAGTGATCCTAATTGTTGTTTACAGCCTTACAGGGAACATGTTTTAATTCCATTGGTTATCTGGAGCTGATGCTACTATGATGCGATGTGTGTTATGTTAGGGCGTGTACATCGCGCGCTTAGCACGAGCGTCAGGGTCAAAATCCAATGAGGTCGCATGCCTTTTTTTTCTAGCGTCAACCTGGCCGAATGCAGAGAGCTAGCCATATTGGATGTGCAAGCTTCGCCAGCTAGCGATTCCATTGGAGGCAGCGATGCTTACCTAGATGTTTTCTTAATGCGATTATTGATTATTTGTTTCTCCTGAAGCGTCTATACTATACCAACTCTGACTACACCACATCTCACGATCTCATGTACACTCTAGCTCTACGGGCTCTTTACAGCAGGGAAAAAAACCCACACTACTAATCCTGAAAACGCCTCTTGTAGGATTTCCAGTATAATGAAAAAACAGCCCACTGTATTGTAAATTTACAGTATGTGTGGTTTCTTAGTATACTGGAAAAACACTCCCTTGTGGCAGGAGGAAAATTTACCTTGTGAGACGTCACCGCCGTTGTCGCGGACCCAACAGAGCTCAGGACGACACACAAGATGCCATAACCCCTGCCGCTAGCTCACTGGACACATGGATGCTCCTCGTATCATGCACATATATACATTTCAGTACTTGGGGATATGCCAGATCATGTGTTTGTGCAAAAAGAGAAGTGCATCCCACTCTATTATGGATTTATGGAGATGTTTTGTAGCGCACAGCATGCTCTTAAGGGCATCTCCAGCCGTTCGGCCCCCCCGGTTTTGGTGCGGCGCATTTTTCGTTTGCGCCGGCGCTATTTAGGACCTGTGAGGGGCGAAGTTTCCACTCGTTTCGGCCCCCAGAAAACACAAATCAATATAATTTCAAAGTTCTCATTCCCGCCCCCAAAAACGGCCCGAGTTCGGCGATCGAAACAGCCACAGTTGGACGATCATACAAAAAAGCCATATAGTTCGGCGAATGGATCAAGCCACAGTTCGGCGATCTGGTGAAATGGCCACATTCGGCATGCTGCTGCGCAGATCAGATCAGATGGTCGCCGGCGACACCTCGGCAACCTCGGCATCCTCGTCGAGATCGATGGGCGTGGTCGTCGGAGCAGGGGCAGAGGTCGGAGTGGCGGTAGGCTCGGCGGTAGGCGGCGGCGTGATTGTGGCCGAGCTCGTGCCGCCTGGAGTGGCCGAGCTCGTGTCGTCCGCCGTCGCAGTCACCGTTGCAGTCGGGGTCGGGGCGGGCGCGATCTGGCTGAGAATCACGCGCCGCTGCGCCATGAACCACGCCCTGACCTCGGGGTCCATCGCCTCCGGGTTGCCTCCCATGAGGAAGGCGAGGTCGTTGTTCCTCTTCTTCGCCGCCGTGTTGGTCTTGAGGAGGTCGAGCTTGATGCCCTGGTTGGCCATGAGCGCCTTCCACCTCGCCTCGTTCTTCTCCTCTCTCGCCGCGGCGTGGGTTTGAGCGTCGGCGATGCTGGTGTCGATGGACGCTTGGAGCTTCGCGGCTGCTGGCGCCGCGTCTCTCGCAGCCTTGGCTTTCTTGTGGCCATCAGGGCGCCCATCTGCCGCACCGGCCGCCGGCGCGTCCGGGACATACGCCTTGCCCTTGCCGAGAGAATGACGCACTTGCGCCCACTTATCGCACCCCTCGATGACGATGAAGACGTGAAGGAACTTGAAGTCCGCCTTCTCGTCGTTGCGGTACATGTCGAACATCCGGACCATCTACATGTGAAACCGACTGGATTGAGCAAACCGGCGAAGTCAAAAGGGAAATTATGGAGGGAAGGGTAAAATATGGAGGGAAAACCGCCGTTGCTCGCCGACAGGTCTGGCCCACGGACGCCTTTTTGCCCCCCAAGCGAGCCCCGGCGCGCTGGGTTTGGCTTGGGTGCGCCGGCGCAAAACGGCGCTAAGCGGCGCTAAATGAGGTTCTGGAGGGGCGATTGGTAGAAAACGGCGCAAAGCGGCGCTAAAATGGCCTCCTGGGGGGCGCTGGGGGGACGGCTGGAGATGCCCTAAGATCTCAAGTTTTCAAAGGTGCCTCCGAAGAGGCCTATCTCAAGATAATAATTCGTGCCGTTCATATGGACCAATTTCGCTGTTTAGTTAGGTAGTAGTCGGATTAGTTGAGTGATAACTACTTTAATGGCAATAAAATTTAAGCACCAAATATTGTCAAAGCAATATGGGAATGCATGTATCAATGATTAGTTAGCCGTCAACTAAAAGGGAAATGTGAGGAGAATCCGAGTGGAATGCAGGAATAAGTCGCTTTTCTGGAATAAAAGCAAAGGATTTTTCACCAAACAAAAGGTTACTGCCATTAAGTTATCCTAACTGTTGTTTTTGTCTACCAAGAGCACACGCTAATGGCTAGATCTTCTCAAGTATGCTCCAATTACTTTTTGGTTATCTTGGAGATGATGTGATATGGCATGATAAAAATGTGTTGGGATGTCACATCGTTTTAAACTCTGAAAGATTAGACTAGATGGCCTCTCAAGAAGTATGTAGGACTCGGAAAACATGTTCCTTGTTGGTGATTGGAATTGTGGGGTGCCACTAAATTTTATCATTTATCTCTTGTTATAGACATGAAGAAATATATATAAAAGTGGTCTGACATGGACTTCTAGAGAACCAAGTACATATATGTACTGGTGTATGTTCAATGCACATGCTTTGTGCTTAGCGTAAATGTAAAATGCTATGGCGCTACCGACGTGCAGCGTGACTGCCCACCATACGGACACGTATTGATCACTGAATACATGATGCATGGCCAAATTGCATGGTGCAAGAGCTACCACGCGGCGGAATGACGCGACATATGTTAGCTCTATAATTGTTTTTGGTTTAAATTCCTATTTTCTTTATGAGCCACGCTAGCGCACCGGTAGCCACTCCCACGCCAGCAACGATATCATCATGCCCATGAGCGGCGGATGCACATCTAATGCATGACATGATCAGACGACGTGGGGTGGGGTGGCGCGGTACGACGTAAACCCTTACGTCAGCGCTACCTCTTTCTCGTTTCTTTTGTAATGACAAGTTCTTTGGCAAATATGCTATGTAATATTCGCCTTAAACTCATTAACATATGTGGCACCGATTTAAGCATGTAACAAGGTGCGAGCGTTAGGGCATGCATAAGGAATTCCCATGTATAGTAATAGCATCGACGTGTTCTTGCAGTACTATCTCTCCATTTCAGTTATCGACGATATTATACGTATCCCGTAAAGTTATGCACATGTATATAATCTATTTTTAGCCATCATATACTGAATTCAGAAAATGTAACCATCTACACCATCAAACCCACATATCATACGAAACTCGGTCATCGTGCCGTTATTCCTCCACGTGTCACGTGCGTTAGGCACACCTATGTATTACAAAATGAAACGCAACACCGTTCGAATCATCTCGTCCAAAGCATGCTCAGATTCGTCACGTGTTTTTACCATCTCTACTCTCTAGCTATTAGAGTGGCAAGATTTTTGCTGTCTCGATCGTGAAAATTAAAGGTTAGGCGCGCGAAGGAATCGGATGGAGGCGCACGCGGCCACGCTGCCGAGTCCGTCACCGTCAGATGCGGTGGTTGCGCGTGTGGCGCCGGACCACGCCACGCTACCCGCGCCGGCGCCGTCCGATGGCAGTGGCGTGCACGGCGGGGATCGCGTCTCATCCCCTAAACCTCCTTCCCATTTCTCCCTCCTCCGTCTCCCACCCGCCCGCAGTTTCCCTTTGTCTCTCCTCTCCATTTCTCCCTTCCCGTTTCCCTCTCATCCGATCTGCATCTGCCTCTCGAAGTTTCTTGTTTTTTCCCTCTCGTAGTGCCAAAATTTTTTTTTTTTTCCTCTCGGAGCTGCGGCGGCGGCGGTGGAGTGGTGGGGGGTTCGGGGAGATCTATCTATCTAGCTAGCTTGATCTGTTTGTGTTCTTGGTGTCTGAGATGGCGGCGCAGGAGCAGGAGCAGCAGGGGAAGACGAGCACCACGAGCTCGCTGCCGTCCAGCAGCGACCGCTCCTCCAGCTCCAACAACCTCAAGGAAGGAGGTACGGTACCGTCCACCTCCTCGATTTCCCAAGCGCTCGCTTGCCGAATCCGGCGGCTGGCTCGAGATGCTGACGCGTTCGTCTCTGTGTGTATGTTACGACGGCAGGGGCGGAGAGCGACGAGGAGATACGGCGGGTGCCGGAGATGGGCGGCGGCTCGGCGTCGTCCGGCGCGGGCGCCGACGGGGACAGCAAGCAGCTGGTGCTGGCGGCGGGGGCGGGCGACGGAGGGCAGGCTCCGGGGGCGGGGGGCAAGAAGCGCGGGCGCGCCGCCGGGGACAAGGAGCAGAACCGGCTGAAGCGGCTGCTGCGGAACCGCGTGTCGGCGCAGCAGGCGCGGGAGCGGAAGAAGGCCTACATGACGGAGCTGGAGGTGAAGGCCAAGGACCTGGAGCTCCGCAATGCCGAGCTCGAGCAGAAGGTCTCCACCCTCCAGAACGAGAACAACACGCTCCGACAGGTAAATAAATCCTTTTGCCCCAGTCAATCGCCTCCTCCCGACACTTCCTTTCGCTCTGTCTCTCTCATGCGGTCATGGCGATAACGAATCTTGTTGGACCTGCGCGCCCTTCAGATACTGAAGAACACGACACAGCACGCCGTGAAGAAGCCCAGCGGCGGCGCCAAGGGCGGAGGAGACAAGAAGCACCACTTCAGTAAGAGCTAAGGAGTCGCTCGCCGACGCCTGTGATCTGACCATTGTTAGGACACTATTAGCTGCTGCTGTTGTTGTTGGTGCTGCTGTAGTTTGACGCTTGTCTTGTTCTTTTCCTACTACGGTTTGCTCTCTGCCACTCACTGTCGTCTACCTGTCCATTGTAGCTTGTTCTTAGGGTGGAGTTGATGATCTATGAACATTGTTGTGTAGTATTACTTACACTCTTGTGTTCTTCACATCTGCGAATGCAAACCTGGTCTGAAACTGCCAAACGAACGCAGCCAAACTACTACAGAAGACGATATCATCATGCCTGAAACAGTTCAGTTACTATGATGGCCTAGCAAAACAAATTCCCTCATCCTGAAACTTTCCCTCCATCGACTGATGCGACTGGTGTTTTTTTGCCTGAAATTTTAGCGTATTAATATATTTTTGGCGATATCCCACGTCCTGGCTCGGTATAAAACTGGCAGCTACTGATGCTAAGCGCCAGTAATTCTGTTGTTTGCACTGTCACAAGGCGCGTGTCAAGGTCAACTACTGTGCGCTGTACTATGCACGGATCTACTGAAAGCAACGCATAAGTATAACGCCGTCTCAGAGAAGTGCAGAACAGGCCAAGGGCTTCTTTGGATTGGAAGAATTCCAAAGAATTTTATCATCGAAGATGTGTGCTAATCTTACTTGCAACCGCTCCTCTAGTTATTTACTTTTTTTACGTTACAATCAGACGTCCCCACGATCTGGCTTTTGGATTCTGGCCAACACAAGATGGACAGGAGAATTCTTTGTTCCTGATGAATTGCATTTCCTGTGTTCTTTGCTAGGAGGCAGCTGACCCCTGAGGCGCCTAAGCTTTAAATGCCACTTCGCTGAAAATTGAAAACAGCTACTCCGTCAAGAAGAGCTAACGCTTAAAAAAACAGAGCCTTCACTTAGTTTTGGACAATGTTTTCACATAGAGGAAATTAGCTTGCGAACTGTAGAGGAACAAAGAAAAGAAAATTCAGAAGAACACTGGCTGTTCATTCCTGGCATTCTTGCACCCGATGCAGACCCACAATATCAATAAGAACAGTCTGGATGGGACCATGAGATGTCTGTTTATCTGTCCTCTTTAACATTGTTTTAGACTGAATCACTTCATTTATTTTATCCAGGTATCACATAGTCCCAACAAAGAACTTTTCCGGCGTGTACAGTCCACCGTAAAGAACACCACTATGGATCAGGATTCAGTTCTTTCTATCCTCAAAAACTGCTTTCTTCATAATCAATACTACTTTAACCGAAGTAGTATTAGACTATTAGTAGCACTAACAGCATGGTAGATCGCTAGTACTTCTCATCTCATCTACACTCAAGAAGCCTCAATGGTGTGGGAGGAGAATCGCTGGATCTTTCACTCGTTTCGCTATGTGTGTGTCGCCCTCATTGTGTACTCTGCTACAAGTTTTGAGAACAGAGACGATTTGTCGTCCAGTAACTTGGCCGGTGTCACGCTCCACGGCCACACCTGCAAAGATCGGCAAGGTGTTTAGTCAGACCAACATGTAAGCCAAGTGTATCGGATTAGACGAATTAATAAGGCAGGACAGTGATTTGTTTTAAAGAGCTGATGGCTGACCATTGTCAAGAAGCAAGACCATGTCGCTGTCAAGGACCGAGGTGATTCGGTGCGCAATTGTGATGACCGTCGCCTCTGAAAAATTCTCACGTAGTGTCTTCTGGATCAAGTTGTCTGTCGCGGTATCCACTGAAGCGGTGGCCTCGTCCAGAACCAGTATCTTAGTCCTCTTCAAAATCACTCTACCTAGACAGGCAAGCTGGCGCTGGCCCATGCTCCAGTTCTCTCCATTCTCTATCACTGCAAGGCCAATTCACAGAAATTTTCAGTTTCTGAAGAAACATGCAGTAGCCCTAGCATGTTCTGTAGTTTGGATTTTGGAATAAAAAACTAGTAATGGGAAAAACGTGTGGAGGATATGTCAGTTCAGTGTCATAGTTTCAGCTGCATGAAACAAAATACACTTGACACTATATCAGACCTGGCGAGTCAAGTTTCAGCTCCTTTTTCTGACCTCATCTCCTAACTGACAGTTATCCAAGGCCTGAAATGTAGCAAAAGAGTCAAATTACAAGTTTACTAAAGATTTTCCTTATTTCTGAAGAGAATTTGAGGACAGAAAAAAATGAAGCATGTGAAGTTCGAAATTACCTCCCAAATCTGATTGTCATTGTATTCTCCGAGAGGGTCAAGGTTGCTCCTTACAGTTCCCTCGAACATCGTTGGGTCTTGTGGAATGATGCTCAGTCTAGATCTCAGATCATGCAGTCCAATGGTGCAAATGTCGACACTGTCGACTAGTATCTGACCGATAGTAGGATCCACTATACGGAAAAGGGCCTGTATAAGAGTTGATTTACCACTGCCTGTTCTTCCAACAATACCAGTCTTCATGGCTCCAGGAAAAGTTACTGTAAGGCCCTTCAGAACAAATGGTAGTTGTGGAGCATATCTCACCTGCATCAAACTGATAAGTTACAGATCTGTGCTATCTAAAAGAAATTTTATTCACGCTGTCAAAGCACTGAAGCTACAATTCACATGCCCATCAGACAAGATTTCTTATCGATAGCTCACTAACAATGGCAAAGATGTGGAATTTCTGCCAGAACAACATGGCAATACAAAAAGGAAAGTAAACGGGGGAAAGGGATCAGGGCATTTACATGGAGGTTATGCAGCTGAATTTCTCCCTCTGACGGCCAGTTATAAGGCAACTTATCTCCTGACATTGAAAGAGGGGGCTCTTCGGGAATGCTTATATATTGCAGAATTCTTTCTACGGATATGATCGTGTTCTCCAACTTACACAAGCACCAGACTACCCATCCTTGCAGCGTGTTCAAATTAAGCCCATATGTGACAGCGAGACCAGCAATTGCTGAAAGCAAAGATGTAATTTGGTTACAAGCCTATATCAACTCATCGTATCTACTAGTACCATCTATTTAGTATAATACTGTTCCGGACAAGTAACAACATACCTGGATCAATGAGACCAGTCGGTAGACTGATCATAAATATCAAAGAGAACGCAAATGTAAGGCATGATAGCATATCCAAACGGAAGCAAAGCCACTCCCTTGCTGCAGCGTTATAGAATTTTGGTCGAGAGAAGGCATCCATTAGATGGCTATTAGTTGATACAAACTGATTTTCCTTGGCAAAACTTCTGATGGTTGCTGATCCAGTAATGGATTCTGCAAAATGTTGTATTATAGGCGCTTTGCAAACCCCTACCAGCCTCTGCAGCTCTCTGGCTGTATCAATGTAGTAGCGCTGAAAATGATAAATATAATGACGTGCTAATTTTGCAGTTAAAACACACGGAGAATAAATAGGTTAAATAAAATACCTGATACCAGAAGCAGGCAACAGTTAGAGGAATAAAAACAACAAACACCTGCCATGCAACCTGAGACATCACAGCAATAATTCCAACTAGTTGTATGATGGAAAATGCGACAGAACCCATCTGTTCAGCAATGTTGGTGTCCACTTCACTTTGATCAGTTGAAGCCTAAACAATATAGTTCTTGTGTGAGCATAAAGTTAATAAACTAAACTTCCTAAGAAATTTGAGGAAGTGTTGACTTACTCTACTCAAGATGCGCCCACTTGGAGTGGAATCGAAGAAAGACATAGGAGCTCTGAATATGGACATATGCATCTTGTCGAACAACAGAGTTGCTGTCTTGTATGCAGCTGTCACAAGAAACACTGCTCTTACGAGGATGCACAGCGAGCTTGCACCAGCCAACGCAACAAAGACGGAGATCAGTGTCGACATGCTCACTGGAGGCTCGACGTCTTCCGACACGGGAGAAGCCCAAGCCATCCAGTAGTTGCTACCAATCTGAAGTACTTGAAAAAGTATCTGAGCTACCAACACGAATGGTACAAGAGCTCCCCCATAAGCCAACGTAAGGTACTTCCAGTAGACCCAGAACCCAACCTTCCCTTTTCCCTTTCTTCTTCCTGCACCAGCTGCCCACTTTGAACCTTGCCAACGTCTTCTTTGCCATTTTCTTTATCTTTCTCCTCAGCAGATGACAATGACCTGGAAAGGCTTTCTGCGCCACTGGAAGAGAAAGCCTCACTGCCTCCATTAGCAACATCAATGACGTCCAATGCTGTGAGAGCATCTTGGTGAGCATCAACCAGTTCCATTAGCTCTTCCCCCGAGCCAAGTATTTCATTGTATTTGCCTGCTTGTGCTATTCTCCCACCTTTCATTACCTACATACAATTATCTTATAAGGAAAACCAAACAATTTTTGACAATTAATTTACATGAAACTTTTGCCGATTAAATCTCACCAGAATAAGATCAGCTGCAGGTAGGAATTCAATCTGGTGAGTAACATAAACCACTGTTTTTGAACCCAAAGCTCCAAGCAAGCATTCCTGCAAATGGTAGAAACCTTAAGCAATGTTCTCAAACTTCTAAGTGAATAAAAAGATCATATTATACCTTGAAGAGATGGGATCCTGTATGAGCATCGACTGCACTAAACGGATCGTCAAATAAATAGATGTCGGCATCCTGATACAAAGCTCGGGCTATCTGAATCCTTTGCTTCTGCCCGCCACTAAGATTGATGCCTCGCTCTCCGATGACCGTCTCATCACCGAATGGTAATATCTCCAAGTCTTTCTTCAGAGAACACGACTCAAGGACCCTGTCATACTTCTCACCGTCCATCTCCTTGCCGAAAGTATGTTGTCCTGAATTTTGCCACTCTGTATCCATGCCGACTGGCTGACATATGCCATTGTTCCGCAAGTCTTGACCTCTCCTGATAGCTTTGGCATCTCACCAAGAATGCAAGAGAGCAAGCTTGATTTTCCAGAGCCGACGTCCCACAGACTGCAACACGCATGCCTTGTCGAGCTTGGAAGTTCAGGTCATTCAGTGTTGGCACTTCAGCCGAGGCGTCCCAGGAGAAGCACCATTGCTGACCTCAATTGCAACATCGGAGTTACCACTTGGGAACCTCTGCACAGCATCCATCGGCAACTCCTCGAGACATAGGAAAGATGCTATCCTGTCAAGAGACACCTTAGTCTTAATCAACATCGAGATCATGTCGGGAAGGCCATATATTGGAAATTGGAGCACCCGGAACGTGGCCAATGCAGACAGCACCTTCCCGAGTCCAATGGTATCCCTAGGAGCATGCAGGCTCCGAAGGTTACCACCGCGATGAAGGTCGGGGCACCCCAGAACACGAAGGTGGCCACGGCCGACGTGTAAAGATACTTCTTGAGCCAGCTTTCCTCTGTCTTCCTCAGGTCAATGATCTTGGACAAGAACTTCATCTCCCACCCCTGCAGTTTAAGAATCCTCATGTTGCGCAGGATCTCAGATGTCGCCTTCATCCTGACATCCTTGGAGTCCATCAGCTTCTCCTGGAACTTCTCCTGTATTCGCATGGGAGGACCATTGGCAAGCATGACGACAACGGTGGCACCGAGCGCTGCAAGCGAGGCAATCCCAAGGGTGGAGTACAAGATGATTAATGCCAAGGCTACTTGGAGTGGTAACAACCAGAGGTCGTGCATATACCATGAGAAGAGCCCGACACGGTCTGCATCCACGCTGATTATGTTGATCATCTCGCCGCTGCTGCAGCTCTGTCTCGAGCTGCTGGACAGGGAGAGCCCTTTCTGGTACACCACACACACAAGCGCAGACCGCACATTTATCCCGGCTTGCTGTATCCGGAAGTACCAGTGCCTTTCTGAAATGCACTCAATCACCTTGGCTGCGATGAAGGTGACAACCAGGAGCTTCCCCTTGCTCGCGTACCTCTCGTCGCCGTTGAGGTACTGTACCAGGGAGTTGATAAGGTATGGGCCAACGTAGGTGGCAAAGCTGTATATCAGAGCGTAGAGCGCGGTCACCGCGACGGGCCACCACACGGTGCGCAGCAGAGCCCTGGTGAGCTTGAAAGCTGTGACCTTCTGGCCAACAGAGCCGTCGCCGGTGAGAGCCTCGAGGTTCGCCTTGAACGACGGGAGCAGGCCGGCCACGCTGTCGCCGTGGTCAAGGTCCGGTACGTCATCGAGGTCGAGCGTCTTGCTGTGGCCGACGGCGAACAGGGGCCCCAACCAGGAAAATGTGAGGACGCTGAGGAAGCCGGCGCCCGTGAACAAGGAAGCGTCGACGGTGCGGCTCTGGGAAGCGCCATTGAGCAGAGGCTCCTCGGAAGCAGAGCCGCCCGCCGCGCCTCTCCTGTCGGCCGAGAACCACCCGGCGACGAGCAGCACGGGGCCGCGAGCACCGAGACGGCGTCGCGCGCCCAGGAGCGCGCGGGCACGGGGAGTTTGTACTGGAGGATGGTGACGGCGTGGACGGCGACGGCGAGCACAGAGAGCAGCAGGAAGAGCGCCCACCAGAGCCTGAGCGGCGCGGGGACCCGCTCCTCCCCGCGGCTGCGGTACTCGAGCTGCAGGTACGCCGCGAGCAGCAGCCACGCCACCGCGCGGGACACGGCGTCCGCCTGGTCCGCCACCGCGTCGGGCGTTCCCCATCCACCGCCACCGGTGTTGTCCAGGTACCACGAGACCAGGGAGTACGCGGAGAGGAAGACCTCGGACGCCGCCAGAGCCCACGTGGTGCGCACGGCGAGCCGGCCCCACCGGAACCCGGCGCCTCTCGCCGCGGCTGGTTCCTTCCCGCGGTGGCTGCGGGCGGCGAAGACTAGCCGGCCGGCGACGGAGAGGGCGAGCAGGAGGTGGGCCGCGGCGCCCACGCCATGGAGGAGGACCGGCCGCAGGAATAGGGGCAGAGGCTGCTGGTCGACGTCACCCGCCGCCATCGCTGCCGCCAAAGGCCACGACGTGGACGCGGCCGCGTGGGCATGGGCTGAGTGAGTGGAGCGGGTGGAGGACCCTGAGCGTGGGCTTATATAGGCGGCCATTGGTCGCAGGGGGGAAAGGTCGTGATGGCGACGGCGGCTGCAGCTCGCGAATGAGAGAAGAAGAAGGGGAACTCCTCCGCGCCTCTGTTAATCCGATCCAGTCGAGAAAATTGCACATAACAGCCGTTGTTGCACAGAACACATAATCAAATCTGTTTTTGCAGCCCACCCCAGTTTTTGGTCTAAAACGTTGCATCTAGCCTAAATAAAAGATTTAGAGACTTAACAGCGTATCTGACAGATGGGGCCATACTACTGTACTGTATAACCCTCTACTAGACTGTAGAGTACACTAGTTTTTTTTTTTTTTGATACGACACCAGCTATTCTTTCGTTCGGCCCACACCAGAAACAACCCGTACGAAAACACAGAATTAGCAGCCAACACCGAGCGGACGGGAGCGGAAGCCGGGATCGACCAAGTCCAGCGCACGGGTGAGATGAGACTAGGCGGCGGCGCCACCGGTGGAAGCGGTGGAGGGCCGGCCTCGAGGTCGCCGGATTTGGACCCGACCTTGCTCTCTTTCCCACCCAGGCGCGGAGCACGGCTGGTTCTACCCAGAGATGAAGCAGGCGGTAGGGGGTGGGCGCCAAGGACGACGGATTCAGACGGCCTCGTCTCAGTTCAATGGATAATTTCTCAGCAATTCGTGAATTTTGGCTCAATTGGACATCGGAAGAAGCTGCATTTGGAGTAAACAGCGGATTCAGACGGCCTAGTTGTGACACCCCTCCCTGGCACATATCACCAGAGAGGCGGTCGCCCCGTGCGCCAGCCCAAGATATCTGGCCGCACGTCACGACAGTGCAACATAGTGGAAATCATTACACAATCAGGCACAAGAAGTGCTACAAATGGTTTACAAGGCCATCAATGCATGACCAAAATATCAAGCCAAGCATGGCTCTGGACAGAGTTTAACTGGCAGCGGAAGACGACTAAAGCAACGGCTTGGAGCGGATCCACTCCACAGGCATCTGGCTGGGCTACTGATCCTAGCACTCTCTTGCTCCATCTCCTTGCTAAGGTAGAAGATGAATCCTTGCCAAAACCTGGCCACAATCACAAGGCCCGTGAGTACATTTGTATGCACTCAGCAAGAATCGTCACTCACTACAAACAATCCAACAATCATGCATCAAGATATACATTGGAAATAAAATTACTACGCATGGCAAGTGTGTACTCTAGACAGACAAATATACAGTATAACATAAAGGTAGCATGGCATCACAAGCAAAACATGGCATAAGCAAACAACGGGGTATCACCAGTGCAGAGTCCAAGCCAGGTGGGGTTGGATCGTGCACCGGCAATCATACAAAGAGATTACCTGTGACGAGTAAACGAGTGTACCAGTTGGTACCAAATAATACACAATAGCACCTGTGATCACTGCTAGGCCCACTGGCCTCATCTTTCCACTCTGGGCATGCACGGTTGATGTTGGCTCAGGCCTAACTCTAGGCTCCCAACGATCACACCGCCATCCTATGTCACGGGAACCATCAGCATCTTAAGGCAACATTCCCTGCATCATCTTATTTGTTAATTTAGTGGGATCAGGTCGTTCATTATTTCTTTCAAACAGATCTTAAGTTTAACCTCCAGACACGACAAAGACACACAGTGTGACCGACACTGAACTGTTGTTCCATATCCCAGGAACGGGGCTAGCTTGCTAGGTTGAGTCTCTCGAGAGTTTGCTTTTCCACCTATCAGAATGCACCCTACTCAGCTGACGCTCCAGGTTTCTCACGCCCAAAGTCGTACCAAGCAAAATACACTCACATGACAGTCCACTTGCTAAGACACTCTCCTGCACCACCCTATGCACGTGGCACAACGGGCAAGTAAATCCGGCACATCCCCCGGCGCTACCGGGTATGCCTAGCTCCGGACTCCCTATCACAGTCGAACCCGTGCCTGTCGACCACTACCCTCGGACAACACAACCGAACGACTGCGCCCAATGGATGGCACAAAAGGGGCTCAACAACCTACTAGGTCACGGTCCTCCATGAGACGACGATGGTCCTGCTTTCAAAGTTCAGATTAGTGGCACCATGGACTGACCCTATCGTTGTTTGGAGGGGTGTTTCATTTATTCAAGTTTCATCATTCACAAGTCCAAATAACAGAGGGTTAGTCCAACACAACAACCACAATAACATAATAATATATCATCAAATGACAAAACACTAGCAACACCATATTTCAAGAATAGTAGTATCCATGTCCAAACTTAGCAAAATAAAAAGGCGTCAACCGGAAGACTACGGCGGCGATCCCGCCGACCAGCGCCTTCTCGCTCGACCAAAAAAAAAGGAACGTCAACCGGAAGACTACGGCG
This sequence comes from Poa pratensis, assembly GCA_947311845.1. Lineage (NCBI taxonomy): Eukaryota > Viridiplantae > Streptophyta > Magnoliopsida > Poales > Poaceae > Poa > Poa pratensis. Next base: position 21,308,193 of record CAMZMU010000106.1, on the reverse strand, counting down.
GCGATACCGCCGACCAGCGCCTTCTCATTCGACAAAGAAAAAGAAACGTCAACCGGAAGACTATGGCGGCGATACCGCCGACCAGCGCCTTCTCGTTCGACAAAGAAAAAGAAACGTCAACCGGAAGACTACGGCGGCGATACCGCCGACCAGCGCCTTCTCGTTCGACAAGGAAAATGGGTGTTGCGAGGCTCCACATATATATATATATATATATATATATATATATATATATATATATATAGATGCAACGATATTTAAAAATGCAACATGATATGCAACATGGTAGGAGCAATATTACGAGTCTCATATTAACCACGAACAACAAACAGACATGCATAAATATACAGACAAAGATATAAACACCCGGCATGGCAATAGTAAATGAACAAACAAACACCGCTAGGCTGCTCATAGCAAGGGGTTAGCTTGCCTTCGAAGACGGGGATCCACTGGGTTCGGAAAGGTCGGGGTGATTCCGCGGCGTAGGGCAGCGATAGCCCCGTTCCACGGACTCCAGAATGCACATACAAAAGGGCACCCCATAGAACTATTTTGGAACAAGATGGAATCAGTACCACCGGAAAGAGCTCGTCGAGATGAAGATTTAGAAATTTGAATCACTCCAATCGGAGTTACGGTTCAAAAGATAGGGACGTGCGAAGAATAGCTATTCGCCGCTCACCAGAAAAGAAAAAAACAGCGCGGGCTGTTTCTGAACTGGGCAGGGCCGGAAGCGCACTTCCACTGGAATACGTCTTCCGATCGGGGAGACGGAAAACTCGAAACCCGTCTCCACTTAACCTGACAGGTGGGGTCGGGTCCCACCTGTCGGCCTCTCCCTCTCTTCCCTCCTTTCTTTTCTCTTTTTCTTTTTCCTTCTTTTCTTTTCTTCCTCCCGCCTCCTTCCTTCGGCCGACGGCATGCACGCACGCAGGAACGCAGGAACGCATAAAATATACTACTTATTTGCAAAAAAAATAAAAAATATAATACTTCTTATTTGCAAAACGAATTTAACTACATCAAGATTCACGAAAAGCAGATTTTAAAAAACATTCGCATGTCTTTTATTTTATTTTATTTTTCCCTCCTTTTTTTTCCCCTAATTTCCTTTTCCCACCAAGGAAAAAAAAACTATTATACCTGTTCAAATATTAAAAAAAATGGCAGATATTTCCTGTATATCCGTCTTCAAACTCATTCCAACAAAAAAAAAAATTACTTATCTGTAGTACTTAGTTCCAAGAAAACAAAAAATGTGATGCTACTTTCTTCCAAAAAAAATGGAATACATCCAAATTTGCGAAAAAAAATGAAATACATTTGAACATTTAAGATTGCCCCCGAGATTAGATGTATTACTTATTTGTGCTACTTATTTGCAGATAAATTTGAATACTACTTACTTCCAAGAAGAAAAAAAAAATGTTACTTACTTCCACGTAATTTTGAATACATCAAAATTCGCAAAAAAGGAAAAAAAAACATTTGAAATTGACCACGAGATAAAATATACTACTTATTTGCAAAAAAAATAAAAAATATAATACTTCTTATTTGCAAAACGAATTTAACTACATCAGGATTCACGAAAAGCAGATTTTAAAAAACATTCGCATGTCTTTTATTTTATTTTATTTTTCCCTCCTTTTTTTCCCCTAATTTCCTTTTCCCACCAAGGAAAAAAAACTATTATACCTGTTCAAATATAAAAAAAAATGGCAGATATTTCCTGTATATCCGTCTTCAAACTCATTCCAACAAAAAAAAAATTACTTATCTGTAGTACTTAGTTCCAAGAAAACAAAAAATGTGATGCTACTTACTTCCAAAAAAAAATGGAATACATCCAAATTTGCGAAAAAAAATGAAATACATTTGAACATTTAAGATTGCCCCCGAGATTAGATGTATTACTTATTTGTGCTACTTATTTGCAGATAAATTTGAATACTACTTACTTCCAAACGAGTTTAACTACATCAAAATTCACGGAAAGTAAATAAAAGAGAAAACATTTAAACATTTGAAATTGCTCAGATAACAAAAATCAGAAAGCTCTAAAATATAGAAACATGCTCGCAGTTACAAATTCGTAAATATTACGACAAAATATATCACAAACCTCAACAAAAATACATGCAACGCATGATAAAATTAAACTTGCTAAAACAAATTTATAGATCTCTAAAAACACATATACTTCACAAATTGTCTCGCATATTGCACTCTCCATCATTTTTCTTTTTCTGTTTCCAAATACTTCTGCAAAAAAAAAAAAATATATATCTTACAAATTTCAAATAGTACATAAGATCTCACTAATAAATTAAAATAACCCACAGTAATACATGCAAACTACTTATGCTTAAATCTTTTAAAAAAAACATTCACATTCTGTCACCATTTAGAAGTAATTCATATGCATTAGTTTCCAAATTTCAATGACATATTAACACCCGCATACAAACATGTTCGAACATTTAAGCTACTAAATAATTTAATATTTTACAAAAATATAAAAAAAAATGCTACCTATTTGCTCTAACGGGTTACTATCTACTCATAGCAAAATTAAAACCATGTTTACAAATTTTAATTTCGCCAACATTTGAGCGAATTTTCCTAATATTCCACAAAAAATGACAAGAATGCTCCTAAAAAAGAACCACAACGTACTTATAGCAGATTACAAATATATTTCAACATTTCAATTTCGTCAACATTTCGGACATCATACACAAAAAAACACAGAACAAACTCACAAAATATAACAATAATGCCCACGAAAAATGCTACCTATTCATGGCAAAACAAAAACATGTTCCAACATACCAATTTAGCTAACATTTTGGTTACAGATATATATATATATATACTGCGCACAACAACAAAAAAAAAACAAAGGCGTGCTTAAAGATTGAATAGATTCTAAGATATATCATTTTTTTTTCTTTTCCATAAACAATTTAAAGAACTGTTAAACTTCCGACATGTAGGCCTACCTTATTTAAGCAGATTAGAAACAAAAAATTGTGGAAGTAAAATACTTCTTCCAAAAATCAAAATGTTTAAATATAAGCAACTTTTGAACACGTACATTTCCAAAAACAGAGTTTCTTCCCCAAATATTCACAAATATGGCAAATATGTGAACACTAACATAACAAACTCCCTTCCTCTAATTACGTACAGTTACATATAATAAATGCTCACATAATGCACTTCCTCTAGCTGTGATCTCAAATTAAACATTTCAATTTGGTAAATATTTAGAAATAATATGCATTCCCTCTAATTATATGAAATTCAATTGAATAAGTATGTGTTTCCCACATATAGACTTCAACTAACTACTGATAAAAAAATAGAAACATTTTCCATCCATTTCGATTTTTATATGTACCAGCATAATCACAAAAAAAAAATGTTAACTATTTAACTCAACATACCAACATTTTCAAACATTTCCAAATGCTTGATATTCCGATGTTCCACATAATACAACACAAATGCTCAAGAGAAAGAAAAAAATAAAAAAATATACTCATACCAAATTACAAAAATATTGCAACATTTCATTTCGGCCAATACTTCGACGCCGTACGAACGAACTTTTCGCAAATGTCCACAAAATGTAACACAAATGCTCAAGAAAAAGAAAAAAGAACATATACTCATAGCAAATTACAAAGATATTACACCATTTCATTTTGGCCAATACTTCGACACCGTACGAACGAGCTTTCTGCAAACGTAGAACCAAATTCAAATGGATTTTCTGGTTACACTTAAATATTAACGTCGAAATTCAAATATGTTTGACCATTTCGATCCACTGAATATTTGAATATTATATATAGTATATCCAAAATACACACAAAAAATGCTACCTATTCATGACAAAATAAAAACATGTTCCAACAAACCAATTTAGCTAACATTTTTGGCTAACAAGAAATATATATACTGCACACAAAAAAAACATCAAGGGCGTGCGCGGGGAGACAAGAATTTTCTGAGAAAAACATGGACTTCAACATGGAATTTCCGTCCCCCCGCGTGCTTCTCTGCGAAATTACAAAATGCTCATAACAAAACAAACAAATGTTCCAACATACCAATTTAGCCAACATTTTGGTTAGCAAAAAAAAAATGCTACTTATTCATAGTTCATGTGCACTTCTCCTAATCTCGATTAAATGTTCACGTCATAATACAAACATGTTTGGACTTTTCAAACTACTAAACATTTGAATATTGTACAAAACATGTAAAAAAATGATCGTCAAAATTGCTACATACTCACACAAAAGTAAAAACATGTTTGAGTATTCTAATTTGGCCAACATTTACGCAAATATTCCGATATTCCATAGAATATAAAAAAAAATTGCTATAGAAAAACCGTTATCTACATATAACAAAAATGTAAATATATTAATTCATCAAAAAAAATTATTCAAACATACTCACCGAAAAAAAAAATGAAGACATGCCAACATAACAACACACAAAAAATACTAACATTACATGCCCCATTGCCGAAAATCAAATTCAAAAATTCCAAAAAAAATGCCTTACAAAAGACTCACACATTTTGTCTTCATTTCAAACAATTTAAATCTGAACATTTCTCTTTTTTTTTTAAATCCAAACCGTCATCAAAATTTGACAACAAGGGCGCGGCGTGCGCCGCGCCAAATACCACTAGTCCCATGTAACAGCCATCTCGAAAATGTCTATTAAATGTAAAATACAGATTGTGTGGATCATGTCTTATCTATGTGGAGAAAAGCAAATCTATCGAATCACTAGAGTAAAGATGGGAAATAAATATATGACAGGAGGATCGTCAGCATGTTGAGGTACCTTAGACCATTTGGAAAACACTGGCACAACCTCGCCTCAGGGAGATGTCATGGTTGACAAGGCTTTCTTTGAAACGATGTCCAATACTGCTCAAACCCTGTGAATCACATTTGAACTCCTCTAGCAATTTGCCGGTGCTGTCACAGTGGAACATGTAACCACAGTAGGGCATGTAGACCAGCACATCTCCCTTGTAGGACAAAACCAAATGTCGTGTATCTCCACCAAGGTTATAGGATCTCTCCAGTGGGAGTTCAACATGGTACTTGAATGACCAAACCTCTGTCTCATAGTCCTCCAGCACCCAGATTTTGGCAATTGTCCTGGTCTTACATTCATCATTGCAGCTAAAGCCAATCAAACCTTTCATGTCGCACAAACGAGTGCATAATCCGGTAGCAGCAGCCGGGCGGTGCATGAGCCTGAATGTTTCAAGCACCATGTCGAAAACGAGTATACCAGTGTGGCTGCGGCCGAGGTCCCAGTGAAGACAGTTGCGGAAAACGACAGGTGACGCCAAATTAGTACTAATAGTAGTTCGGTGCCAGTCTAGCATAACTTTATCGACGCTAGGGATATCTGAAGGAACTCCAATGCACCTCGGTGACTTCCCCCGCCGCACCCGCCGCACCGTAAGGATGTAGTAGGCAGCTTCCTTCCAGTAAAGGACGCGATACTCACTGGACGGGCGGTGTAGGTACAAGGCAGCGATGTTGATGTGGCCGGCGGCGTTGTTGAGGCGTGGGAGTGGAGCGTACTGGCATGTGGTGGGATTACAGATGTAGAATTGGCCGTCAGAGAGGGAGAACAGGAGGAGCCCGTCACAGGAGGCGAGCAACTTGAACCCTCTGCAGTCGTCAATCTCGAGGACAGGGCGGCCGTGCTTGAAGGCTGTGGCGTCGTAGAGCGTGATGAGGGGAGTGACGGCTGGCGCCGGTGGTGCGCGAGGAGGAAATCCGGGGCGGAGGTGAGGCTGCGCCAGGAGCGGCACACCGCGCGGCACCGAAGGACGCCCTTGGCCGGAAGGCGAACAAAGATCTCCCACGCCAAGATCTCCTCCGGGAGTGCGGCGGCGATGCGGCGGTTGCGCGCCCGCGTCATTACTCCTGTCGCAGGTTCCACGGTGGTCTCCTTTCGCCCGATCGCTGCTGTAGGGTTTTGGACTAGGAGAGATACGACAAGGACCATCGTAATGCCTTGCGTCGCTGCCACGGCGCTCCAGGCCGATATATATATATGCAGGAGGGCACAACTAGTATATGCTAAAATCACGGGCCAGAGATCTCGCCGCAACTAGCTATCCTCTTTCTGCGCGGTTGAATCAACGATTTACCTTCTCAACAAATAAAGAACTATTTTTATATCAAATAACAAGAAGTATACATAACCCCAGGCCTGGCGATTCTTTAACAAATAACAAGAACTATCTTTATCAAATTATTAAAAGTTCAGAACTCCGATTCTCTTGACTCCAAAGAAACAAACCTGGCCTGGCGATTGGCCTTCGTGGAGGTCGTCCTATTTGCAGGCGGCGACGTCCAACTGGGAAGAAGATGACCTCGACGTGCTTGGGGTTAGGTTGTGGTCTTGTGGACGGCACCCTCCGCCATACGCTAGAACAGCCGGTCCTTGTCGGGCTAGCGCTGTCGACGCCTCCGACGCGCGCGGGTTCCCACACCCACCCAGCCCCAGCAGCGTCCACAGCTCCTGCTGCTTGGCGGTGCGGTACATGGAGCTGGAGGCTTGGGATAGGATGAGCCGGGCTTGGTTTGGGGCGGTGGCCGCCGCCGATGCGAGAGACGACACGGTGAGGGTGAGGGGACGCGTCTTCAGTGACTTAATGAAGCGAAGTCGCGGGGAGACTTACCCCAAAATCCACCATGGAATACCGATCGGACGGACAAGGAGGAGTGAAGAAAAAATCCCATACTTTGCAGTTTGGGACTTTATTTTTGTTAAATAAAATCCACCAGGTGCCCGATTTTGAATTAATGTAAAGCGCAAAGTTTTGCAAAAAAATTACATGCTACGGCATATATCTTAGCAGAGGTTTTGAAAAGGGAACATAAATTAAAAGCAGAACACTCTCGACCCTCTCCACGCGTTCCCCACCCGAACAGTGAACAGCGGCGATTTTTGGGCTCTTCTCGTGCGCATCAGCTCGCCGGCGGCGATCCGCCCGATTCCTCGCCTCCGCGGCCGCTCCGGCGGCGGAGGATGGGGATCGACGGATCCCGCCGTGTATATAGCTAGGTGTGCGTGGGTGGCTTGCCGGCGGCGCGTTGGAGGCGGAGGCGCGGCCGGTGGAGCTTTTTGGAGGCGGCGGTCCCCTCCTCTTCCCTTGGCGCTCCGGAGGAGGCCCTGGGCAGATCTGCCACCTCTGGCGCGTCCGCGGCTTCCCGGAGTTGCGGCGTGCTTTCCCGAGCCGGCGACCGTGGTGGCGGTGGCGGCTCCTGTACTTGGGGTCCTGGTTCCCCCGCCGACGGGCGGGGAGGTGCTTTTGCTTAATCTCTCTGGAAGTTTGCAGGTGAGTTCTTCTCCTTCCTCGGCGGGCTCGGTGGGCTGTGTGGAAGTTGGGCGGCGGCCCCGTCTTCGGCTCCGGCGCGAGGCGATGATGGAGGTCTGGTGGCGGCTCGAAGCCGATATCCTTTCAGCGTCAAGATTCCGGGGCTTGCGTCGGATGATCTCTGCGGCATTTCAACAAGGTTGGTCGACGTCGCTGCTTCGGAGTGAGGTGTGTGTGGTGGTGCCGTGTTCGTCGTCTTCGGCGAGTTCTTCGTCTGCGTTCGTGCGTGTGTGTGCTTCTTTGGGTTGATCTTGTACACGAACTTCCTGTCAAAAAAAGAAAAGGGAACATAAATTGTGGCAAAACAGCCGGCCATAGTGCTTACTTCGAAGATTTGCCACGTGAAGCCGCCTTCCTTAGTTTGCCCACCATCCACTTCAGACTGGCTTTGTTGTACTGATTGGTGTTTATAGCCCATAGATGCAAAAAATTCATAATTTTGTAAATGACATAAGTAAGGTGTTTGATGAATTTAATCTTAATAGTTAGTTTAACAAAGATATACTGGAAGACATAAGAGTTGGCTAGAAACATTACCCATAGAAGCCTATGCCCGAAAACACCAAAAGAGTCGCAAGAAACGGGGCGAAGTTATCCTGAAAGTGAACAACTTGTGCTCCTTGTTTGACAGCTTGGCATACATCCGAGCCGGCAAAAAACTTTATGGTAGTTGATCTTGAGGCCTTGCACATCCTCAAAACACATGAGTAAGAACTACAGCTTTGCGGTCTCCAACTCATCAAACTGGACCAAAATCAAAGTGTATAGTGGAGGTCGAAACCCCTCGGAATTAAGTGAGGCACCACCCAATGTGACCCGTAGCCCAAGCAGAGGACATAATACCTGAGAGGGCTTTCGCTACGAAATTGAACAATATGGAGATGGTAGAGAGGGTCTCCCTCGACGCACCCGTCATTTATTACAAAAATAAGGGCCGACTCACCATATATTAATGGAGATGGCTGTTTGACCACTAGAACCAACTGAGAAATTCTTCAACAAAGCCTGCGTCGAACCTAAACAAGGTTGAAACGTTACGTACGACTCGGGAGCTCCCAGGCTAGTAGGAGGCGATTAGGTTTCTCAGCCTCTCGTCGCCGCCGCCGCTGATCTCCCCCGTCTCTGTGGCCTTCGGGCCATGGAGGCGAGGTGGATCTCGGCCCTCGTCGACGGGAGGGCTCCGTTTCCTGGAATTCGTGTCAAGATTTGTTAGGGCGACGCTCTGATGGCGGCGGCGGCGTCTCTTTCAATAAGGTCTCCCCGGCTTCAGCCTCATCTCGGTGGCGACGTCGAGAAGCTTGTGGGAGTGGTGTGTTTTTCAAGGGCTTCTTCTGGCGGTGACGATCTCTGGATCGTCGTGGAGCTTCATCGGCGGTTCATCCTTCTTATTCGGCATCGGGACGGATGTGGTCTTATTGACCTGTTCGGCGACTTCCCGTCCGCAACCAACAACGTCAGGCCGGCTCAGGGAGGAGCGGTAGCGGCGGCGCGCCGTCGACACGGTCTGGAGGTTGAAGACGAAGGGCATCTCAAGAATCTCGTTATAATTTTCGTTTTTGTTGCGCTGTTCGGTGTTTCTTTTAATACCAGGGTCCTTTTCGCAAAAAAAGCTTGCGTCGAACCTTTTTTGGTGTAGAACTTCGAAAAGGAAATCCTAGGGGCAGTTTGGTAACCTTCATGAACTTTTGAGCCCCGTGGGGGCAGGCCGGCTAGGGCCTGGTCTCAGAAATCCAACCCAAAATCACGTTGTGTGTCATTTGGTAGCTAGCATGTGTCTAGGCCAGGCCTGGTCGAATGCAGTCTACCAAACAACATGCTTGTGTTCCTGTGATAGTTAGTCTCACCTTCTGGACATGGGTAGAGTTACCTCCCACCACCACACTTGTACAAGTGACACACATATGACGATCGACGAGCGGCCGCGGCGGCGTAGGTCGCCAGCGAAGGATGCGGCGAGCACGACGACGGCGTGGCGGTGGAGGCCGTCGGTGAAGGTCGCGGCGAGCACGACGACTGCGTGGCGGCAGAGGTCGCCGGCGAAGGTCGCAGCGAGCACGACGACGGCGGGCGGCGGCGGAGCTCGTCGGCTAAGTTTGCAGCGGCGGCAGCGGAGCTTGCCGACGAAGAGGTAGGTGAGCCTACTAAATGTTGTGACAACTACGGAGTTCATGACGGCAAGGGGAGGTTGAAGGGGCCATATACAACAAGTACAGTCTAAATACGCACACATACATTATAAGATTATCCGTTTACAATCACCGAAACGCAAAACTTACAACATAAGAGTTGTGTGAAATGGCGAGGTGAAACTACTCTTCAAAGGAAATTTCAAACGGTCGATCGTGCGCGATTAATTTGACGAAATTCGTCTAAAAAATCTTCAAACATGAACACGAAATTAGTAGCTAACAGTTAACGAAATTTGAAACCGATTGTCGGAATTGAACCAAATCATCAGTGCACATCAATTTCATGTATAACTTATTTTGAATCGAGGACTGTAACAGTGATTAGAAGGAAGGAGATGAAGTAACGGTGATCGGAAGGACCGGAAGCAAAGTTCATGTGCAAGGTTGCAGCCGTCCATGTGAGCCAACCTTGCCCTTGGTGGGAATGCTCGATTCAAGCGTGCGTGCTAGGCCTGACCCGACGCAGCTTTGTGAAGCGCGCTGGCCTGGCCCGGGAGGCCACACAGGTAACCAATGGACGTGATGTTGTAGATGGCGGGCCTGGTATGGCTCCTGCATGCCAACAAACGCGCCCTTAATTTATGTGGTTGTACGAGTTCTCGAAATCAAGCTTCGGCAAAAATGGCCTCTAGCTTCTTGGAATGCAGCTCGTGGATAATTTCATGGAGAGCAAGGGCACAATCCAAAATAATAGAGCCCCGGATAAACGCTAAACGTTGTCTGATTAGAGTAGATAATCTTATGCGCTATAGGGTCCAACTGATACGTTAAAGATTTGGCCGCAGTCTTAAAGATCACATTGATCAGAGCAATAGCAGGAAAACTGCAAGATGAATTCAACACCTTGAACTTTTGGAATGAGGGATAAAACTCCAAAGTTTAGCCTCACCCGGACACCCCCATCTACCAGCGGTGGGAACTCGCTCAGATCACTAGTCAATTTGTGTCATCCTGGATTAAGTGTCGTTATTCCAAAATGCTTTGGTCTGGTGGCTCTATGCCTCGACCCCTTGCCATTCTTGGTCGGAGGTTGGGTAAGGGAGTCTGAGTCAAGTGGTTGTGACTTGTGTGGGTGTGCGATGTAAGCCGTAAGGCATCATGTGGTTCTCTATGGTTTTTGGTTCCAGTTTATACCTCATAAATACCAAATCTTTCTTCTATCTATAAAAAAGGCGTGGCCTTTTGCGCGTTAAAAAAACGATGCGTTTTGGAGCTGCTCTGTTTCTTTTTCTTCGAGTGGTACCGTACCAGCGACCAGCGTGCCGTTTGGTCTCCATCCGATTCGGAGCCCAAAACAGCCTATCGCAACACAACGCGAATCGGACTCCGTGTCCGTCTTCCACAGACTCTCCCCGGCACGTAAATAAATACAACGCGAATCACCCGCCAAACTAAGCGACGGAAAGAACAGAGCTAATTGCTAATTCCCAGAATCCGCAAGCGAGCTCCCGATCGCTGCTGCTTCGTTTTCGCTTCGATCGATCCATCGGCGTCTTCGATTAGCCTCGACTCCGCCGGCGCCATGACGGATCCGGAGCTGATGAGGCTGGCGCAGGAGCAGATGAGCCGCATGTCTCCCGGCGACTTCGCCAGGATGGAGCAGCAGGTCATGTCCAATCCCGGCCTGGTCAAGCTAGCATCCGAGACCATGAAGAACATGAAACCCGAGGACTTCAAACGAGCCGCCCAGCAGCTGAATCAGACGAGGCCAGAGGAGATACTCCACATGACCGAAAAAATTGCCCATGCCAAGCCCGAGGAGATCGCCGCCATGAAGGCCCAAGCCGATGCCCAGATGTCATACGCCATGTCCGGTGCAAAGATGTTGAAGCAGCAGGGAAACGAGCTCCATGGCCGTGGGCAGTACGCCGATGCTGCCGCCAAGTACAAGCTCGCCAAGGACAACTTGAAGAACATACCGTCGGCAGCTGGGCAAACGCTGCAGCTGCAGTGCGCCCTCAATCTGATGTCCTGCTACCTGAAATCAGCCAAGTTTGAGGAGTGTGTAAGTGAAGGTTCGGAGGTTCTGACCTACGACTCGAGCAACGTTAAAGCATACTACCGAAGGGGTCAGGCGTATAGAGAACTAGGAAACCTGGAGCTGCTGTTGCTGACCTGAGTAGAGCCCATGAAATCTCTCCCGAGGATGAAACCATCGCCGAGGTCCTGAGAGACGCCAAAGGAAAACTTGCAAACCTGCCAAAAGGAGTTGTTATCGAAGAAATTACAGAAGAAGAAGACAACTTCTTGCAGCCTTCATCTCCGCAAAATGTTGCCAAGAACACCGATGAAATGCTAGTAAACAACCGTTGTTCGAACCAGCCATCACCCAGTTCTCCACCTTCTAAAGCTGATATGCAAGACGTCATCAAAAATTCCATGGAAGACCCTGCAATGCGGCAGATGGTTGAGTCCATGATGAAAGACATGAGTCCTGATATGATGGTAAGCATGAGTAGGCAGCTTGGTATCGAGCTGTCAAAGGAGGATGCTGCCAAAGTCCTAGAAGCTATGTCTCGATTATCTCCAGGAGATTTACATAAAACGATGAAGTGGATGGACAGAGCACAGCGAGGAGTAGAAGTCGCAAAGAAGACAAAGAACTGGCTCATAGCCAGGAAAGGCTTTATCATTGCTATTGTCATGCTGATCCTGGCCTTCTTCATCCTCCGGCTGCTTGGATTCATCCGTAGGTGATGGCCTAAACAACCATGATTGCCAATCACGCCGTGCATCCCATAGATCGTATACAAATAATTGTTCAGCAGCCTTTTTTCTGAGCGAGAATCGATAGTGCAGAGTATGTCACCAAGGAAGGACCGGAAAATACTTGGATCAGCGCCTTCTTATTCTTTCATCATATGTGTATATCGATTGTAAGAAAATAGAAAAAAAAATCCTAGTATGCATTTTGGACAATAGGCCGATATGTAATGATGTCTTCTGTTAAAAAATATGTTGATGCCAAAAACTGAGCCCAATGGAAATAAATGGAGATGTACCTTTGTTTACGGGGAACCTCGTGCACAGGACCGTTATAAAATGTGGGATCTGTTAAGGAAGATAAAACCTCTGCTCCCAGGCCCTTGGGTTATGCTGGGTGATTTTAATGAATGTGCTTGGCAAGAAGAACATTGTCACAACGCAGAAGAAGTGAAAGGCAAATGCTTGACTTCAGAGAGGTTTTGTCACACTGTGATTTACATGATCTGGGCTTTGAAGGGACTCCCTGGACCTTTGATAACAATCAAGAGGGTATAAGAAATGTAAAGGTTCGGCTGGACAGGGTTGTAGCAACTCCAGACTGGACAGACATCTTCCCAAACTTCCAGGTTAAGCACTTAACTTCCTCTAGATCGGACCACTGCCCAATTTTATTAAACTTGGATAGCTCTGCTGTTGAGAACAACTTTACTCCTTGCCGAAGGTATGAAGTGTACTGGGAGCGTGAAAGCACTCTGGGAGATGAAATAAACAATGCATGGAACCTGCACAAGAAACCAAAAGACCTGGGGGAGGTGGCAAACAATCTTCAAGGTGTGATGTCTTCCTTGCATAAATGGAGCAGACATAAGATTGGTTCCATCCCAAGAGAAATAGAGAAGAAGAGGAAACTGTTGGAACAGGCAAACATGCAGAACGACAGAAGCAGTAGAGAAAGGGCTAGAAAAATCAGCTTGGAATTGGATGAACTGTTAGAAAAGGAGGAGATCAAATGGCGCCAAAGATCTCGGATAAATTGGCTCCATGCAGGAGATAGAAACACCAAGTACTTCCACCGAAAAGCAACATGGCGAGCTAAAAAGAACAAAATTCAGAAACTGAAAAAAGTTGATGGTACGGTGACAACAGATGAAAACCAACTTCAGGAGCTGGTCACGGATTATTTTCAAGAGCTGTACACGGCGGATGACTCAGTGCAGCCTCAGCTAATCGCTGACTTACTAAAGGAAAATTTCACGGAAGATGCAAACACAAACCTTTGTGCTGAATTCTCGGACGAGGAGATTAGCTTTGCGCTGTTTCAAATCGGTCCCACAAAGGCTCCTGGCCCGGACGGCTTCCCAGCTTGCTTCTACCAGAGAAATTGGAGCACACTCAAGGAAGACATCATTTCGGCTGTTAAAAAATTCTTTGCTGATGGGGTGATGCCAGACAAAGTAAATGACACAGCTATTGTTCTAATCCCCAAAGTGAAGAACCCTGAATCAGTAAAGGACTTCCGGCCAATTAGTCTGTGTAATGTCATCTATAAGGTTGTCTCAAAATGCTTGGTCAACCGCATGAGACCTCTGCTAGACGATATCATCTCGGAAACTCAAAGTGCTTTCATTCCCGGTCGTATGATCACAGACAACGCCCTGATTGCCTTTGAGTGTATTCATGCGCTCCAAAAAGGCTCTAATAAAGCGGGGATATTCTGTGCATATAAGCTTGACCTCATGAAGGCCTATGATCGGGTTGACTGGAATTATCTAGAACAGGCACTGAGGAAGATTGGTTTCGCAAGCAAATGGATTGATTGGATTATGACTTGCGTCAAAACCGTCAGATTCTCTGTCCGTCTAAATGGAAAAATGTTGAAAAGCTTCTCTCCATCTCGAGGCCTTCGACAAGGGGATCCCCTATCCCCCTATCTGTTCCTCTTTGTGGCTGATGGCCTTTCTTCACTTCTCCGAGACAAGATTGAGGGGAAACAGATTCAAGAGTTACAAATATGCAGGAGGAGCCCGGGTGTCTCCCATCTCCTCTTCGCAGATGATAGCCTCCTTTTTTTCGAAGCAAATGCAGATCAAGCTTTAAAGATGGATGGAATTCTTCTAACGTATGAAGCTAGTACAGGACAACTTCTAAGCCCAGCAAAATGCTCTCTTATGCTGGGGAAAAATTGTCTAGCTGAAGATGGAGATGCGGTCAGCTCCATCTTAAAAGTTGAAAAAATGTCCTTGGATGAAAAATATCTCGGACTTCCTATTCCAGAGGGATGTATGAAGAATGACAAATTTAAGCCAACAAAGGAGAAAATGCAACAGAAATGCTCTGACTGGTCTGAGAAGTACATGTCAGGAGCTGCAAAGGAAACTCTAGTAAAGGTTGTCGCTCAGGCTGTTCCCTCCTATGCCATGAGCGTTTTCAGATTTTCAGCTACTCTCTGTGACGAACTATCCCAGATCATTAGAAACTTCTGGTGGGGAGATGAGGTGGACAGGAAAAAAGTTCACTGGATGGGGTGGGAAAAGATGACAAACCCTAAATCTCAGGGTGGCATGGGCTTCAGAGACTTGAGACTCTTTAACCAGGCACTACTAGCAAAACAAGCCTGGCGCTTAATCAACCGTCCTGAGAGCCTCTGTGCAAGAATTCTGAGAGCTAAATATTACCCAACGGGAGACATCTTAGACACTGTGCTTGGACAAAACACTTCTCCTAGCTGGCAGGGCATCGAACACGGCCTCGAACTCCTAAAGCAAGGTGTTATATGGAGAATCAACTCGGGGTCGAGTATTAGAATCTGGAGAGACAACTGGCTACCGAGAGGAAACTTCAAGCCTTTGGGAAATGCTGGCAAACGCAGAATTAGATGGGTCTCTGATCTAATTGACCCAGCTACAAAAACCTGGAGGGAGGACCTTGTCAAAGAATCCTTCTACCCACCAGATGTTGAGACTATCTTGCAAATTAAGATACCAGGTTTCAATGGAGATGGCGTAATAGCTTGGCACCATGAGACTTCTGGTTTCTTCACTGTGAAAAGTGCTTATCGGCTTGCTCTGGACCTCAGGAAAAAAGGAAATATCCAGGGATCAAGCACAAATCCATCAGGAGATAGAGAACTCTGGAACCTAGTTTGGAAAGCAAAGGTCCCACCTAAAGTGAGGGATTTCGGATGGAAACTGGCCTCAAATACTTTGGGAGTCCAAGCTATTAGATGTGAAAGACACATGGATCAGATTCCAATCTGCAGCATC
Source organism: Poa pratensis (assembly GCA_947311845.1). Lineage (NCBI taxonomy): Eukaryota > Viridiplantae > Streptophyta > Magnoliopsida > Poales > Poaceae > Poa > Poa pratensis. Next base: position 21,292,594 of record CAMZMU010000106.1, on the reverse strand, counting down.
TGCGGTATGGAACCGGAAACAAGCTACCATGCATGATGAAATGCACAAAGGCGGTAGCGCTACGCCAATGTCTGAGGGAGCATTGGGAGTTGCCTTCGGAAGATACTCTTAGATACACAGGTGAGAATTGGTGTCTTGTGTTATTGAGCCGTCTTGACCAAAACATGAGAGCGAAACTCCTTTTCTTATGGTGGCGGGCCTGGCATATGAGAAATAACATTCTTTTTGGAGATGCAAAGTGTGGAATCCAACAATCGGCTCTCTTCCTTCATTCCTAAAACGAATCAATGCAATCTCTGAATTCGCAAAAGGAACCGGACCTGAAAGGAAAACAAATCATGGGGATGCGTGGTGAAACTCGAGTTGTAGAATCAACTACAAAGACAACTTGGCGGAAACCAGAACCGGGCTGGGCTAAGGTAAATACTGATGCTGCATTCTCATCTAATGATGGTGCAGGTGCTTGGGGAGCGGTTCTTAGGAACTCGGAGGCAGAGGTGCTGCTGTCCGCTTGGGGACCCCTGCCTCCTTGTGCAAGTGTCTTAGAAGCTGAAGCTAATGCCATGCTAAATGGCCTGAAGGTGATCCTACCGATCTATGCTGGACCTCTTCAAGTGGAAAATGATAATGCTACCCTGGTGAATGAAGTGAACAATGTGAGCAAGAGCAAATCTGCCATCGCTGGGACTGTACAAGACATCAAGAACATCCTTTCTCTTATGCCAAACTTTCTCATCTCCAGAATTGGCAGGCTGGGAAACAAAGTGGCGGACAGACTAGCTCATCTTGGCAGCAGAGAGTTAGAAGATCGTGTGTTGATTGAGTTAGCCCCCTCCTGCGTGAGGGAGCTGATCATTTCTGATTGTAACAACCTTTCTATCAGCTAGTAGAGTAGTGGAAAAAAAAAATGCTAAACTCAAACAAAATTAATTTAGCTAGAAATCTAGCTCCTCTAAATACGATACAATGCAAAATACCCAATTCCCCAGAAAAAATAAATAAATTGTGGTTTTGTTTTGAACACCCAGATCTAATTAGGAAACAGTGGAATGATTCATAAATCCCCATGTTAACAAGCTGAACGTTTGGACTGAACATATACCAACCTTTTGGTTCCACCGCATCAGTCAGGAGTTGTGTGCAAGTGATTAACCAATAAAATGGATGACATTTTTTTTCTTCGAGAAAGCGCAAAAGAATTTGCTTTTCATTTCATTGAACAGGAAGACAGCAGGGGTACAACCTCGAGAGGAGGGACACACACGCGACAGTCCTCACTAGTCAGTAAGAGACTACAACTAGGTGAGGAGGTGCCTCCAACTTCAGACCATTATATTTTCACAAAAAAAAAAACTTCAGACCATTATATGATCTTTCTATCATATAAAATACAGCTGAAAATCCTCAGTACACCATTATATGATGAGCTAAAGATGTCTATTTCGCTTGAAAAAAGCTAAATGTGTCTTAACTGTTCAAGTTCAATGAGTACTCCATGAAAGAAAAAAACAAGGAGTAAATACGTATTAGAAATCCAAATAATTTCAAGTAAGCTGATGTCCTTGACGGTCTACTAGACACTACACAGGCCGACATTTGACAAGTTCTGATCAACAGATGCATTTCTCATATCGGAAAAGCAAGTAATTCAATTTCTGTGAAATAAAATATTACACAAATCCAGGAAGTCTAAATAATTTAACTAAGCTAATGGCTGAATCATTTATGATGAATTTCAACAACAGGCAGGGCTACTTTCATTTCCTATTGGTAATTTCTACAAGTGCAGTTAGGCAGAGACTCCTTGATATTCCAACGGACTGAAATTATTTTCTCTTTTTGCAAGAACAAGAAGCAAAAAAAGGACCCAAAAATTAGACATAGATAAATAGACGAAGAGTGCGGGAGGATGCTTTCCTAAAGCTCTGCCTAAAGTTTGCCCTCTGACTCCTCTCATGATACAAAGGAGGCAGAAAAAACGAGAACTAGAATGTATTGAGCTGGCGTTAAGGAGCAAACGAGTTGCTAAATCTAAGTAGGAAACCAAAGCCTAGGAAACAAAAATTGGTACTTACAGGAGCAACACATGAACACACAACACACAGTCTTGACCAAACACAAATCTAGATCAACCACAAATCTAGATGAACATAGAGGTGGGAGACAAGGCGTATACCTGCATTTCGGAGTACTCCACCACCACGCCCAGCAATCAGCAGAGCCGACTGTGGGAGCAGGGCGGCATCGAATAAGCCACCCCATCGATGATGGCAGCCACAATAAGCTCACCCGGTCAGTGCCGCGGCTGCCGGCGGCCGACTAGACCCTCGATGATGGCAGCCACAATAAGCTCACCCGGTCAGTGCCGCGGCTGCCGGCGGGCCGACTAGACCCTCTGCGCAGCCGCTGTTCGGCGGACCGTCTCTTTTTTTTTTTTTTTGAAAGGGAGTTGCGTACAAGATCAAGCAAGAACAGAGCACAACGCACGCACAAACGCAACCGCAGGCCTCGCCACAGACGGCAAACCTGGCACCACCACGCACACCACACACCTAAGGAAGAAGATCAGCCAACCTCTGACGCCAGACCCTGCTACATCCACATCCCCGCCGTCTCTAGGTTAAGCCGCCGCGGCGGCCACGAGGGAGGAGAAGGTGACATTGTGGTAGGGACCCCTCGTGGGAGGTAGGGAGGAGCACGGATCAACGGTTGCCGCGTCCATTACAGGTGGCGGCCGGGGCCTGAATTAGAGTAAGGAGGTAGGAGGAGATGGTGTGGGGACGCAGCTGCGAAGGAGAAAGAGTAGAAGTCACTCTTTTTTAACAGTGAATAGTAGAACTCACTTGTACTCTAGAAAGTGCAAAATATGGTCAATGACGACAATTCCCTTTCCTGCAGCGGATCCCAAACCAAGAGTTCAAGAGTTTAAAGTCTTAAATCAAAGTCTAGAAAGGAGGAACTTCAATTAAACTGCAAAAACCTGAACCACTTCATTTATTTATCCAGGCATCACACAGTTCCAACAAATTACTTAGTACGAGAACTTTTCCGGCGTGTATAGTCCACCGTAAAGAACGCGACTATGAATCAGGATTCAGTTCTTTCTACCCTCAGCAAACTACTTTCTTCAGACATTAATACTACTTTAACCGACTTTCAAGCGCCTTTTCGGCTTTTTGCTTCAGACCATGTAATGTTACCGCTAGTATTATTAGCACTAACACCATGGTAGATCCCCAAGTACTTCACATCTCATCTACAAGTATTTTTTCGGCATTATCGACTGTCAGGCTCGCTCAAGAAGCCTCAATGGCGTGAGAAGAGAATCGCTGGAGCTTTCACTAGTTTGGCTACGTGTGCGTCGCCCTCATTGTGTACTCTGCTACAAGTTTTGAGAACAGAGATGATTTGTCCTCCAGCAACTTGGCCGGCGTGTCTCGCTCCACGGCCACACCTGCAAAGTCGGCAAGGTGTTTAGTCAGACCAACAGATATGCCAAGTGTTTTGGATTAGATGAATTAATAAGGCAGGGCCGTGATTTGTTTTAAAGAGCTGATGACTGACCGTTGTCAAGAAGCAAGACCATATCGCTGTAAAGGACCGAGGTGATTCGATGCGCAATCGTGATGACTGTCGCCTCTGAAAAATTCTCACGTAGAGTTTTCTGGATCAAGTTGTCTGTCGCGGTATCCACTGAAGCAGTGGCCTCGTCTAGAACCAGTATCTTAGTCTTCTTCAGAATCACTCTGCCTAAACAGGCAAGCTGGCGCTGACCCACGCTCCAGTTCTCTCCATTCTCTATCACTGCAAGGCGAATTCACAGAAAATTTAAGTTTTCGGAAAAACATGCAACGGTACTAGCATGTGCTGTAATGGATTTTGGAAGTAAAAAACTAGTACTGGGGAAATGTGGAGGATGTCAATTCAGTATCAAAGTTTCAGCTGCATGAATCAAAATACACATATCACTATATCAGACCTGGCGAGTCAAGTTTCAGCTCCTTTTTCCTCACTTCATCTCCTAACTGACAGTTGTCCAAGGCCTGAAATGGAACAAAAGAGTCAAATTACAAGTTTACTAAAGGTTTTCAATTGTTCTGTAGAGAATTTGAGGACCGACAAGAAATGAAGCATATGAAGATCGAAATTACCTCCCAAATCTGATTGTCATTGTACTCTCCGAGAGGGTCAAGGTTGCTCCTTACAGTTCCCTCAAACATCGTTGGGTCTTGTGGAATTATGCTCAGTCTAGATCTCAGATCATGCAGTCCAATGGTGCAAATGTCGACACCGTCTACTAGTATCTGACCGATAGTAGGATCCACGATACGGAAAAGGGCCTGTATAAGAGTTGATTTCCCACTGCCTGTTCTTCCAACAATACCAGTCTTCATGGCTCCAGGAAAAGTTACTGTAAGGCCCTTCAGAACAAATGGTAGTTGTGGAGCATATCTCACCTGCATCAAACTGAAACGTTACCAGATCTGTGCTATCAAGAATAATTGGTATTCAAGTTGGCAAAACACTGAAGCTACAATTCATATGCCCGTCAGACTGGATTTCTTATCATTAGCTCACTCATAATGGCAAAAATATGCAATTTCTGCAGAACAAGTTGGTAATATAGAAAAAGGAAAGTAAACAGGAGGAAAAGAAACGTAAGTATTTACATGGAGGTTACGCAGCTGAATTTCTCCTTCTGAAGGCCAGTTATGAGGCAACTTATCTCCTGACATTGAAAGAGGGGGCTCTTCAGGAATGCTTATATATTGCAGAATTCTTTCTACGGATATGATCTTGTTCTCCAAATTGCACATGCACCAGACTACCCATGTTTGCAGCATGTTCAAATTAAGCCCATACGTGACAGCAAGACCAGCAATTCCTGAAAGCAGGATGTTGAAATTAAGCCCATACCAACTCACATCTTATTTACAGGTACCATCTTTTCAGTATAAATACTGTTCCGAACAAGTGAGAACATACCTGGATCAATGAGACCAGTTGGTAGACTGATCAGAAATATCAAAGAGAACGCAAACGTAAGGGACGATAGCGCATCCAAGCGGAAGCAAAGCCACTCCATTGCTGCAGCGTTATAGAATTTTGGTCGAGAGTAGGCATCCATTAGATGGCTATTAGTTGAGACAAACTGATTTTCCTTGCCAAAACTTCTGATGGTTGCTGATCCAGTAATTGATTCAGCAAAATGCTGTATTATAGGAGCTTTGCAAACCCCTACCAGCCTTTGCAGCTCTCTGGCAGTATCAATGTAGTAGCGCTACAAAATGAAAAATATAATGAGGTGGTGATTTTGCAATTAGATTTGTTTTTAGAATAAACAGGTTAAATAAAATACCTGATACCAGAAGCACGCAACAATTACAGGAACGAAAACAACAAACACCTGCCATGCAACCTGAGACATCACAGCAATAATTCCAACTAGTTGTATGATGGAAAACGCAACAGAACCCATCTGGTAAGCAATGTTGGTGTCCACTTCACTTTGATCAGTTGAAGCCTAAACAATTTAATTCTTGTGTGAGCATTGTCGAAGCCAAAGAATTATTTTTTACAAGAAAAAATCGTTTAAATTTTTTGAGTATGTGCTGACTTACTCTATTCAAGATGCGCCCACTGGGAGTGGAATCGAAGAAAGACATAGGAGCTCTGAATATGGACATATGCATCTTGTCGAACAACAGGGTGGCTGTCTTGTATCCAGCTGTCACAAGAAAAAGTGCCCTTACGAGGATACACAACGAGCTTGCACTAGCCAATGCGACAAAGACGTATATCAGTGTCGACATGCTCACTGGAGGTTCGACGTCTTCGGACACAGGAGAAGCCCAGGCCATCCAGTAATTGCTACCAATCTGAAGTACTTGAAAAAGTATCTGAGCTACCAACACGAATGGTACAAGAGCTCCCCCATAAGCCATTGTAAGGTACTTCCAGTAGACCCAGAACCCAACCCTACCCTTTTCCCTTTCTTCTTCGTGCACCAGCTGCCCACTTAGAACCTTGCCAGCGTCTTCTTTGCCATTCTGTTTATCTTTCTCCTCAGCTGATGATGACCTGGAAAGGCTTGCTGCGCCATTGGAAGACAAAGCCTCACTACCTCCATTAGCAACATCAATCACGTCCAATGCTGTGAGAGCATCTTGGTGAGCACCAACCAGTTCCATTAGCTCTTCCCCTGAGCCAAGTATTTCCTTGTATTTGCCTGCTTGTGCTATTCTCCCACCTTTCATTACCTACATTACAATTATCATATAAGGAGAACCAAACAATTTACTAATAAATTTACATGAAACTTTTGCCAATGAAATTCTCACCAGAATAAGATCAGCTGCAGGTAGGAATTCAATCTGGTGAGTGACATAAACTACAGTTTTTGAACCCAAAGCCCCAAGCAAGCATTCCTGTAAATTGTAGAAACCTTAAGCAACCTGTTCACAAACTTCTACTGAGTAGAAATGATAATATTATACCTTGAAGAGGTGTGATCCTGTATGGGCATCGACTGCGCTGAAAGGATCATCAAATAAATAGATGTCGGCATCCTGATACAAAGCCCGCGCTATCTGAATCCTCTGCTTCTGCCCGCCACTAAGATTGATGCCTCGCTCTCCGATGACCGTCTTATCACCAAATGGCAATATTTCCAAGTCTTTCTTCAGCGAGCATGACTCAAGGACCCTGTCATACTTCTCACAGTCCATCTCTTTGCCAAACAGTATGTTATCCTGAATTTTGCCACTCTGTATCCATGCTGACTGGCTGACATATGCCATTGTTCCGCAAGTCTTGACCTCTCCCGATAGCTTTGGCATCTCACCCAGAATGCAAGAGAGCAAGCTTGATTTTCCAGAGCCGACTGTCCCACAGACTGCAACACGCATGCCTTGCCGAGCTTGAAAGTTCAGGTCCTTAAGTGTTGGCACTTCAGCTGAGGCGTCCCAGGAGAAGCACCCATTGTTCACCTCAATTGCAACATCGGAGTCACCACTTGGTAGCCTCTGCACAGCATCCATAGGCAACTCCTCGAGACATAGGAAAGATGCTATCCTGTCAAGAGATACCTTAGTCTGAATCATCATTGAGATCGTGTCGGGAAGGTTGTATATTGGTTCTTGAAGCACCCGGAACGTGGCCAGTGCAGATAGCACCTTCCCTGACTCCAATGGTATCCCTAGGATCATGCAAGCTCCAAAGGTTACCACTGCGACAAAGGTAGGGGCACCCCAGAACACAAAGGTGGCCACGGTCGACGTGTAAAGATACTTCTTGAGCCAGCTTTCCTCTGTCTTCCTCAGGTCAATGATCTTGGATAAAAACTTCATCTCCCACCCCTGCAGTTTAAGAATTCTCATGTTGCGCAGGATCTCAGATGTGGCCTTCATCCTGACATCCTTGCAGTCCATCAGTTTCTGCTGGAACCTCTCCTGCATTTGCATCGGAGGCACATTCGCAAGCATGACAACAACGGTGGCAACAAGCGCCGCAAGCGAGGCAACCCCAAGGGTAGAGTACAAGATGAACAATGCCATGGCTACTTGGAGGGGCACCAACCAGAGGTCGTGCATGTACCATGAGAAGAGGCCGACACGGTCGGCATCCACACTGATGATGTTGATCATCTCGCCGCTTGTGCGGCTCTGTCTCGAGGTGCTGGACAGGGAGAGCCCTTTCTTGTACACGACGGCGACAAGCGCGGACCGTGCACGTATCCCGGCTTGCTGTAGCCGGAAGAACCAGTGCCTTTGCGACAAGCACTCGAACACCTTGGCTACGATGAAGGTGACGACGAGGAGCTTCCCTTGCTCGCGTACCTCTCGTCGCCGTTGAGGTACTGCACCAGGGAGTCGATGAGGTACGGGCCGACATAGGTGGCAAGGTTGTAGATGAGAGCGTAGACCGCGGTCACCGCGATGTGCCACCACACGGTGCGCACCAGAGCCTTGGTGAGCTTGAACGCCGTGACCTTCTGGCCACCAGAGCCGTTGCCGGTGAGCGCCTCGAGGTTCGCGTTGAACGACGGGAGTAGGCCGGCCACGCTGTCGCCAGTGTCAAGGTCCGGGACGTCGTCGAGGTCGAGCGTCTTCCTGTGGCCGACGGCGAAAAGGGGGCCCATCCAGGAGAAGGTGAGGACGCTGAGGAAGCCGGCGCCCGTGAAGATGGAAGCATCCACGGTGTCGTTCTCGGCTGCCGTCTCGCTTGCGCCATTGAGCAGAGGCTCCTCGGAAGCAGAGTCTCCCGCCGCCTCCCTCTTGGCCAAGAACCCGGCGACGAGCAGCACCACGCCCGCGAGGACTGAGACGGCGTCGCCCGCCCACGAAGGCGCGGGCACGGGGAGACCATAGCGGAGGCTCGTCACGGCGTGCACGGAGACGGCGAGCACTGAGAGCAGCAGGAAGAGCGCCCACCAGAGCCTGAGCAGCGCCGGGAACCGCTCCTCCCCGCGGCGGCCGTACTGGAGCTGCAGGTACGCCGCGAGCAGCAGCCACGCCACGGCGCGCGCGGCGGCGTCGGCGTGGTCCGCCAGCACGTCGGGCGCCCCCCACCCGGTCCCACCGTCCAGGTACCAAGAAACCAGAGAGTATGCAGAGAGGAAGAGCTCGGACGCCGCCAGGGCCCACGCTGCACATACCGCGAGGCGGCCCCACCGAAACCCTGCGCCGCCTCTCCCCGCCGCCATGGGTTCCTTCCCGCGGCGGCCGGCGGCGGCGAATAGGAGCCGACCGGCGACGGCGAGCGCGAGCAGGAGGTGGGCCCCGGCGCCGACGCCGTGGAGGAGGACCGGCCGCAGGAACAAAGGCAGGGGCGGCTGCGGGTCGACGGCCGCCGCCATCGCCGCCGCGAAAGGCCACGACTTGGCCGCGGACATGGGCGATGGAGACTGTGGAAAAAGTGGCCCAGGTGAGTGGAGTGGAGCGGGTGGACGAGCGTGGGGTTATATACGCGGCACCACCGGTCGCAGGGGGGAAAGGTCGTGACGGCGATGGCGGCCTGGCTCGGCTCCTTGGGGTGCAAGACACCGCCACCCCCTGTCCCTATCGCCCACGTTTCACCGCGGCCACCGGCGCCGCGGCGGAGGGAGAAGAAGGCCCCGGTTAACCCAATCCAATGGGGGCGGAGGAGGCCGGATCGAGGGGTGGTAACAAAGAGGAGAAGTAAAATTGGGGTTTTTGGTGGTCTTTCTTTCGCCCTGCCAGGAACAAGCGGTGGCGGCAGTTGAGAGATTAGATAATCCCGCGCGGTGCCGTATCGCTGCCGTCTTCAACTTTTAAAATCTGATGATGAATGGACCGTGATCCCCGCTGCATAGAAACAGGGGTGTAAGAACAAAGGTAAATGCAGCTTTGATCAGAGAATGTTTGTCGCTACTGTTAGAAGTTAGAACACGGAGCGCGTGCAGCCTTGATCGGAGCAAAAATCTGAACATTACAGGTGCTGTTTGCCATACTCTGCCACTGAACCGAATAATTTTACTAAAATGTTTTTAAAGTTTGATCAGCAGATGCCACTTTGATGGAGATGGTAACTTTCTCGATCCCAATATACTAAGCAGTACTCCGATCCTACCTATAGCATCTTTATATTACTCTCGCACTTGCTCACCTTTTATAGTTTTGCATGGAAAGGAGCATAGCTGCCTAGTTATGCAACGATGGGATTCTTCATTCGGAGAATCAGGTTCGTGGAATCATGGGGGCTGGGGCAGTGGCAATTCAGCATGTTCTTGTAAAAAAAAACGCATTGCCTTATATCCCGATTGACACTCTTCATTTCATTTCATTTAAAATTTCAAATGAAAGCGCATTGACAACATCGTTTCATTTGACCAAATTGAAAGTTCAAGATGAAAAATCATATTTGACCGCATGAAATGAAATAATTTCCCTGTCATGTTTTGCTTAAAGAATCCATGCCCAGGTTCAAATGTACTCGCTCCATTTCTAAATATAAAATGTTTTAGATATTTCAAATGTTGTCTACATATGGACTGAAATGGATGAACATATGCACTAAAACATATCTAGATACATATGAATCTGGGAAAAAACATCTTGTATTTAGAAGCGGAGTGAGTAGAACATAATAGAGCTATGATAATGAACAATTTTTTACAACGAGTAACTCAATTTACCACATAATTGTAAGGTTAATCTTTCTTTGTACAGCAAAATAGGGTCTATGTTTAGGGAAGCCAAATAAAATGGAGGTCGAGCTTCAGGTAGCCTTTATTTTGAAAAATTCAAAAATCATATTTTTGAAATTTCAAAAGAAAAACTGAATTTTTTTTAGATATAGACAATGATGCATTCTACCGAACTGTAAAATCTTAACTATAAATGATTCATATTTTTGGCTACACAATAATAACACAATCTGACTGAATTAGGAGAGTTGAAATTTTGAATTGTTCATTACTTTCAATGACAGATTTTGTCATTTTTGTGCAGCCCAAAATATAAGATATTTCTACTTGAGATTTTACACGTTGATAGAATACAACATTGTCTACATCTAGATTTTTTTCATATTTTTTGAACATTCAAAATATAATTTTCAAATTTTCAAATAAAGAGCTCCCTCGACCTAACCAAATAAAATGGAGACTGCTAGGGAAGCTATTCCCCCCCCCCCCCCCCCCCCCTTTAGAGTGGCAAGGTGTCGATATGTCAACTTTTTGTGGGAAGGAACCCTATTTGAACACATCACATCAACAACTCACTTTTACTGAATGTCGAAAACAACTTTTCTGCAATTCAAGAACATAGATAGGAAAACACTAATTCCATATAAAAAAGTTGGCTTTAGCAACAAGAACTCAAATCACGCAATGGGCACAAAGATGTTTCAATCACAGATTTCACCAAAGCACGGGACTGAACCCAGTCTAGAGAAAGATCAATCAAAACAAAAAAGGAGCAGTGACGATCACTTATAATGGGGGTGTCCCTGATGCGTGAGGCGTGGGAGCGGCTCGGCAACACAACATGCACGTGCATTGCGGCCATGACCCCGAGCAACATTCTCATGCCTCACAGCGCCGCCACCACCGCCGGAAGGCTGGCAAGGCTTAGGCAAGCTGGACATGTACCCACCGTCCCCAGATGTCCCTCCATGCTTACTCGCGGGGTCTAGATCGTGAGTAGGGATCGAGGACTGCAGAGAAGAGTAGTGGAGTCTCGCTCACGGGTAGTGGGGAAGCTAGGTGCCATGTCGGCGAAGTGGAGGTGAGGAGATGGATCATGGATGGAGAGAAGGTGTGTCGGGAGAGAGACACTACGAAAATCTAGAGAAATGATAGGGGTGCATATCGGAAAAGAGGTTAGGGTGGGACGGGCTCAATAGAATCGTCGACTAAATTATGTATCCAATTTTGAAAAACCAAGCCTTCTGTATATATATGGTTTTAGGTTAAAAAAAAGTCGATGGCAAAAAATTGGAGTGATCAGATGGTCGAGGGGCCAGATGCCCCCTCTTCACGCCTAGTGGGTTCCACCGCGCCTAGGAGGGTAACTAGAGCGTCCTCGGTCCTCTGAGCTTTGTCTTGATATCGTAATCTTTGTATTTGAAAACATTTGCGTGCCAAAAAAAATTAGGTCCATTTGACGTCCGGAAGGTTCTTGAAATTCAAAAATACGAAAATCAAGGTTAGGTGCCATTCAGAGTTCGATACAAAACTAATAGATTTTTACGAGAAATTCCATAAATCGTTAAATACAGTGGCATAATCATGCGACAAGATGCAAATATTTTGTTTAAAAGTGTATTAAACCACAAAATTGGCCGATATGTTTCTGACATATCAACATCTCCAAAACTTAATCCATGCTTGTAATCGTATCAAAGTAGAGTGCCTTCATATCAAAGTAATAACAACAAGAAATCATCACACGAAGTAAAAAGATAACACACTCTTTCATAAAAGTAAAATCAGCATGAAATCATGCACTAAATTACTCCTTCATGCATCAGTGCAATAAAGTAGTTAGCTCGTGATTGTGCAAAGGGTCATAGTATACATGCAGAAATGGTTATGTTGGACTTGTTGTATTGTTTGGTTTAGAGAGAGAGTAGAGAGTGAGTCACATTAATTCAAATACCGTTCACATAGGGAAGTAGTGATTGACATGTATGCGAACCATTAAAAAGAAATCATTTGGGAGGTGTATTCTTACATCAACGGTTATCGCATCGAAGGACCTCACCATTTTCCATGCTAACACATGTTTAGAGCTTTGAGAGAGGTTCCCCGGTAAGATTTTTTTTGAAAGCTAACACCTCTCTCTCTCTCAACTATTCAATTGCAAACCATGGGTAACCGTATCTTCATGTGTGTGCAAACTTTTTATTGTTTGTTTATATATAAGGATATGCCATGGAAAGGCGTATCATTTTCATAGATAGAAGCGGCCAGTCACCAGCCCATAGGTTTTACAACATGATCCTGGACAAGAATAAAAACCGTGCTCTCACCTACACAGTCTACTCCGTCCTCTCGTCTCTGGTGCCTTTGTTGTTTGTTTAATCAATTTGTGAGACCGGGCAGCCCCTTTTTTATTACCAGCTCTCTTCAATTTTAAATGAGCACATTTATTTATTTCTCTATTCTAGTGGCTTGATTGTGTCTCGCAGCCATACAACGAAGAATGCAGCCATTCGCAAAAAAAAAAAAACGAAGAACGCAGTGAGCTACTTTTTCTTAACACAGACGCCAAATCTCCCGTGCACTCGAGTTAATCCAATGATCGAACGGAGAGGAGGCCGCCAATGAGGCAGCAATCACCTCAGTCGGTCTTGGGCCACCGTTTGCAATTTTCCACGATGAATAGACAGGTGACGACGAGCAGCCAAGGTTGACTGCCACAGCTAAGCTAGCGTTGACGGCTCGCGAACGTGGTCGTCAAGGTAGTACTTACCATTCTGCAACGTGCACGACAGTGAGAACAAATTAAAGGCGAGAATCGGGCGCCGATTTGATCGACGGCGACGGCGACGGCGACGGAGGAGTAGGCGCAACGAAAACTCTCGATGGAAGGAAATTTTGGAGAGTCATGCATTGAATATTTTGCTTACAGCATGGAATGAGGTGTTTTGGCTCCCAGGTCCGATGCTCTCGGTATTTTAAAAAACACGAAAATATCATTTCTAAATTTTTAAAATATTCTAAAAAGTTATGGATGTATGATATCTACATATCTTTATAGTTTTGCTGAATAATAGTAGCATGTTTTGTTGTAGGCTACAAAAAAATCATAAAACCGTGACTCTAAACAGTCAAAAAATAACTATTTTTTCCTTTCAACATTTTTCATTTTTGTGCAGGATAATTATGACAAAAAAAATATTTCGATCCAAATTTGGTGGTACACACTAGACATGTATAGAACTTTTAGAGACCTAACAATGAACTTTTTGAATTTTTTAAAAAGCGGGATCACTAGATCTCGGGAGCTAAAATGATTTTCGTTTAGCATGCACCGTCGTACAAAATTAAAGGCGTACATTTGTCTACACATCACGTCTAATCATTTTTTTTCCAGGACGACAAGGGTACATATCGGAACCATGCTGGTTGGGTCGCATTCACTGCGTGCATATGGGCGAGTGGCACATGTGATGTGAGTCTCCTCGTGAGATCATGGAAATTTCCAAAAAAAAAAAAGAGTGGATGAGAACCAACCTGTGGTTGGATGGTTAGGAGGGTGGTTGTACCCTCAGCCCATCTGAGTTTAAACCCCAGATTTGACGCTAGTGTTTCTCATTTAGGCGGAATGTTTTTCAGTGGGAGACGACGTTCCCGTCGATAGCGAGGCGCCCATGATGACTTAGTCAATCTCAAGACATGATCCACCGGCTCAGTCTTTCGGAGGTGCTCATATGGGTAGGGTGTGCGTGCGTGTGTTCATAAGGATGAGTATATGCACGTGTATGTGAGCGTCCATGTTTGTACTGTGTTTTCCAAAAAAAAAAGTGGATATATAACACGAAAATACCCACCCGGCACCCGGTGCTAGTTAGTTTGGGGTTGGCCAGAATTTGGTGGGCCGATGAAATGAGCTGGCTTTAGCATCTATTTTTGTCAATTTTTGAAATAAATGTTACAAGAAAACTTGCGTGCTACAAGACATGATGCGACGGCGTACACTGATATGTTAGGCCTTTCATCTTTGTCTTCACATGACTCTTCTAAATTCCTCTACCTCTGTTTCTGGTCCACTTTAGATTACTGTCTTTCCTTCCCTCTTGTTTTTCGTCCCTTCTCCGCCGACGTGTTGATCGGGTGCCTTTTTTTTTTAACAGGATCGGGTGCCAGTTTGCTATGTTCTTAAGTGAAGAGTGTGGTTGCCTGTGTCTTTTTATTCGGCCATGTGGATTTATTTACAAAGTGTGACAAAAACTTGTCTGTTTATCTTCCAATGCAGTTTGAAGACATGGCTTATTCGTCAACTTTACCCTCGAGTCACCCCCAATTTCCAAGACGATGTAGGTTGTGCCAGGTAGACGACTATGATATTAGGTAAAGCTAATTTATTGCCTCGACGTATATTGTATTCGCCAACTAATTAGACTGTGTGTTATACTTTGTTTCAATTGTTGTGTTGACATTTATATAACGTGTATGCACACTATATTAATATTGCTCATGCTTTATGATATTATTATTCGCCTGGTGTCAATGGGAGCGGTTTTGATCGGGCGACAATTGATCATGATGTGGCCAATTCTCAAGATATAATCAATGATGTTGACTTCACTTATACTCCCTCCGTTTTTTAATATAAGATGTTTTAGGTGTTGCACATGTTGTCTAGATACATACTAAAGTGAGTGAACATGCACACTAATACATGTCTACATACATTTGTGTACATGTGCATGCGGATATATGCTAAAACATCTTATATTAAAAAACGGAGGGAGTACGTGTTTGGATCCGACAATTGATGGCAATTTTCCTAACAATTTTTTACGTCCCTAACTCGAAGCCATGGGTTAGGTGCTAGTTTTTTGGTACTTGTATTTGATGTGTTCTCAAACATTCATATTTGCACAATGCTATGTTGGGGTTGTTTTCCATAAATGCAATCGTGGAACAATTCTTGGTGAAAGAGAGGCTAATCCTTATCGTGTATCAACGTCGGAGAAAGCTCTTAGTTCAGTTGATGATCAGGATACTGAAATAGCTTTGAGCCCTTGCATTGGCACGTTGTTTGATTCGATTGCGGAAGCTTTGTAATTTTACAACTTGTACCCTTGGGAGTATGGGTTTGGTATTCGCTATGGGAAGAGCAGGTTGAATGCCAAGAGATGCAAGTAGGAATCATATCGTGGATATGCATTCAGTATATCATTATTACAAATGCATTGTATTAGATTATTTTATCTGACTTAATCATGATTTTTTTATGCGCAACCAATCTCACCATGTTGCTCTTCCATTCATAGGGAAATCCCAAAAAGTCTTATTCGATTTAGAACAGGCTGCCAAGGAGCATAATTTATCATAGGACAATATCTAAGTCATTTCAATTTGTATTTTTGCTTTTCCTTTTCATTTATGCCTTTGCTTTGCTTTTTCATTACAAAATATTTGTGCTGATGACATCGGAGTTTAGAACAGGGTGCCAAGGGGCATAATTTTTCATAGTTTTCAGCCATTTCACTCCTGCTTAAGGGATATCATCAAGCTCTGAGAATTGTCTTTCCAAGGCTTATGAAGACAACATAGGATCATATTATTAATACTGACACTATAAAACCCATGATTGGTCACCATGAAAACCCTCCACTTAACAAGTGACAACTAGACGATGCCCCTTATAGGCGGGCGGTGGTCACTCAAACAGATGATCTAGATTAAGAAAAAAAAAGCACCATTTTTTTAGATGGAACGCCCCGATTCCATTAACAGAGAGGCTCAGCGATATCCCCTGCCACCAGCACCGATACAGAGTTAAGAACTTCATACCATCATAGGCGGCTGGATTCAGCATCATGGTAGAGGACACCTTCAGGGGCCAGATCATACTCCGTTGTTTCAATCGCATGCACCAGGGTCGACGAATCAATCTCAATCATTACCTGTGGGATACCCCATCTTGACGCTGCATGCAATGCCTCCAAGCACACGACCACTTCTACCTGTGCTGCTGAGGCGACAACATCTAGCTTTCCTGCTCATGCACCTCTTGGTTGTTCCGTCACTATCTCGAGCGACGAAACCCCACCCTCCATGATTGGTAGCTAGAGTGAAAGCATTGTGAGTGTTAAATTTGATCCAATCACCCGTGGGAGGCGACCAACACAACGTTGGTGTTGCAGCTTTAGTAGATTTGTCTTTCGGGCAATATTCCTTGCACTCATTGGCCCAATAATTAGTCTGGGACAGCAGCTCGTTCAGATCCCAAGCCTTCTCCTTAGCATTAATTTTATTTCTCCTCTTCCAACAGCGCCATAGCATGCACGCAACTAGAATCTGCTTCTCTTTCCCCAATGCAATCAGGTCTTCAACATTGTCTTTGGGCTTTGCACTCACACATGCGATGGTAAACTTGTTCAAAATCGAGTTCTGCTTGTTTCACAACTTTGCATTTGAGAAACACATGTGCCCCATCCTCATCGAGTCTGCTACAACAAGGGCACAAGGTGTCACATTCAACACCTCTCCTTTTAATGTTGCATTTTATTGGAAGACTATTGTGTGTCAATCTCTAAAAGAATTGATTTATCTTTGATTGCACTGGGATATTCCATATCGCCTTCCAGAACCCCTCTATGGACCAGTTATGGCTACGTGTTGGTGAACCCCAAGAGGAAGGTTATGATGTAGACAACAGAAGTTTTCCCTTGAATAATCTACCCAAGGTTATCAATCCAGTAGGACTTGACGATCTATCGGAAGGTTGTTGATGTTGACTCCCCCTGGCGCTAGGGAGCTTGCACCAACGTGGAATCTGCACAGACACAAACCAGAACTTTGCCCAACACGAAACAGAGAGGTTGTCAATCTCTCCGGTCTTGCAGAAACAAAGAGTTAAACGTATGGTGTGGAAAACAGCAGGAAAAACAGCAAGTAACAGGAAACAGATGATTGCAGCAGGTTGTGTAAACAGTATGAGGAAATTGGACCAGGGTCCACAGTTCACTAGTGGTGTCTCTCTCAGAACAGATAACTAGCATGTTGGGTAAACAAATTACAGCTGGGCAATTGACAAATAGAGAGGGCATAACAATGCAATACATGCCAAGATGTCTACTATGAAATCTAGTTGGGCATTACAACAAAGTACATAGACCGTTATTCCAACCGCATCTATGCCTAAATAATCCACCTTCAAGGCAGCATCCGCATCCCATTCAGTATTAAGTTGCTAACAACAGATTATTGCATGAAGTAAAGTGTGTAATGTAATCAATACAAGTGCCCTTGGACACTGCACCAATGTTTTATCCCTAGTAGCAACAGCACATCTACCATCTTAGACCTTTCTGTCACTGATCCAGATATCTAGAGACTGAACCCACTATCGAGCATAAATACCCCCTCTTGGAGTCACAAGCATCTACTTGGCCAAAGCATCTACTAGCAACGGAGAGCATGCAAGATCAAGAGCACATAGATAAACAACTTGAATAAACATGGTATCAATATTCATCGGATCCCAGCAAACACAACATCTAGCATTACAATAAGATGATCTTGATCATGTTAGGCAGCTCACAAGATCTAAACATGGAGGCACAAGGTAGAGAGACAACCATCTAGCTACTGCTATGGACCCGTAGTCCAGGGGTGGACTACTCACGCATCACTCCGGAGGCAGGCATGGTGATGTAGAGCCCTCCGGTGATGATCTCCCCTCCGGCAGGGTGCCGGGAAGAGCTTCAGAACTCCTCCGATCTGAGATTGACGATGACGGCCGCGACGGAACTTTTCGTGGAATATGATCGACCGTAATAGGGTTTTCGCGTCGCGGAGAATATATAGGCGAAGAGGCGGCGTCGGTGGCCGAGGGGGGCCACCACGCCATAGGGGGCGCGGGCCCACCCTGGGCCGCGCCCTAGTGTGGCGTGGCCCCCTGGTGGGTCTGCTCCGACTCCCCTTTGGACTCCGTGATCTCCTCGTGATATTATTGACGATGTCTTTTGTTTCGTCCAATTCCGAGAATATTTCCTTAATAGATTTTCTGAAACCAAAAACAGCAGAAAACAGGGAACTGGCACTGTGGCATCTTGTTAATAGGTTAGTCCCAGAAAATGCATAAAAATGATATAAAGTGTAACCAAAACATGTAGCAATTGATATAATAACAGCATGGAACATCAAAAATTATAGATACGTTTGAGACGTATCAAGCATCCCCAAGCTTAGTTCCTGCTCGTCCTCGAGTAGGTAAACGATAAAAACAGATAATTTTTGAAGTGACATGCTACCAACACAATCTTTGATCAAATAACAATGTAATGCACATGATCTGAATGAAGTGATCCAAGCCAATGGTCTATAGTTTGCAAGCAAGTAAATAAAGAGTAAACATAAGTGATCACACAAGTGCAAACTTTCATGAATAATACTATAAAACATTTAGAGATATAATAGTCTAACATAATAGTTAGTTCACAGCAGCAATAATTCTCAACATGAAAGTGTTTGTATCAACACAAAGGAAGATAATAGCTTCAGCTTTTGCTTCAACTTTCAACATGTATATCATATAGATAATGTCAATGCAAAGAATATGATCAACCAAACACAAAGTTATGTAAAAACTGTTATACTGGAGTTGACAATGATGTTTGCTTAAGTAGACAGAAAGAAGTGGGAAAACTGACTCAACATAAAAGTAAAAGAATGGCCCTTCGCAGAGGGAAGCAGGGATTAACATCATGTGCTAGAGCTGTAGTTCCCGAAGGCATATAGAGAGCATAAAATATTGTTTTGTAAGGTAATGGTGTATACAGGTGTCAACAAATCAAATAGCAGGTACTTGTCATCTTCCATGGCTAACTAACTTTTAGAGCGGTTCCGAGAGTTTTTAGGACTGCACTTGTAACAAGCACTTATTGGTGACACTCCTCCCAACCATTTACTTTCCACAAACCATGGCTAACCGAATCCTCGGGTGCCCACCAACATTCACCATGGAGGAGTGTCTATTTATTTATTTATAGGGTGGACTAACCAGCTCTTTAATGCAAAATAAAAGGTGGAGAAGCAGATGAAGCTGCCAATCCTTGTAAATTAATTAGCATGGAAGATGACAAATCTCACTACTACGTCCTTATGAGCTTTTCAAGTAGTGACACAAAAAGGAAATGTAACAGTTTTGAGTAGTTAGTAGATAGCACATGAAGAAATTTACTTGGAATGGTGAAAACACCACATAATAGGTAGGTATGGTGGACACAGGTGGCATGGATTTGGCTCAAGGTTTTGGATGTACAAGAAGCATTCCCTCTTAGTACAGAGTTTAGGCTAGCAAGGTTATTATAAGCAAACATCATTATCAACTGGAATAGCAAGAGTGTACATAAAACACAAGGTTTGACGAACCATAGACTCCCACTGTCTTCCTTGTTAACACATAGCCTTCATCCAAAAATTATCTAGACTACTATGGACTTCCAATTATGCAACAGATTATTATAGCAGAAAATCCTTATAGTAGTTCTTCATTAATAGCCATTACTTACATGATGCACAAGCTTAAACATTAATTACTTGACAGCTCAAAACAATTGGCAAGCATCAAATTACTCAAGACAACGATCTAAAAAGATTCATGTAAGCATTTTATACCACTACCACATGCATAGCATTTTTCTGGTCCAACCAAACACCAATCAACTTATTTGACAACTCTCCAAACAGATATAAGTGAAGCAAGAGAGTACTTTCTTCAAAAGAAACTGAAAGCTCTAACAAGAGATATGAAAAACTGAGAGCTAACAGCAATAACAGCAACTAGACAGGAATACTCAACAAGTATAAGTGAAGCACAAGAGTATTCTAATGAAAAAGTGGAGCGTGTCTCTCTCCCAAACATGAATGCTAGGATCCAACAAGTATAGCACAGCAAACAAAACAAACTGAAAACAAAAACACACTGACGCTCCAAGGAAGAGTACACTAGTATGAAGCAATAAAAATATAGCACCATTAGAGATGACCTGATAATTTGTAGATGAAGAAGGGGATGCCTTGGGCATCCCCAAGCTTAGATGCTTGAGTCTTCTTGAAATATGCTGGGGAGGTAAGCCTCCCCAAGCTTAAGCTCTTCACTCTTCTTGATCATGTAATATCATTCTCCTCTATCAACACTTGAAAACTTCCTTCACACCAAAACTTAACAGCTTTTCTCATTAGCAGGTTAGTGCACTAAAAGATAATACTTCAAAGTTCTAGCAAAGACAAAACTCACAAGCCAACTATTTTAAACATTAGCCACTGTTACTAGGCTCAAGTGGGCACTTTTACACGAAAAGAAACCACTTAAAAACTTGTAAAAGAGAGAATGCAAAATAAAAGACAGAATCTGTCAAACCAGAACAGTCTGTAATGACGAATTTTTTCGAGGCACTTACGATGCTCAGATGAAAACTTTTGAAATAATGAAAGTTGCGTAACATCATCAGGAACATGCACAAAAAGTTTCAGCATTTTTCGATTTTTTCTGATTTTCTACTGAATTAAACGGTGACGAACAGCAATCTGTCCCAATGCAGTCCCGAAAATAAAAACCAACTTTGCATTAGTAACTCTCCTTGGCACAACAAAACAGCAAATAAAAGATACAAAGGAGTTGCTACAGAGGTAAACAAGCATCCTTGACTCAAGAAAACAAAAATAAAACAGCAAATAAAAACATGGGTTATCTCCCAGAAGTGCTTTTCTTTAATGCCTTTGAGCTAGGCATGAAGAGATGCATCAAGTATTGTCAAGACCAGAAAATCCAAAACCATAATTTGTCTTGACACTAGTATCATGTGAGTATTTCATCTTCTTCCTAGGGAAGTGTTCCATACCTTTCTTGAGTGGGAATTGAAATTTTATATTCCCCTCTCTCATATCAATAACAGCACCAACAGTTCTCAGAAAAGGTCTTCCCAAAACAATAGGACAAGAAGGATTGCATTCAATATCCAAAACCACAAAATCAACAGGGACAAGATTGTTATTAACCATTATCAAAACATCATCAACTTTTCCTAAAGGTTTCTTCATAGAAGAATCAGCAAAGTGAACATCCAAATGACATTTTTCCAAAGGTGCAAGCTTGAGAATATCATATAAATTTTTAGGCATAACCGAAATACAAGAACCAAGGTCACACAAAGCATTGCATTCAAACTCACTCAGTTTCATTTTAATAACAGGTTCCCAATTATCATCTAACTTCCTAGGGATAGAAGCTTCAAGTTTTAATTTTTCTTCCCTAGCATGCATGAGAGCTTTGATAATATGTTCAGTAAAAGCCATATTTATTTTACTAGCATTAGGACTCTTAGCTAGCTTTTGCAAGAACATGATGACTTCAGTTATGTTACAATTTTCGAAATTGAAGTTGTTGTCATCAAAAACAATGGAGCAATTATCACCAACACCTCTAAAAATTTCAGCACTTTTACTAGGAACAAAAGTAGTGCTATCAGGCAATTTAAAACTTTTTGTAGAGGTAGTAGAGACATTTCCAACACTTATTATCTTTTCACTAACAGTAGGGGGCGCATTAGCATGTGAGGCATCATTTGTTTCATTAGTAAAAATAGTGCAAACTCTAACAACACTATTTTGTTCAGCAATTTCAGCTTCTCTTTCTTCTCTCTCCCATCTTTCATGAAGTTCAGCAAGCATCCTAATGTTATTATCAATTTTAATTTGGATAGCATTGAGTGTTTTACTCTCTCTAATATCACTAGGAATAGCTTTTATTTTCAGCATTTCAACATCATGAGCAAGACTATCAACTTTAGCAGCAAGAGTATCAATTTTTCCTAGCTTTTCCTCAACAGTTTTATTAAAAGTAGTTTGTGTGCTAATAAAATCCTTAAGCATGACTTCAAGATCAGAGGGCACACTTCTATTGTTACTGTAGGAATTGCCATAAGAATTACCATAAGAGTTGCTACCATTAGCAGGATATGGCCTATAATTGTTGCTACCAAAATTATTCCTATAGGCATTGTTGTTGAAGTTGTTATTTTTAATGAAGTTTACATCAACATTTTTCTCATCATGAGCAACCAAAGAAGCAAGAGGAATATTATTTGGATCCACAACACCATGTCCATTCGAAAGCATAGTCATAATAGCATCAACTTTATCACTCAAGGAGGAAATTTCCTCAACAGAATTTACCTTCTTACCAGTTGGAGCCCTTTCAGTGTGCCATTCAGAATAATTTACCATCATATCATCAAGAAGCTTTGTAGCAGCACCCAAAGTGATGGACATAAAGGTCCCTCCAGCAGCCGAGTCCAATAAGTTCCTTGAGAAAAATTTAGTCCTGCATAAAAGGTTTGGATGATCATCCAAGTAGTCAGTCCATGAGTGGGGCAATTTTTAACCAAAGACTTCATTCTTTCCCAAGCTTGGGCAACATGCTCATTATCAAGTTGCCTAAAGTTCATAATACCACTTCTTAAGAGATAATTTTAGCAGGAGGATAATATTTTCCAATGAAAGCATCTTTGCATTTAGTCCAGGAATCAATACTATTTCTAGGCAAAGATAGCAACCAATCTTTAGCTCTTCCTCTTAAAGAGAAAGGAAACAATTTCAGCTTAATAATATCACTCTCTACCTCCTTATACTTTTGCATATCACAAAGTTCAACAAAGTTGTTTAAGTGGGCAGCAGCATCATCAGTACTAACACCAGAAAATTGCTCTTTCATAACCAGATTTAACAGTGCAGGCTTAATCTCATAAAATTCTGCTTTAGAAGCAGGTGGAGCAATGGGTGTACAGATAAAATCATTGTTGTTTGTGCTAGTAAAGTCACACAACTTAGTATTTTCAGGATTACTCATTTTAGCAAGCCTAAAACAAGCAACAGGGCAACTCGAAATTAAAAACTAGATGCAGGAATTTAATTTTTTTGGGTTTTTGATTTTTAACAGCAAGCAAAACAAAACTAAAACAAGACAAAAACAAAGTAAAGAGATTGGAACTGAGAGACTCCCCTTTCCAATAGCCTCCAAGTCCCCGGCAACGGCGCCAGAAAACAGCTTGATGGCTACGTGTTGGTGAACCCCAAGAGGAAGGTTATGATGTAGACAGCAGAAGTTTTCCCTTGAAAATCTACCCAAGGTTATCAATCCAGTAGGACTTGACGATCTATCGGAAGGTTGTTGATGTTGACTCCCCCTGGCGCTAGGGAGCTTGCACCAACGTGGAATCTGCACAGACACAAACCAGAACTTTGCCCAACACGAAACAGAGAGGTTGTCAATCTCTCCGGTCTTGCAGAAACAAAGAGTTAAACGTATGGTGTGGAAAACAGCAGGAAAAACAGCAAGTAACAGGAAACAGATGATTGCAGCAGGTTGTGTAAACAGTATGAGGAAATTGGACCAGGGTCCACAGTTCACTAGTGGTGTCTCTCTCAGAACAGATAACTAGCATGTTGGGTAAACAAATTACAGCTGGGCAATTGACAAATAGAGAGGGCATAACAATGCAATACATGCCAAGATGTCTACTATGAAATCTAGTTGGGCATTACAACAAAGTACATAGACCGTTATTCCAACCGCATCTATGCCTAAATAATCCACCTTCAAGGCAGCATCCGCATCCATTCAGTATTAAGTTGCTAACAACAGATTATTGCATGAAGTAAAGTGTGTAATGTAATCAATACAAGTGCCCTTGGACACTGCACCAATGTTTTATCCCTAGTAGCAACAGCACATCTACCATCTTAGACCTTTCTGTCACTGATCCAGATATCTAGAGACTGAACCCACTATCGAGCATAAATACCCCCTCTTGGAGTCACAAGCATCTACTTGGCCAAAGCATCTACTAGCAACGGAGAGCATGCAAGATCAAGAGCACATAGATAAACAACTTGAATAAACATGGTATCAATATTCATCGGATCCCAGCAAACACAACATCTAGCATTACAATAAGATGATCTTGATCATGTTAGGCAGCTCACAAGATCTAAACATGGAGGCACAAGGTAGAGAGACAACCATCTAGCTACTGCTATGGACCCGTAGTCCAGGGGTGGACTACTCACGCATCACTCCGGAGGCAGGCATGGTGATGTAGAGCCCTCCGGTGATGATCTCCCCTCCGGCAGGGTGCCGGGAAGAGCTTCAGAACTCCTCCGATCTGAGATTGACGATGACGGCCGCGACGGAACTTTTCGTGGAATATGATCGACCGTAATAGGGTTTTCGCGTCGCGGAGAATATATAGGCGAAGAGGCGGCGTCGGTGGCCGAGGGGGGCCACCACGCCATAGGGGGCGCGGGCCCACCCTGGGCCGCGCCCTAGTGTGGCGTGGCCCCCTGGTGGGTCTGCTCCGACTCCCCTTTGGACTCCGTGATCTCCTCGTGATATTATTGACGATGTCTTTTGTTTCGTCCAATTCCGAGAATATTTCCTTAATAGATTTTCTGAAACCAAAAACAGCAGAAAACAGGGAACTGGCACTGTGGCATCTTGTTAATAGGTTAGTCCCAGAAAATGCATAAAAATGATATAAAGTGTAACCAAAACATGTAGCAATTGATATAATAACAGCATGGAACATCAAAAATTATAGATACGTTTGAGACGTATCAACCAGCATTTGAACTAGAGGCATGCGAGCCATCTGACATACAGCTTATATGCAGATTTGACAGTAAACATTCCGTTGTTATCGTATTGACATGCAATGAAATTCTCGAAGTCATCACGCAAAGGCATCGCAAGAATAGTCTTTGCATCACACTCCCATCAGTTGTTCCTCACTAGATATTCATCCCACTGTCCCGTTTCTGGATTGATTAGCTCACATACTTCGGTCAAGAGACACTGTCCTCTCGGTGTGATTGGTTTTGCTGCTCCTTCACGTGCAAGCCACGGGTCTGACCAAATCTTGATACCAGTTCCGTCCCTCAATCTCCACACCACCCCCTCCTTCAACAGCCAGAGACCTATTAGGATGATCCTCCATGTGTAAGACATTCCGTTGACTGGTATGGCTAAGATGGATGTGTTGGGGAAATATTTGGCCTTTAACACATGTGCACACAAAATTCTTGCGCAGTCAACATTCTCCAAGCCTGGCGGGCTAGCATGGCAAGATTGAATTCGTACAAGTCACGGAAACCAAAACCTTCTTCTCTCTTTGGTTTTGTCAAAACTTCCCAACTCAACCGGTGCATTTTATTCTCATTTTCCTGTTGTGCCCACCAAAAACGGCATATCATAGAGCTCATCTGTTCACACAAAGTTCTTGTCAGGTCAAAACAGGACATTGCAAAAGTTGGGATAGCTTGAGCACAAGCTTTGATGAGAATATCCTTTCCCGCTCCTGAGAGCATACATTCCTTCCAACCCTGTATTCCTTTCCAAATTCTATCTTTCAAATACTCAAAAGTTTGGGGCCGACTCCGCCCCACATACACTGGCAGCCCGAGATAATTCTCGGTTTTTTGCTTCCTCACTTATATTCAGTTCCTGTAGCACTTCTATTCTCCTTGCATTGCTGGTATTTTTACTGAACATAACAGAGGATTTATCATAGTTAATGGTCTATCCCGAGCACACCTCATATAGTCCTAGCACTCGGGATAGACCATTAACTTATAAAAGTTAATGGTCTATCCCGAGCACACCTCATATAGTTAGCTTTTATAAGCGAACATAACAGAGGATTTATCAAAGTTAATGGTCTCATCAATACTCCTCCGACACTCCTCTAACTCCTTCTTTGTTTTGATGATTCTTTTCTCCAAGTCTCCTAGGACATTCCTACTCCAATCTATGAGATCCGTGAGCACACCCTTCACCGCTCCAGCAACTTTTTATTAATCGACTTGAGACTTTAGTTCCAATGCATTTTTAATAGTGCCTCACAGCTAATTTTATTTAAATAATACACGAAAATTATTTAATTCCAGAAATATTACGCGTTTAATTTTTTTGCAGAAGTAGGATCCCGTCGTCTTTGCCAAAGACGACTTTGGCCTGTCGTCGTTGCTGATGACGAGAGGGCCCACACGGCCACGCGGAGGCACGTGTGAGCTGCTGGGCTGTTACTAGTGGCGTGTATGTGCGGATACACGCCACTAGTAATATTACCAGTGGCGTGTATTTGTGCACGCACGCCACTTGTCGTCTTCGCCAAGGACGACAAGTCACCTGTCGTCTTCGCCAAGGACGACAGGGCCCTGTCGGCTTCGCCAAGGACGACGGGATCCTATTTTTGCAAAAAAAAAACCGCGTGTTATTTCCGGAATTAATTATTTGTGTGTATTATTTAAAAAAATTAGCTGCCTCACATGCCTCCTCTTCTAACCATCTCGCCTCAAACTTGGCATTTGGCCCCGAGTCGGGCTCCGCCTTGGTCTTTGTACTCCATGTGTATCAACAATTACTGGCCTATGATCAGAGTGACGTGAATCACCGTTTACCACCTTGAAACCCAAGAACCCGTCATTCCACGCTTGGTTCGCCACCACTCTGTCAAGTCTCTCCCTAATGTACTTGTCCGCATCATGGCTGTTATTAGGCCATGTGAAAGCATCACCTGTAAACCCCAAGTCATCTAGCTGACACTCCTCCAAAGTCTCCTTGAATATGTCCATGCAAGCTTGAGATCTCGACACTCCTCCTTCCTTCTCCCATGCGTAAAGAATCTCGTTAAAGTCCCCTACACACACCCATGCTTTATTGTTTTGGTGACGAAGTGTTCTCATCAGTTACCACGTCTTCCCCCTCTCCTCCCTCTTCGGCTCCCCATAGATCCTTGTAAACCTCCACACAAAGCCATCATCCTCCGTGATCTCCGTATCTATATGATATTTGAACATAAACCCCATCAGCTTCACTTCAATTCCCTTCTTCCAGAAAATAGCTAATCCACCACTTTGTCCCACACTCGGTTTCTCAAGCATATGGGGAACCCTTAACTTCCACCTCAGCCAATCAAGAAGCCCATTGACAGCTAGGCCATTCCCCAAACCCCGGCTGTTCCAGCCCGCAAGTCTCATTGGGACACGTACGGATGTTCCGACAGCCCCGCTCCAAACTGGTTTGCGATCCTTCCACAAAGAACACCCTGCATTGCTAACTCTCCATCTCTTCATCTTCTGATATTCACTCCCTTCTTCTCCGCTTCCGACAGTTTGAGGCCTTTCATCATCATCCCCTCCACTCCCTCCAACTTCTTCACTTCATCTCGTAGACCAAGAACACGAACGGACCCGAACCCTAGATTGGTGTTTTTACGATCGTATGCCCTAGGGGAAGCACATGAAATGCTTTTTGTGGTGGGCGAATTGCTGGCGAAACGGGAACAGCCAAACTAGGTCACATGCTAGTCAGGACAGGATCCAGCAAGCCGGAAAACACAAGGTTGCCAGCGGCCAGAGACGGGACGGAGAGACGGGACAGACCACCCCCAAATCGCCAAACTAAGAACGGAACCGTCACCCTATGGGACAGACAAAAAACACGAAAATCTTAACAAAAAAGAAAAAGAAAAAAAAAGACCATTGACGAGCCTACCATCTGGCCGGTCAGTGGTAAAATTAATCCACTCACCGGCCCAACTACTGAGGATCCAAAAATGTGGCGCGTAAGTTGAGATAATGACAGCACTACGGGGTTACATTTTTGGCCCATAAATGTGAATATATGGCCCAAGTAGCCATTTTCTCCCATACATATAAACATCTCTCTCTTTTTTCACTCTCAAAAAAAAATCTCTCTCTCTCTTTCTCCTGACCTCCCCCTTCCTGTACAGATGCCCCGACCGCAAAACATCTTCTAGTAAATAAGGCTCGCTCAAGAAGCCTTAGCATTGTGCAACAATCACTAGAGCTTTCACTCATTCGCTACTTATGTGTCGCCCGCATCGTGTACTCTACTACAAGCTTTGAGAACAGAGACGACTTGTCGTCCAACAACTTGGCGGGCGTGTCACGCTCCACGGCCACACCTGCAAAAATTGGCATGGAGTTTGTCAAACCAACAGGTACGCAAAACGGGCGAATCAGCAGCAATTTTTGCAGACTGCGTCGATCTGGTGGCAACGATCGGCTCAGTCTCCTTCTCTCATTGTCCTAGGGAGGCAAATAGAGTAGCACATTGTCTAGCAAAGCAATGCTTTTCCTCTAAGATCAATTGTAATTGGGTCGATGAACCCCCGGGCTTTCTGCTAGACGATCTGCTGTACGATGTAACTGTGGTTGATGGTTAAGGTAGCAAGTTGTTGACGCACTCTTTCCCTAACCAGGGTACCGAAAGGGACTGGCAGGGTTTTAATGAGGCGGCTTGCTGACCTAATATATGTGTGGTAAATTTTAAAAAAAAACAGGTACGCAAAACACATCGGATTAGAAGAACTAATAATACGAGATTGTAATTTGTTTTAAAGGGCTGATGGCCGACCGTTGTCAAGAAGCAAGACCATGTCACTGTGAAGAACCGAGTAATTCGATGCGCAATCGTGATGACGGTCGCATCTGAAAAATTCTCACGTAGTGTTTTCTGGATCAAGTTGTCTGTCGCGGTATCCACTGAAGCAGTGGCTTCGTCCAGTACCAGTATCTTAGTCCTCTTCAGAATCACTCTACCAAGACAGGCAAGCTGGCGCTGACCCACACTCCAGTTCTCTCCATTCTCTATGACTGCAAAGGCAAATTCACAGACATTTTCAGTTTCCGAAGAAACATGCAGTAGCACTAGCATGTGCTGTAGTTTTGGATTTTGGAAGTAAAAAACTAGTAATGGGAAACACGTGAAGGATATGTAAGTTCAGTATAAGACTTTCGACTGCACCAATCAAAATACACATATCACTATATCAGACCTGGCGAGTCAAGTTTCAGCTCCTTTTTCCTGACTTCATCTCCAAGCTGACAGTTATCCAATGCCTGAAATGGAGGAAAAAATTCAGACTACAAGTTTACTAAAGGTTTTCAATTGTTGCGAAAACAATTTGAGGACAGAAAGGAAAGGAACATGCTAAAATCGAAACTACCTCCCAAATTTGATTGTCATTGTACTCTCCGAGAGGGTCAAGGTTGCTTCTTACAGTTCCTTCGAACATCGTTGGGTCTTGTGGAATGATGCTGAGTCTAGATCTAAGATCGTGCAGTCCAATGGTGCAAATGTCGACACAGTCTACTAGTATGTGACCAATGGTAGGATCCACGATACGAAAAAGGGCCTGTATAAGAGTTGATTTACCACTGCCTGTTCTTCCAACAATACCAGTCTTCATGGCTCCAGGAAAAGTTACTGTAAGGCCTTTCAGAACAAATGGTAGTTGTGGAGCATATCTCACCTGCATCAAACTGAATAGTTACAGATCTGTGCTATCTAGAATTATTGTTATTCGAGTTTGGCAAATAAATGAAGCTACAATTAGCATGCCCATAAAATAGGATTTCTTATCAATAGCTCACACACAATGGCAAAGATATGAAGTTTCTGCAAAAAAACGTAAGTAAACAGGAGGAAAAGGATGAGGGAATTTACATGGAGGTTATGCAACTGAATTTCGCCCTCCGACGGCCAGTTATGAGGCAACTTATCGCCTGACATTGAAAGAGGAGGCTCTTCGGGAATGCTTATATATTGCAGAATTCTTTCTACAGATATGATCTTGTTCTCCAAATAGCAGACGGACCAGACTACCCATGTTTGCAGAATGTTCAAATTAAGCCCATATGTTACAGCGAGACCAGCAATTGCTGAAAGCAAGATGAATTAAGTTACAAGCCCATATCTACTAGTACCATCTATTTAGTATAAATACTGTTCCGAACAAGTAATAACATACCTGGATCAATGAGACCAGTTGGTAGACTGATCAGAAATATCAAAGAGAACGCAAATGTAAGGGATGCTAGCACATCCAAGCGGAAGCAAAGCCACTCCCTCGCTGCAGCGTTATAGAATTTTGGTCGAGAGAAGGCATCCATTAGATGGCTATTAGTTGATGCAAACTGATTTTCCTTGCCAAAACTTCTGATGGTTGCAGATCCAGTAATTGATTCTGCAAAATGTTGTATTATAGGAGCTTTGCAAACCCCTACCAGCCTTTGCAGCTCTCTGGCTGTATCAATGTAGTAGCGCTGCAAATGATTAATATAATGAGGTGCTAATTTTGCAGTTAAAACAGCACGGAGAATAGATAGGTTAAATAAAATACCTGATACCAGAAGCAGGCGACAGTTAGAGGAATAAAAACAACAAACACCTGCCATGCAACCTGAGACATCACAGCAATAATTCCAACTAGTTGTATGATGTTAAATGCGACAGAACCCATCTGTTCGGCCATGTTGGTGTCCACTTCACTTTGATCAGTGGAAGCCTAAACAATTTAATTCTTGTGTGAGCATGGTTGAAGGCAATAAACTGAACTTCCTATGAAATTTGAGGAAGTGGTGACTTACTCTATTCAAGATGCGCCCACTCGGAGTGGAATCAAAGAAAGACATAGGAGCTCTAAATATGGACATATGCATCTTGTCAAACAATATAGTTGATGTCTTGTATGCAGCTGTCACAAGAAACACTGCTCTGATGAGGATACACAGTGAGCTTGCACCAGCCAGCGCCACAAAGACATAGATCAGTGTCGACATGCTCACTGGAGGATTGACGTCTTTCGACACGGGAGAGGCCGAAGCCATCCAGTAATTGCTAGCAATCTGAAGTACTTGAAAAATTATCTGAGCTATCAACACGAATGGTACAAGAGCTCCCCCATAGGCCAAAGTAATGTACTTCCAGTAGACCAGAACCCAACCCTGCCCTGTTCCCTTTCTTCTTCCTGCACCAGCTGCCCACTTTCAACCTTGCCAACGTCTTCTTTGCCATTTTGTTTATCTTTCTCCTGAGCTGATGACAGTGACCTGAAAAGGCTTGCTGCGCCACTGGAAGAGAAAGCCTCACTGCCTCCATTAGCAACATCAATCACGTCCAATGCTGTGAGAGCATCTTGGTGAGCACCAACCAGTTCCATTAGCTCTTCCCCTGAGCCAAGTATTTCATTGTATTTGCCTGCTTGTGCTATTCTCCCACCTTTCATTACCTACATTCAATTATCTTATAAGGACAACCAAATAATTTATGACAATTAATTTGCATGACACTTTTGCCAATGAAATTCTCACCAGAATAAGATCAGCTGCAGGTAGGAATTCAATCTGGTGAGTAACATAAACCGCTGTTTTTGAACCCAAAGCCCCAAGCAAGCATTCCTGCAGATGGTAGAAACCGTAAGGAATGTATTCTCAAACTTCTAGCTGAACAAACAGATCAAATTATACCTTGAAGAGGTGGGATCCTGTATGAGCATCAACTGCGCTGAACGGGTCATCAAATAAATAGATGTCGGCGTCCTGATACAAAGCTCGGGCTATCTGAATCCGTTGCTTCTGCCCGCCACTAAGATTGATTCCTCTCTCTCCGATGACCGTCTCGTCACCGAATGGTAATATCTCCAAGTCTTTCTTCAGAGAACACGACTCAAGGACCCTGTCATACTTCTCACTGTTCATCTCCTTGCCGAAGAGTATGTTGTCCTGAATTTTGCCACTCTGTATCCATGCCGACTGGCTGACATATGCCATTGTTCCGCAAGTCTTGACCTCTCCTGATAGCTTTGGCATCTCACCAAGAATGCAAGAGAGCAAGCTTGATTTTCCAGAGCCGACCGTCCCACAGACTGCAACCCGCATGCCTTGTCGAGCTTGAAAGTTCAGGTCCTTCAGTGTTGGCATTTCAGCTGAGGCGTCCCAGGAGAAGCACCCATTGGTAACCTCAATTGCAACATCAGAGTTGCCACTTGGTAACCTCTGCACAGCATCCATAGGCAACTCCTCGAGACATAGGAAAGACGCTATCCGGTCAAGAGACACCTTAGTCTGAATCATCATCGAGATCATGTCCGGAAGGTTATATATTGGCTCTTGAAGCACCCGGAATGTGGCCAATGCAGACAGCACCTTCCCTGACTCCAATGGTATCCCTAGGATCATGCAGGCTCCGAAGGTTACCACCGCGACGAAGGTCGGGGCACCCCAGAACACGAACGTGGCCATGGCCGACATGTAAAGATACTTCTTGAGCCAGCTTTCCTCTGTCTTCCTCAGGTCAATGATCTTGGATAAAAACTTCATCTCCCAGCCTTGCAATTTAAGAATTCTCATGTTGCGCAGGATCTCAGATGTCGCCTTCATCCTGATATCCTTGCAGTCCATCAGCTTCTCCTGGAATTTCTCCTGCATTTGCATCGTAGGTACATTGGCAAGCATGACGACAACGGTGGCACCAAGCGCTGCAAGGGAGGCAACCCCAAGGGTGGAGTACAAGATGAACAATGCCATGGCTACTTGGAGCGGTACCAACCAGAGGTCGTGCATATACCATGAGAATTGCCCGACGCGGTCGGCATCCACGCTGACGATGTTGATCATCTCGCCGCTGCTGCGGCTCTGTCTTGAGCTGCTGGACAGGGAGAGCCCTTTCTGGTACACGGCGGAGACAAGCGCGGACCGGGCACGTATTCCGGCTTGCTGTAGCCGGAAGAACCAGTGCCTCTGCGACAAGCTCTCGAATACCTTTGCTGCCATGAAGGTGACAACTAGAAGCTTCCCTTGCTTGCGTACCTCTCGTCGCCGTTGAGGTACTGCACCAGGGAGTCGATGAGGTACGGGCCGACGTAGGTGGCCAGGTTGTAGATCAGCGCGTAGAGCGCTGTCACCGCGATGTGCCACCACACGGTGCGCACCAGAGCCTTGGCGAGCTTGAACGTGGTGATCTTCTGGCCACCAGAGCCGTCACCGGTGAGCGCCTCGAGGTTTGCCTTGAAAGACGGGAGTATGCCGGCCACGCTGTCGCCGGTGTCGAGGTCCGGGACATCGTCGAGGTCGAGCGTCTTCGTGTGGCCGACGGCGAGCAACGGACCCATCCACGAGAAGGTGAGGACACTGAGGAAACCGGCGCCAGTGAACAAGGAGGCATCGACGACGTCATGCCTGCCGTTCTCGCTCGTGCCATTGAGCAGAGGCTCCTCGGATGCAGAGCCGCCCGCCGCGACCCTCCTCTCGGCCGAGAACCCGGCGACGAGCAGCACCGCGCCCGCGAGCACCGAGACGGCGTCGCGCGCCCACGAAAGGGCGGGCACGGGGAGTTTGTACTGGAGGCCCGCCGCTGCGTGGGCGGCGACGGCGAGGACGGAGAGCAGCAAGAAGAGCGCCCACCAGAGCCTGAGCAGCGCCGGGAACCGGTCCTCTCCGCGGCGGCCGTACTCGAGCTGCAGGTACGCCGCGAGCAGCAGCCACGCAACCGCTCTGGCCGCGGCGTCCGCTTGTTCCGCCACCGCGTCGGGCGCCCCCCACCCAGCCCCGCCGCCGCTGCTGTTGTCGATGTACCACGAGACCAGGGAGTACGCGGCGAGGGAGAGCTCGGACGCCGCCAAAGCCCACGTGGTGCACAACGGGAGGCGACACCACCGGAACGCGAACCCGGCGCCGCCCTCCCGCGGCAGCCGGTTCCTTCCCGCGGCGGCTGCAGGTGGCGAAGAGGAGCCGGCCCGCCACGGCGAGCGCGAGCAGGAGGTGGGCCCCGGCGCCCAAGCCGTGGAGGAGGACCGGCCGGAGGAGCAAGGGCAGGCCTGCTGGTCGACGGCCGCCATGGCTGCCGCCAAAGACGCGGGCATGGAGACGGGTGGCCGAGTGAGTGGAGCGGGTGGGGACGCGCGGGGTTAATATAGGCGGCGCCATCGTCGCAGGAAGGAAAGGTCGTGACGGCGACGGCGGCTAGGCGGCGCGGGTGGGTGCAAGACAACGCTAATTTTTTTTAAATAATACACACAAAATAATTAATTCCGGAAATAACACGCGATTTTTTTTTTTGCAAAAATAGGATCCCATCGTCCTTGGCGAAGCCGACAGGGCCCTGTCGTCCTTGGCGAAGACGACAGGTGGCTTGTCGTCTTTGGCGAAGACGATTAGTGGCGTGCGTGCACAAATACACGCCACTGGTAATATTACTAGTGGCGTGTATTCGTAGATACACGCCACTAGTAACAGCCCAGCAGCTCACACGTACCTCCGCGTGGCCGTGTGGGCCCTCTCGTCATCAGCAACGACGACAGGCCAAAGTCGTCTTTGGCAAAGACGACGGGATCCTACTTCTGCAAAAAATTTAAAACACGTAATATTTCTGAAATTAAATAATTTTCGTGTATTATTTAAATAAAATTAGCCAAGACAACGGAGATTGAAAAGCTTGCTTTCACATAGAAAAGAGATATTGGTGAAAAACGGATCCAAATTTTCTCTTTTCGTTTCAAATGATGCAATAATCGCTAGAGGGATTGGAGAGAAACCTAGATTTAGAGGTCAACAATGTTGTAGACAAAAATGATGAGAAACTTGGAAATTATTCGGAAAGAGATCACTTAAATAAATCCGTCACATCCCATATTTCGTAACCAGTTTCCTAAGTTAATAAAATGAAAATTTTAGAATCAACATTTTTTCATTTGGTAACTTTGATTTATTTTGTCTTGTGTGACTTATGCTTGTGTTGCTTGCCAAATGTGTTATGTAACTTGAAACACAAAAGATAAATTTCTTGACAATAACAACTGGAAGACATGACAATAATAATAATCAAAACTCTATTTTGTCCAAATTCAAAACCCTATGTGGGGTATTATTTTTATTAAATGCTAAACTATATTATAGCTAGCTTGAATTTATGTTTCCAAAACATAAAATCATTTAAAAATAGAATTGGGATCTGCTCGATGTATTATCTCATTTCTCGTGGGCTATATGAATATTCTTTTTGATACCATTTCATCAAGATATACGTAACCCCACACAAAAAGATTAAGCACATGGATGGGTTAGTTCACGAAACACAATTGACAATTGCTTATCATACGTCGTGATCACTTGATCCCCTCGGCACATTATCTACACTTTGTGTGTGGATCAACTCAAATCTATTTTTTGCACTTTGTCTTGATCGATGATCGTCATAGGCTTCTCATGACCATTTTTTTGGATCACATCATGAATATCATCTTGGCAATAACTTGATCTTCTTCACGTTCTATAATAATAACTTGAGAAAATGTATGAATTCCTCACTTGATGACATTATCCAGGTAAACTATGGATCACACATGAGCCCATCATGACAGCGAATTAGAGTCATATCATGATTTCTTCTCTTTAAATCATATTATCAAGATATTAATACTTCATGGCTTATCTTATAAGCTAGAGAATGCTTCCTTTGAGTTATACTTGTAGAGTTTGTCCATACGCAATGCTTGAAGAACATATGTTGGTTTCAAAGGTTCAAATAAGAAGATTATGTGATGACCAATAGCTTTTTACCTGATTGTCTGTTATTTCTGTACCTGAGATTTTACTCGGTTATTTCTGTACGTGAGCTTTTTACTGATGAAATTATCTTTGTGATAGTCTTCGCGTTTGAAGTAATATATCTTCTTATCACATAATTGTTCTATCTTGCCTACTCGTGCACATAGGTGAACCTATCCCTTTTAAGTTTTGTGCTTGATAGATTAAACGCTAATTTTAATTCGCGTTTATTCAAACCTAAAGCATAATTATTTTTATCGCCCTATTCACCCCTCCCTACGCGACATCCGTGTCCTTTCAGAAAGCCCACTATTTTTTTTCCTCTATGGGGGAGAGTGAAAGGGCATGGCCCCCATGTGTGGTTTGGTAATTAATGACAATCCCTATGGACTAATGGTTGCATTGAGTTATTCTTGTAGTGTTTGTCCATAGGAAAAATCTTGAACTCCATATGTTGGATTCAAGATGATGCCATAAAGATATTGATATAATGGAGTAGTTGGCATCAAGATCATCGAGTTGTATGGATATATACTTGATATGATCAAGAAGAAGAGTATGTGATGACCAAGTTGGTATTCGAGGAGTTATCCGATGATTGGTCATATGTGAGTTGAGCATATCGCAAGTATGTCTTGAAGAAAAGGATTATGTGATCATTCATGGTTATGTTCAAGACATCATCTATTGAAATGAGAAGAAAAGATACAAAGTTGATCAACGTCAAGAGGTGTTCGTCATCAAGCTTGTGTTGTGCAAGTTCAAAAGAAGTATCTCGAAGATATCATATGCTTGAAGCTTGCAACCCTTTTGGGGAATCGGATTATCCGGTCCTAGCTGACTCGGATTATCCGATAATGGTCATGTGAAGATGTGCCTAAGAGAGGCTCTCCCATAGTGGAGTATGGGGGAGCAATGTGTGAGTCTTCACCAAGCGAAGCGCAATCAAGAAAGGTGGTCCACTTGAAGAGATCAAGATCGACGTCATCTAGCTCGAGTGAAATGCGCAAGGCAAAGGTATGGTTGATAGGGTTTCTATTTTACCGGTCTCATGGTGTTGGGAGACCGGGTTATAGGATAGATACCGTACTATCAAGAGGGGTTCTCAATTGAGCTTTAGCGTATTAGTTGGAGAGAGCTCAAACCTTTGCATACTTGGCATATCATCTTTCTTGATTCCTATTTGTTTTTTCCCTAGTTGGGTTTTGGTGCTTGTCGTGATCTTCATGACAAGCCCAAGTTCTTCGAAAACGGATTTTGGTTTGAAAACTTGTTGCGTTTTCGTATTGGAAATATTATCGGTTTATCCGTGAGGAAAGTTCCACACCTCCATGTGTGTCAACTTAACTCTATTTGTATGCCTTCTCCTTGTCGTTACCTTTCCAACAAAATTGGTTTCACCTAATTTGGAGTTCAAACGAGAAAGTTACTGAGTTTGCAGTTTTGCTATTTCTGTCAAGATTTGCTCTAGCAGAGGAATCAGATTATCCGGTCCTAGCTGACCCGGATTATCCGATTCTCAAGGTTTGCTCGATTTCGGCTAAGGACTTTAAATGCAATGCGTACTGGAGTTTTTCGGAATATCCGACATGGGTCGAATCGGATTATCGGTCTTGACTTCATCGGAATATCCGACTCTCAAGTTTTCTCTCGAAATCGGCTAAGGACTTCTCACAGCCAGTTTTGTTGCGCACTGAAGATATTCGGAATATCCGGTGTAGGTCTACCCGGATTATCCGGTTGTGTCGGAATATCCGATACTTTGTGTTTCGGAATATCCGGTCCAGTCGGATTATCCGGTCATGACTCACATCGGAATATCCGATGTTCCTGTCTGCAGCGGCTCTTTTTCTGGGAGGGGTATAACCCCTCCACTACCTCCAGCCAGCCAACTCTCTTGCAGCTCGTTTTTCCCCCATTGTTGACCTTCTTGAGCTTTGCTAACTCTCTATCCCTCCATGATTCTTGCTCCAATTAGAGGGAAAAGAGAGAGGAGATCTAGATCTATCATCCTACCAATCAATCTCTCCTCTAAGTGAGGGGAAGCCTTTGGATCTAGATCTTGGAGGAATTTGGTGTTCCTCTTTGTTCTTCCTCTCTTCTCCCCCAATAGCATTAGTTGCTTTGGTGGGATTTGAGAGTGAAGGATTTTGAGCACTGATACGTCTCAAACGTATCTATAATTTTTGATGTTCCATGCTTGTTTTATACCAATTGCTACATGTTTTGCATCTACTTTATATCACTTTTATACATTTTTTGGGACTAACCTATTAACAAGATGCCGAAGTGCCAGTTCCTGTTTTCTGCTGTTTTTGTATTCCAGAAAAGCTAGTCTGGAAATATTCTCGGAATTGGACGAAACTACACGGGAGTCCCTATTTTACCAGAACTCATCTGACGGACCAAAGAGGCGACGGAGAGGAGCCACGTGGGCCCCACACGCCAGGGCGCGGGCCCCCCTCTGCCGCGCCCTGGGTGGTGTGGGCCCCACGGGCCTCTCCAGCCGCCGCCCTTTCGCCTACTTATTCCCCCCGACGCGAAAACCCTAAGTACCTGAGCAAATATCCACGAAAAGTTCCAGAGACGCCGCCGTCGTCAACCCTAGCTCGGGAGGGTTCAGAACCTCTTCCCGGCACCCTGCCGGAGAGGGGAATCGTCACCGGAGGCTTCTACATCGCCATGCCTGCCTCCGGAGTGATGCGTGAGTAGTTCATCCTTGGACTACGGGTCCATAGCAGTAGCTAGATGGTTGTCTCTCCACTTTGTGCCATCATGTTTAGATCTTGTGAGCTGCCCTACATGATCAAGATCATATTATTGTAATGCTACATGTTGTGTTTGCTGGGATCCGATGAATATTGAATATTATGTCAAGTTGATTATCAATCTATCTTATATGTTATTTAAGATCTTGCATGCTTTCCGTTACTCGTAGATGCTTTGGCCAAGTAGATGCTTGTAACTCCAAGAGAGAGTATTTATGCTAGATAGTGGGTTCATGTCTCCGTTTAACCTGGGACAGTGACAGAAAGTTCTAAGGTTGTGGATGTGCTGTTGCCACTAGGGATAACCTAACGATGCTATGTCCACGGACATATGTGTTTGTTTACATTACGCACTTTACTTAATGCAATTATCCGTTGCTTGCAACTTAATACCAAGGGGACTCGGATGACAACCCGGCGGTGGATTATTAGTCATAGATGCTGTTGGATAACGATCTATGTATTATGTCGTAATGCCCAATTAAATATCATAGTAGTCAACATGTCATGTATATGCATTGTCATGCGCTCACTATTCGTCAATTGCCCAGCTGTAATTTGTTCACCCAACATGTTAGTTATCTTTTATGGAGAGACACCACTAGTGAACTGTGGACCCCGGTCCATTCTTTTACACTGATTAAACAACCACAAACTGCAAACTGTTCCTTTTTCATTCTCTGCAATTTAATACTCATTTTCCACACCATACGTTTAATCCTTTGTTTTCAGCAAGCCAGTGAGATTGACAACCTCACTGTTTCGTTGGGGCAAAGTAGTTTGATTGTGTTGTGTGCAGATTCCACGTCAACAGTCCAGACTCCCACAACACTATTTTTCTGGCGCCGTTGACAACCTTCTGAAGAGTTGCTGCTCCTACTGGTTCGATAACCTTGGTTTCTTTCTGAGGGAAAACTTGCTGCTGACTACATCATACCTTCCTCTTGGGGTCTCCCAACGAACGTGTGTTTCACGTCATCAAGCTATTTTTCTGGCGCCGTTGCCGGGGAGACAGCAGTCTTCTGCAAGGGGAGTTTCACGCTTCCAATCTCTTTACTTTGTTTTTGTCTTGCTTAGTTTATTTTATTTTATCTTGTTTGCTTTCAATTATCAAAAACACAAAAAAATTAGTTACTTGCATTTAGTTTATTTTCAGTTTTGTTTTCTGTTAGTCATCATGTCTAGCCCTGTTCCAGTAGTAATGTCACCTGAAGAAGAGATCTTCACTTTCAAGCAAGGGAGTGAGGAGAGTTTTAAAGATGCTTGGTCTAGAATATCTGAGTCCTATGCTAAAACTGAACCTAAAATGACTTTAAGCCTGCTTCTTAGTAGCTTTTATTTTGGTCTTGTTCTTTGCTATAGATATGCTTTAGATGCTGTGGTAGGAGGAGATTTCCTTCGTTATGATGGGGATCAAGCTTTTAATGCTATAAAAAAATTGATTACAATTTCTGGCTCCCCAATCACTAAAATTGATTTGGCTTTGACAAGCATAAGTGATAGACTTAACGCTCTTGAAACGAACATATCTGGTCTAAGAGAAGGGTATAATCAGATTCGTGAACATTATGATAATGTGCCAGTAAATTTTGAACCATCGGGATGGATTCCCTCAGTAAAAGTTGTTATAAATGGTGAAACTTTTCATTCTCGCTGTGATATTATGTCTGAATTCTGTTTAATGCCCAAGAATATTTATGATTCCTTAAATCTTTGGGAGCTTTCCAAATGCGAAGATTGTATAACTTTGGGTGATAATACTATTAAATTACCAAGGGGAGTAGCTGAAGGAGTATTTACAAAACTCTTAGGGATAACAATATCTATTGATTATCTTGTCATTGAATGTGCAGGAGTAGGACAAATTACGCTTGGAAGGTCCTGTTGAAACGCTTTGGAGCAATAATAGATGTGGGCCAAGGCACTATGAATTTCGCCTCTTCACCTATGTGTAACCAAGTATTTCCTAAAGATAAAGGTAAAGGTAAGAGAGCTAAGCGTAAGAATGTTGATGCTTCTTCACTTGGTAATACTTGATGCATGCTTTGTGCCTAGCTAAAAGGCGTTAAAGAAAAGCGCTTATGGGAGGCAACCCATTTTATTTTTCTGCAATTTTTCTTTTATTGAGTCAAGGAGTTTGTTTACTTCTGTAGCAACTCCTTTGTATCTTTATTTTCTCGCATTGTTGTGCCAAGAGTAGCCTCTAATGATAAGATGATGCTTAATTTTGATTGCTGCGCAGAAACAGATTTTTGCTGTTCACTGTACGAAATTCCTAAAATCACCAGATTGTTAAAAAATCTGAAATTTTTGTGCGTAATCTTTATGAATGTCTGAAACTTTCATTAGTTCAGAGTTTCTCGATCTGAGCGTCGTAAGTGCCTCGAAAAAATTCGTCTTTGCGGACTGTTCTGTTTTAGACAGATTATGCCTTTTTATTTTTCGCATTCTCTCTTTTACTAGTGTTGAGTGAAATTCTTTTTTGGGTGGAAGAGCTTCACATAACATCAGTGGCTGTAGCTAATGTTTAAAGTAACAAATCATATTGCGTCTTTACAGAACATGTGAATTTTTGATTATGCACTAACCCTCTAATGAGATCTACTTTGAGTTTGGTGTGACGGAAGTTTTCAAGGGTCAAGAGAGAAGGATGATATAATAGGATCAAGAAGAGTGAAGAGCTTAAGCTTGGGGAGGCTCCCATGGATCTCCCCAGCATATTTCAAGAAGACTCAAGCGTCTAAGCTTGGGGATGCCCAAGGCATCCCCTTCTTCATCGTCAAAATTATCAGGTCATCTCTAGTGAAACTATATTTTAATTCTTTCACATCATATGTGCTTTTCTTGGAGCGTCTGTGTGCTTTTTATTTTCAGTATTGCATTTTATTTTCAATAAAGCTTGACTGGACCCTAGCATTCTTGATTGGGAGAGAGACACGCTCCGCTTTTTCATGAGAATACTCCTATTCTTCACTTATATTTGTTGAGTATTCATATCTAGCGCTGTTCAGCTTTTAGCTCTTGTTTTCATGTATCTCTTGTCAGAGCTATTAGCTTTCTTTTGTAGAAAGTACTCTCTTGCTTCACTTATATTTGTTTGGAGAGTTGATGAAATAAATTGATTGGTGTTTGGTTGGTTCAGAAAATGTTGCATGTGGTAATTGGTATAAGGAAAAACTTGCTTAATCTTGTAGATCACTAAAATGGATAACTTGATGCTTGTCAATTGTTTTGAGTTAACAAGTAGATCATGATTAAATTGTGCATCACATGAGTTAAGCCTATTAGTGAAGAACTACCGTAAAGCTTGTTGAAAATTTGGTTTGCATCGTGGTACTCTAAGGTCTAGATATTTTCTAATAACAGGGTTTGGTTAACAAGGAAGACGGTATGAAGTCTTATAACGTTTGCAATATGTTTGTCATATAAAACTTGGTGTACGGGTTGATATTCTTGTTTGCTTACATAACCTTGCTAGCCTAAACTCTGTACTGAGAGGGAATGCTTCTCGTGCATCCAAATCCTTGAGCCAAAATCCATGCCATTTGTGTCCACCATAACTACCTATATGTGGTATTTCCTTGCCACTCCAAGTAAATTTTTCATGTGCTACCTTTAAATTATTCAAAATGTTATTATTCCCTTTTTGTGTCAATGTTTACTAGCTCATGAGGAATTAGTGTGGTTATTCTTTATTCTATTTGTCGAGTGGACTTTTACACCTGGACTAGTGGCATATACATCCGCTTATCCAATAACTTGCAAAAAGAGCTGGCAACGGGGTGCCCAGTCCCAATTAATTACAACTTTAACCAATTAATTCTCTTCACACTTTTGCCCTGATTCATCAGTAAGCAATGACAAACAGTGAAATACCTGAATGTGTGTAAACCAAAGAGAAAGAGGGATGATCTGCCTTGCTGGTAGAAATAACGTCCTTCATGGGAGCCGCTCTTAAAAGTCCGTTCGACAGGTAGAATACTGTTCTCACCCGCTACCATTCGTTGACAATTAACAAACACCTCTCAAAAATAGATACTCCTCCATGGTATGTGATTGATGGAAGGCACCCGAGGATTCGGTTAGCCATGGCTTGTGTTAGCAAGGTTGGGAGGAGTATCAAATATTTTATGCAATCTCTATATGCTTTCAAAAACCTAAAAGCTCTAGCACATGATTTAATCCCTGCTTCCCTCTGCGAAGGGCCTTTCTTTTACTTTTATGTTGAGTCAGTTTTCCTATTCTTTCTGTCTTCCACAAGCAAACACTAGTGTCAACTTTGTTACAACATGCGTTATATGCAATGTATTGGACTTGTTATACTACTTTGTGTTGACAATATCCATGAGATAAATATGTTGAAAGTTGAAGCAAATGCTGAAACTAAATTCTTCCTTTGTGTTGATTAAATACCTTTTATTAGAAACTATTGCTTTATGAGTTAACACTTATGCAAAACTGTTTGATGCTTGTCTCGAAAGTACTATTCATGAAAACGTTTAGCTTGTGTGATTCATTGTTTACTCATTATCTATTTGATAGCAAATTATAGACCATTGACTTGGATCACTTCATTCATTTACATGTGCCTTGCAATATTATATGATCAAGATTATGATAGTAGCATGTCACCTCAAAAATTATTTGTTTTTATCGTTTACCTACTCGAGGACGAGTAGGAACTAAGCTTGGGGATGCTGATACGTCTCAAACGTATCTATAATTTTTGATGTTCCATGCTTGTTTTATACCAATTGCTACATGTTTTGCATCTACTTTATATCACTTTTATACATTTTTTGGGACTAACCTATTAACAAGATGCCGAAGTGCCAGTTCCTGTTTTCTGCTGTTTTTGTATTCCAGAAAAGCTAGTCTGGAAATATTCTCGGAATTGGACGAAACTACACGGGGTCCCTATTTTACCAGAACATCTGACGGACCAAAGAGCGACGGAGAGGAGCCACGGGGCCCCACACGCCAGGGCGCGGGCCCCCCTCTGCCGCGCCCTGGGGTGGTGTGGGCCCCTCGGGGTCTCCAGCCGCCGCCCTTTCGCCTACTTATTCCCCCCGACGCGAAAACCCTAAGTACCTGAGCAAATATCCACGAAAAGTTCCAGAGACGCCGCCGTCGTCAACCCTAGCTCGGGAGGGTTCAGAACCTCTTCCCGGCACCCTGCCGGAGAGGGGAATCGTCACCGGAGGCTTCTACATCGCCATGCCTGCCTCCGGAGTGATGCGTGAGTAGTTCATCCTTGGACTACGGGTCCATAGCAGTAGCTAGATGGTTGTCTCTCCACTTTGTGCCATCATGTTTAGATCTTGTGAGCTGCCCTACATGATCAAGATCATATTATTGTAATGCTACATGTTGTGTTTGCTGGGATCCGATGAATATTGAATATTATGTCAAGTTGATTATCAATCTATCTTATATGTTATTTAAGATCTTGCATGCTTTCCGTTACTCGTAGATGCTTTGGCCAAGTAGATGCTTGTAACTCCAAGAGAGAGTATTTATGCTAGATAGTGGGTTCATGTCTCCGTTTAACCTGGGACAGTGACAGAAAGTTCTAAGGTTGTGGATGTGCTGTTGCCACTAGGGATAACCTAACGATGCTATGTCCACGGACATATGTGTTTGTTTACATTACGCACTTTACTTAATGCAATTATCCGTTGCTTGCAACTTAATACCAATGGGGACTCGGATGACAACCCGGCGGTGGATTATTAGTCATAGATGCTGTTGGATAACGATCTATGTATTATGTCGTAATGCCCAATTAAATATCATAGTAGTCAACATGTCATGTATATGCATTGTCATGCGCTCACTATTCGTCAATTGCCCAGCTGTAATTTGTTCACCCAACATGTTAGTTATCTTTTATGGAGAGACACCACTAGTGAACTGTGGACCCCGGTCCATTCTTTTACACTGATTAAACAACCACAAACTGCAAACTGTTCCTTTTTCATTCTCTGCA
This sequence comes from Poa pratensis, assembly GCA_947311845.1. Classification (NCBI taxonomy): domain Eukaryota; kingdom Viridiplantae; phylum Streptophyta; class Magnoliopsida; order Poales; family Poaceae; genus Poa; species Poa pratensis. The sequence goes on along the minus strand of CAMZMU010000106.1, from coordinate 21,248,223 downwards.
ATTTAATACTCATTTTCCACACCATACGTTTAATCCTTTGTTTTCAGCAAGCCAGTGAGATTGACAACCTCACTGTTTCGTTGGGGCAAAGTAGTTTGATTGTGTTGTGTGCAGATTCCACGTCAACAGTCCAGACTCCCATCACAACACTATTTTTCTGGCGCCGTTGACAACCTTCTGAAGAGTTGCTGCTCCTACTGGTTCGATAACCTTGGTTTCTTTCTGAGGGAAAACTTGCTGCTGACTACATCATACCTTCCTCTTGGGGTCTCCCAACGAACGTGTGTTTCACGTCATCAAGCACTTCTTGTGTTCTTACCCATTGCATCGGTTGCATCGGTTTGAGTTCTCACGTGATACGTGGAAATCGAAGTTGAGAAGCTTGTTACTCTTGGGTACTTGGGGTGCCCTAGAGCTTGTCCTCTTGGGTACTTGGAGTGCCCTAGACGGTCCTTGTTGATCTCGGAGTTTTGGTGGCTCGCGGGATGTTGGGAGCCTCCAATTAAGTTGTGGAGACGTGCCCCAACCTTGTGAGTCTTGTGGCTTTGGGAGCCGCGGGATTCCGGTGAGAGCCTCCAATTAAGTTGTGGAGTGTGCCTCATCCTTGTACGGGTTCGGTGACCACCCTCAAGTGTCCCATAGTGGCTCGTGGCACTCTACATTGGTAGAGGCACGAAGGAGATCACGGTGTGCCATTTGACGGCTATTCGGAGATCACTTTGTGATTCCGCACCGCTCCAAGGAGATGTAGCTTCCATTGGGAAGTGAACTTCGGGATAAATCATCGTCTCCAAGTGCCTCGGTATTTCTATACCCGAGCTTCTTACTTATGCAATTTACTTTGTGATAGCCATCGAGGTTGAAGTAATATATCTTGCTATCACATAGTTGCTTATCTTGATTAGCATAAGTTGTTGGTGCACATAGGTAAACCTAGCTTTGTTTAGGTTTTGTGCTTGATAAATTAACCGCTAGTTTTATTCCACATTTATTCAAGCATAAACCATAGAAGAATTTTAATCGCCTATTCACCCCCCCCCCCTCTAGGCGACATCCGTGTCCTTTCATCAGGCTCAGGCACAATTATTGGGCCGACGGTCGACGGGTTTGGGCCTAGTTTTTCAACATCGGGCTTTTTCGGACCGGTCCAAGGTATGGCGGGTATAATTTAGAAAAACACCATATTTTCAAGGTCTAAACCGAAAAGTGGTATATGCACGCGAGCACAGTAGGTTTAAAATTGGAAAACCTACTTATGTCTTAAAAAATCTAAAACTTGGTATAAAAATACATATACACAGTATGTACGTACTCCAGAAGTTTCATGAAAAAAAACTTGTATTTTAGGCTACACAAAGAAGAAAAAATGCTGACAAATACTATATAACCTACTATTTTACCTTTATTGTGCACATAATTATTCCTGAAATATAATCTTTTTGGTCCAATAATTGGCATATACGTAGAAAACATCCATATATATCCAACGGAAATAATATTCGAATTTCGTGTGGCTTGACCCCGTATACGTAGGTCGACCGTCGTTGTGTGCACTTAGAGCATCTCCACCGCACCCCCCATTCATGTGTCTGGCACCCCCAATTGAGACCCACGGCGGCGCCCCTCGAACCACAAAAAAAGTGACAAATTCAAAGAAATTTAACGAGTTCCAAATTTCATCCATTTCCATTGCATATTACAAAATATTCGAATGAAATTTGAGCTGCGGCTCGCCTAACACTTAAACAAAATTTAACAAACTTACATTTCGAAAAAACGAAATTTAACAAACTAAATTTAAACCGCCGGCATGAGAGGAGGCCTATTCCGGCGCCTTGCCAGCCACTACACGCCGCCGGTGAGGAAGATGCACATCCTAGAGCCGGCCGACAGCATCAAGAAACTTGCATGCCTCAATAATCTGCCGCGCCGGTGAGGAAGTTTCATCTGCTATTGTCGCCGGCTACGGCCTTTGGAAACTTGCCTCGGCTGAGGCTTCTGGTTTCGCAGCCGGCGCGTGTGGTGGCGTTTGATCTGCCCTCGTCGTCCACCACGGAGGAGGGAAGCCTCTCCGGCTTCATCCTGCGCCCCCTTCTCCGGTGACCGTGACGCTGATGGCCCTTCACGTAGTTACCTGCGTGAAAAGTAAATGGGTTAGGTTGAGACTCCAAGTGCAGAGTGTATGTAGTAGTGGAAGACAGTTTTCCCCACGAGGGGTGACTCGAGGGTTTAATATCGAACTCTCGGGGAACCAGTATTTCAGGTGTTATCTCCTTATCCTTCTCTTGAGAACCTGCAACAAAATAAATTGTTTTGTGCCCTCAACCTCACCAAGTGGTTGTCAAGCACAAGGTGTGAGAATGATAATAAAATAAATATGCAAACATAGTAAATATGCAATGATGGTAAAATAAATATGCAATGATGGTAAATAAATATGCATGATGGTAATGTAAATGATATTTTTGGTTTTTTTATAATGAATGCAAGATGTAAAAGTGTTTTTGTATTTTCGGATTTAATAATGGCAGCAAACAAAAGTGGTGATAAAAGTGTTGGAAAGGTGTTTCTTATGATTAAAAATGGACCGGGGTTCATGGTTTCACAAATGCACTCTCTCTTGATAACGTGGTAGACAATGGAACACTAAAATTAACATGTAAGATGGCAAGACATGGTTTGACAAGTTATTAATAATATGGGCATCACGTCCTAACATAGAGATCTCAAGTATAAGTTGTTCTCTCTCTTATGCTCCACCAAGATGCGAACTAAATCATAACACCTTAGTAATTAAGATAAATCAGAGCATAGCAATAAGTTCAATGACATGAAGTTAAAATAAGAACATGCTAGATCTAGTCATGGAGGTAGTGGCCAAGGTCACATCCACTCTCCGGTAGCATGGTATTTTTGTTTATCCCTAGTGAGGCAACAAAGTAAGGTAGAAAACCCAAGTGGATCGCAGAACTATCTGTCACGTTCACTGCACTAGCCACCCCCGTTACTCCAACTAATGCACACGTTCCCCCTCACATGCTCTCATAAACATGCTTGATCATGACAAGTAAATAAGAACGGGGTACATAATATGCATCTACTTTCATAACTGAAACAAAACCATTGCAATCTCAAACATGTATTAACTCATAATAAAGATCCACCACAAAGGAATTACATAGATGACCGTAATCATGTTCAGCAGCTCATACGGTACTAATTAGTGAAGCTCATAGAGAGGAGAGATACATAAGTTACTTCCACAAACCCATAGTCCAGGGGTGGACTACTCCCTCTTCATCATGGTGTCGGTGGAGATGTTGTTGGAGGGGAAGGAGACCACACCGGCAGCGCCCCGCCGGAGTTTTCCCCCTCCAATCTTCAGCTCCAGGTCTCTGTTTCGTGGTTTCTGTGTTTCGGCGGCGCTCCCTTTCGCGAAAGCCCTGGGGGGTCTATATATAGTCGTTTTTAGGTCAAGACGAAGCTTCGGGAAGAAAGATCGACGGCAGCGGAGGCCCGAGGGCCATTTGGTGGGTCCCACGCGGTCAGGGAATCTGGCCGCGTGGGCCCACCCCTTTCGGCCTTCTGGTCTCCGTTTTTCGATTCCTTTGCGCCTACGTTTCGTTCCTTCCAAAAAAGTGATCCCCGTAAAATCTCAGGTCATTTGGACGTCGTTTGGTCCCTGAAACAAAAATATAGAAAAAGGGGTTTTCTGACAGTGCAGGGTTAATTCCAGAAAAATGGGGAAGTTGTTAATTATCCCCAAAACTCAATATAAATCATGAATATAACCCTTATATGATGCAAATAACATGGAATAACATGTAATAAAATGTAAAGTTCATGTATGCATTTTACATGCATCAACATCCCCAAGCTTAACCCATGCTCGTCCCGAGTATGAAGGTGATAAAACTAACATGGACTTTGCATTTTAATACTATCAATGGATATCAAAGGTGATTACTATTGCTACATAGAGTCAAATGATTCATTCTTCAAAGGAATAACAATATGCAAGATAAATTATGAAGTGATATCAAATACTCAATGTAAAGATGTTCAATGATAAATTCACAAAGTGTAACATAGAAGAAAGTACTATGGACCAAATGTATGCATAATGAAAAGTAAAAACATCCTATGGTGGTCATAGAGTACTTCTTATGAAAACTGAATATAAAAGGTGGACACTTTGGATAGATAAATAAGTAGAGGTAAAGCATGAATAAGTTTCATCTAACTTCCAAACACTTCTACTTAAGTTAATGCTTGCAATGTGGTAGTCATTGGTGTGGAGCTCTCATTACCCCTATCATAGCATCTTGAATGATTAATGTTTAAAGTGAAAGCAAATATGAGTGGTGTGCTTGACAATGTATTGGTTGAATGTCTCATGTCCCTTGAATACAAGTACCTACACCATGTGTTACTCACTTTGGTCCACAAAGTAAATTCAAATAAAGGTCATTGCAAGTAATAATAGTATCATCAAGAACTGCACTGGGGTACCTCTTGCCCCTTGACATGAACAAGCCCATGTCAAAACAACAAGACAAACAGACAATGAACAATCTCAGCACTCTTTTATTTACTATGGGTATAGCTTTTTATTATGAGGTGCATCACTGAATGAACATTATGGTTATGCTGTAAATTTCCACCATGAATGATGCATGGCTTAGATTAGCGGCCCAGGCATTTCTCTAACCATTTATACAAACTCTTTGAACTTACTAAGTATCCACATTCATTTCACCCATGATAGGCATCCATAAACAAAAGTACATGACATCAACTAAATATAAATAAGTGCAATGTTGAAAGCTTGCCATGTGACAGCACATATGGGCTAACTCCCAACCAAAACTATTGTCAAGCCCACAACTTCATAATTTTAATCACAATGGTTCATGCTTATTAAATGCAATAAAAGTAAATTGTGCATCAAGTTCGTGAGAGCTTTTAACCAATTTTTCCCATGACAATCAATAACATAAGCATTTAAATTCAGAAATGTAGATAACACAATATAACATGATAAACATACTTGGAATAGCATAAAGCTAATAGGTAGATATGGTGGACTCACTGGAAAAACTTTGGTTGAAGGTGTTGGGAAACAAGCTTTTTACTTGTTGTAATTTTTGGGCTAGCAATAGGGAGAAAGTTGACCATCTAAATGCATGCATAAGTGTCCATAGAACTAATCAATCCATGTTAAACCAAGTAAAGTTAAAATTCAACATCTAAACATGGTAAAAGATAGCTCTTGACAACACACTTGCAAATTAACATTCATTCAAAGCACATGAATTATGCAACTATATGTATCTTTTAAAATCAACTCAAACATCCCTATCCCAATATATTTAATAGCATCCAACATAATTCAACCCAAACTTCCAGTAGCTCTCTCATATATAAATGATAGTGGTGGTCTTAAGAAATAAAATCAAACCGAAATAACAAAAGCAAAAAACAGACGCTCCAAGTTTATACGATAAAGTGCTTTGATCGAAAAACAGAAGTTAGACGTGTGCAAACCGAGAGTGTGTTGGTCTAGTGGGGTTGTCTTGACATCCCCAAGCTTATGGTCTTCACCATCCTTGGATAGCTCTTGGTGCAGCTCCTCTAATCCCTGTGAAAAAACTTCAAAACACCGTTTCTCCCATTTCTTTTCTGTGGGGTGATATTAGTAGTGATAAACAAATAGGTTCCTTGCTGCATAAAATCCTTAGGCAAAAATTCATATGAATGTCCAGAGAGTATATAATGTTGTATGCCTACTCATAAACTCAATTGAATCAAAAAGATTCAAGCAAAAAGCTCAAAGAATGCATCAAACAATATCAAGACAGAATCTGTCCAGAAAAACAGCAGCAGCAAAACGCATTTTTCTACCCTACTTAAACTCGTCAGAAAAATCTGCAAAAATCACGTGTGCAGAGGATGAAAAGTTGAAGCTACAGTTCAAATTACAGCTCAATCGGAGTTACAGATAAAAAATGAAAAATCAAACCGTGCACAGACTTCGTGCAGGCAGAAAACTCTCCGAAAATGAATAGCAACTTTTCAAACCCAAAATAGGTAAAACTTGGTTCTTTATTAAAAATCCCAGAAACAAAACTAACAAACTACTCTCTTGTTACAGCAAGAGGACTCAAAGAAAATCTCAAACAAAAACAACCGGGTTGCCTCCCGTAAAGCGCTTTCTTTATAGCCATATAGCTAGGCTTACTTACTTGATAATCAAAGGGGACGTAGCTCATGAGGGAGCTTGAACCTTGGTGTGTCCCTCTTCCTTGGGAAGTGTTCCATGCTCTTCTTGTGTGGAAACTGAAACTTCACATTCCCTTCCTTTGAATCAATAATGGCACCTGTAGTACGAAGAAAAGGTCTTCCCAAAATAATAGGACTAGAGGTTTTATTCCCCATGTCCATGATTAGAAAATCAACAGGCACAAAAGTCATGTGTAACTCTACCATAACATCACTTACTTTTCCTAGAGCATGTCTAATGGAATCATCAGCAAGTGCAAGTTCAATAGAGCATTTCTCAATATTTTTAAGTTCAAGGACTTCATATAGTTCTTTAGATAATATAGAGACACTAGATCCTAGATCTAAAATGGCATGGTGTGTCTCTTTTCCAATGGTTACTAGTACCTTAGGGATCCAGATATCCCCAAGCTTAGGTGGTATCATAGCTTCTTGATTGTACCTAGCAATCTTTTCTTTTAAGACATGATTAGCAATATAGGAACCAAAACCAGCCTGGTTAATATTAACAGAAGGATCACTTGCAAATTTTTGTAAGATAGAAATTAATTCATGCAAGCTACACTTCTCTAAATCAACAAATGGTTCCTTAACTTCACTAAGCATTTTAACTTCCTCAACTTTTTTATCTCTATTATATAGATTAAATAATTCATAACGGTCATCAAACACATCTTCAGGTACTTGAGCTTTTTCTAAACTTTCTTTAATTTTTACTTCCAACATCAAGCCATCAAGTAGAATGTAAGCATCAGCAATAGTAGTATTTATGAAAGAACCCTTACATTCATTGTCTAAAAAGAGTTTAGAAGTTTCAGACAATCCTTTATAAAATATGTGCATGAGCATCCAATCTCTAATACCATGTTCCATTCCATAAGCTATACCTCTAAACCTTTCCCAAGTTTTAACCAAGGTTTCTTCCTTATTTTGTTTAAAGGTGATAACTATTTCTCTATATTATAAACCATGGCTGAAAAACAAAACCTCTCAATGAATGCAGCTTTCAAATTAAACCAATTGCTAAAATTCCCAGGTGGCCATTTTAATATCCAATCTAGAGCTTTTCCAGCCAAGGAATAAGGAAAAAGCTTTACTTTGATCACATTAGCATTGGCATGAATCAGGTTTAATTCTTTGCATCTTTCATTAAATTTACTAAGATGTTGAAGAGCATCTTCTTTCGGTTTCCCAGAAAAACGATTTTCAAAAATCAATTTAGTGACATTAGGATCTATCTCAAATTCTTTAACAGGGAAATTCCTATCTTGAGGAAAATTCTTAACACTAAATGGCCAAAAAGTTCTTTTCTCCATTGAGCAAGTTTTTATATGTTTTTAATTTTTTTATGCAAAACTGAAAGTAAAATGACACTAATGCAACTCGAAATAACAAATGCAACACAAAAATGCAAAACTGAATATAAATATGCAAACCGAAATATAAAGATGATATGCAAGACAAGAACAAAACAAAATAAAATGATTGTAGGTAAAGATGGATAAGATGATGCTCACGTAGGTGCAACCTCCCCAAGCTTAGGTTGTTACACAAGTTGGTGATGAAGTTGACTTGATGTGAGTGATCCTTGGATAAACCTTTCAGCTATGGTTCCCCGGCAACGGCGCCAGAAAACGGTCTTGATGGCCCTTCACGTAGTTACCTGCGTGAAAAGTAAATGGGTTAGGTTGAGACTCCAAGTGCAGAGTGTATGTAGTAGTGGAAGACAGTTTTCCCCACGAGGGGTGACTCGAGGGTTTAATATCGAACTCTCGGGGAACCAGTATTTCAGGTGTTATCTCCTTATCCTTCTCTTGAGAACCTGCAACAAAATAAATTGTTTTGTGCCCTCAACCTCACCAAGTGGTTGTCAAGCACAAGGTGTGAGAATGATAATAAAATAAATATGCAAACAGTAGTAAATATGCAATGATGGTAAAATAAATATGCAATGATGGTGAAATAAATATGTGGTGGAATGGTAAATGATATTTTTGGGTTTTTTATGAATGCAAGATGTAAAAGTGTTTTTGTATTTTCGGATTTAAAATGGCAGCAAACAAAAGTGGTGATAAAAGTGTTGGAAAGGTGTTTCTTATGATTAAAAATGGACCGGGGTTCATGGTTTCACAAATGCACTCTCTCTTGATAACGTGGTAGACAATGGAACACTAAAATTAACATGAAAGATGGCAAGACATGGTTTGACAAGTTATTAATAATATGGGCATCACGTCCTAACATAGAATCTCAAGTATAAGTTGTTCTCTCTCTTATGCTCCACCAAGATGCGAACTAAATCATAACACCTTAGTAATTAAGATAAATCAGAGCATAGCAATAAGTTCAATGACATGAAGTTAAAATAAGAACATGCTAGATCTAGTCATGGAGGTAGTGGCCAAGGTCACATCCACTCTCCGGTAGCATGGTATTTTTGTTTATCCCTAGTGAGGCAACAAAGTAAGGTAGAAAACCCAAGTGGATCGCAGAACTATCTGTCACGTTCACTGCACTAGCCACCCCCGTTACTCCAACTAATGCACACGTTCCCCTCACATGCTCTCATAAACATGCTTGATCATGACAAGTAAATAAGAACGGGGTACATAATATGCATCTACTTTCATAACTGAAACAAAACCATTGCAATCTCAAATGTATTAACTCATAATAAAGATCCACCACAAAGGAATTACATAGATGACCGTAATCATGTTCAGCAGCTCATACGGTACTAATTAGTGAAGCTCATAGAGAGGAGAGATACATAAGTTACTTCCACAAACCCATAGTCCAGGGGTGGACTACTCCCTCTTCATCATGGTGTCGGTGGAGATGTGTTGGAGGGGAAGGAGACCACACCGGCAGCGCCCCGCCGGAGTTTTCCCCCTCCAATCTTCAGCTCCAGGTCTCTGTTTCGTGGTTTCTGTGTTTCTGCGGCGCTCCCTTTCGCGAAAGCCCTGGGGGGGTCTATATATAGTCGTTTTTAGCTCAAGACGAAGCTTCGGGAAGAAGGGTCGACGACAGCGGAGACCCGAGGGCCAATTTGGTGGGTCCCACGCGGTCAGGGAATCTGGCCACGTGGGCCCCTCTTTCGGCCTTCTGGTCTCCGTTTCTTCGTTTCCTTTGCGTCTACGTTTCGTTCCTTCCAAAAAAGTGATCCCCGTAAAATCTCAGGTCATTATGACGTGATTTGGTCGCCTGAAACGTAAAAATATAGAAAAAGGGGTTTTCTGACAGTGCAGGGTTAATTCCAGCAAAATGGGGAAGTTGTTAATTATCCCCAAAACTCAATATAAATCATGAATATAACCCTTATATGATGCAAATAACATGGAATAACATGTAATAAAATGTAAAGTTCAAGTATGCATTTTACATGCATCAGACGCTGGCGTGGAAGATTCACCTGCACTTGCCGGCGCCGGTGGTAACGGGAGATCGGGTATTTGTGGGTCATCGTTGTCGTTGTCGTCAGAGCGGGCACGCTTGTCGTCCGAAGCGAACAACTCCGGCGGTGGCTCCCGCATCTCGGCGGGTAGGAAGAAGCTACCGCAGCGCGCCTCGTACTCCGCGTCCACCGCGGCGTCCCAGTACGGCGCCGAGACGACGTACTCGGGGTCGACCCGCTCCTCCCACGACATCGTCGACCGCACCCGGCTGATGTAGTCCAGGCGCTCCTGCAAGCTGAGCCGTGGCGCCACCGGCACGTTGACGATGTTTGTGGTGAAGGCGACGCTCGCATTCCTCCGGCGCCTCGCGGCTACCCGCCATGCTGGCGGTGAGACTTGGGAGAGGGAGGGCGCTCATTGGTGGTGACGAAGAGAGGCGCCGCGCCCGTTTTAAAGACGGCCGGAGGAGCGGGGTAGGGTGGCCTGCATTATCGGCGAGCAGCGGTTCGACTGGCACGCATTGATGTCGACGACGCGTGTGCAGGGCGCCGTCGGGGAGAGCCGCTGCGACGTGAACACGTGGACGGCGCGGCTCGACGCGTTGGTTCGGTCTACGCCCGCCATGGGAATGGGCGCGGCGTTGTTGCGTCGCGTCGCTTCGCTCTGCGCCCGCCAGGGGAACGGGCGCGGCGTTATTGCGACGCGTGCTGACAACGGGCACGGCGTTATTGCGACGCGTGCTGACAGGCGTGCCACCATCTCGTCGCCTCGCCATTAATCGGGCGGAACGGCGTCCTGCACAACCCTAACTAACACGGGCGCGGCACGTTATGTCTATGACGGGCGGGCCACCCCTGTCGGAGGGCATGTCCGGCCCATGTCCGGCACCCCCGAGAGGGCCTCCAAACTTGGGGGCTTGGGGGCCTTTCGGGGTGCTGGACACGATTTGGCTCAGGGCGAGCAATTGGGGTGTCGCTGGTGGCGTTTTTAGGCGTCCGGACCCCCAATGGACATTTGGAAGGTGCCGACGGAGATGCTCTTACGCAGTGGCCAGCTCATCTACAGTGCTCTCGTGAAAAGTAGAAAAAAAGGTTGGCTGTTCTATCCAGACGCTGACCAGTCGTGACACTGACAAGTGACAACAACCATCCAACGTTGCATATCTACGAGAGCATCTGGTAGGGTTTTTTAGTCTCAGCAATTCAGCATTTGATGGTTGTCCTACTTGGTCGCGAAGGTATTTGCGACCATGACGCATGGAAGGAATTGTCTCGGAGAGAGTTTTCCATTCTAGCTGAAAATTCTTCAGACAACAACCAGCCGCGGTGAAAAACGGGGATCGCACGTAAACGTCGCGACAACAGCGTGCTGTGTCATTGTCCTCGGTATGATTGCTGCACTTAGTTACTTTTAAACAGAGAGGCAAAATCTCACATGTATGTGCTCTAGCCTGGTCCTGCTCCTGCACTCTACGCTAATAGGAAAAGTCTACCTGTGCCGCACAGATTTTGCCTATCTATGGCGCGCAGCCGTGCGCCACAGCTGGCACGCCACTGATAACAGCTAGCTGTGGCGCATAGTTCGGGCACCACAGGTAACCCCGCTGACCTGTGGCGCACACGTTTGAGCGCATTAGTGGAAACAGTGCCACTGGTCCTGGGTCGTAAGGGCCTCTAGTACCGGGTGTCCACCCGGGACTAGCAAGGCGACACTAGAGCCCCCCCCTCTAGTACCGGGTCCGTTACGACCCGGAACAACAGGCTCCCACGTGGCCGCCGAGGCGCGGGCGTGGTGGAGGACCTCTAGTCCCGATTGGTCATACGACCCGGGACCAAGGACCTCACACGTGGCAGCCTGTAATTTTTTGTTTTTCCTCCCAATTTAATATTGAAATGGTGCAAAAAAATATGCGTTTAATTAATTAAAAACAGAAACTACATATAACATATCAAAATGTTCATAAATAAAAATATGTTCACGTCTATCCGGTTACATGGAGGTGCTCATAACCGGGACTAGAGCCCGTCTATTCGATTACACGTGTGTGGAGATCATAACCGGGACTAGAGCCCGTCTATTCGGTTACACGGGAGATCATAACCGGGACTTCACCGCTATTCTCCATTGTATGTTCCTTTTGTAGGTATGACTTCGCTGAGCAGAAACCCCGCAAGTTCCTCTGCTAGTGCTTGAAAGCGCTTCTTTAGTGGCATACTCTCGCGCAATGGCTCTGCCTATAAAAGAAGGAGATCAATACGAATATTAATCATGACTATCAAAAATTATGAATGACACTGGAGATCAATTGATGAATATGATTGTTCACGTACGTCTAAAAATTTCTTTGGGTCCCGCTCAGTGACCGAACGACGAATCCACTCGCAAACGAAATATCCACAGAAATTGGTCCCCTGTGGTTGCCTCTCGATCCACTTTACGAGAATAGAATTCAATCAAATCATAGTCAACATATAGTGGTATTGAAAACTATAAATAAAGAGATGCGCGAACCTAGCTAGACCGTACTACCTACCTGTGGGTGAACAAAAGTCAGCTGTTCTTCAAATGAACCTGAACCCTTTGTCCTCGCTTTGAATTGTTTCCAAACCCTGCCGGCCAAAAAAAAGAATAAATGAGTTATTAGTTGCTTGATATCTCTGAAATCAATAAGAGAGACTGATATAGTGCGATAATGTTTGAAATTACCTTTGGAGCGTATCTAGAATGCTTTGGTACCTCTCCTCAGGCCAGTCCAATGAGTCGTAGACTTGAACTCTTGATCTATCAACTTCAATGACTAGCAGAATGTAATGATCGCTGCGCATGATTATATACACGTCAGTAACTCATCAGTTACACTTAATTTGTACAAGCGAGTAACACTCTCTTACCTGAAGAAGTAAGGAAACATTATCTCCGTGTTGAAATGTTGCTTCATTAGGGCATTTAGCAAGTTCTTCTCCGTGTCCTTCACGTGGTTTTTTAGTGTCCTTGCATTAACTCGTACTGGGTTAACGAACCCAAAGCCATAGATGCCCTTTCTACCACATTCATCACTCTTCATTCTGCATAATACCGTAGTGAGCATAATTAGCGATGGCAATGAACGAGCTGAGAGCTAAAGACTTTATCTTTTTTGGAAATAAATGAATTGAATCACTTACAGACAGTAGGCACCGACGAGAGCCAAGTCGAGGGAGTCAAGGTTGTATAAGTACCAGAGTTCTTCGAGCTGAATTGTGAACATGTCTTCACCCGCGAAATGATTTTTTGTAACTTTCACACAGATCAAAAAGTCATCAAATTCCTTTGTGGTTTTCATGTACCAACTATGGAGTTGTCGCATACATGTCGGTAGACACTTTATCTGATCACCTCGCAGCAGGGACCTCCCCCATTTCCATTTCCATGAATCATCTACATCAGACGGAAAGAGATTTTCGTTGTCCAGTTGAGCAAGAGTAATACCAGCATCTGCAGCAAAGTCCTTCTTCAAGGATAAAGTAGGAATTAGGTCCGTCACGGAGCCATGACCACTGGGTATAACTACGAGCGGGGCTATCGACTGGTTTGCCTGTTGTCCGAGCTGGGCAACGTCTCTTTTCCCTCTGGCACTACTACTTCTCGTCTTGGGAGAGCTACTACTTTTACTCAGAGCTCGTAAATAGTTATCTGGCTTATTTTTCTCATATTGCGATGGTTCCGTGATGAATCCAATAGCCCACTTGTTTTCCTTTGCAGTAAATGTTTGCTTTTCCTCGGGCTTTTTCCGTGCAAGCTGTCTTTTTGTGTCTGCATCCACCCACGCATCCAATTGCTCTTTAGTCATGTCGCAAGCTCTGAGGTCGTCAAGGCTTTTGGGTACTTTTGGGAGGGGCGAACGTCGGGGGTCTCGCCCGAATCCCATGGACGACGAAGTGGCGCCCTTCCTATGTCGGGGCTCAGGAGTCGGCTCATGCGGCGGTGGAGTCGGCTCATGCGGCGGCGGAGTGGGCTGACGCGGCGGTGGAGTCGGCTCACGCGGCGGTGGAGTCGGCGCACGCGGCGGCGGAGACGACTGATGCGGAGGCGACTGATGGTTGTCGTCCCCTTCATCGTCATCAGGTGGTGAATCGTGAATTGGCGGAGACGATGGTGGCCTTGGCGCCCAGCCTTCAAACTTGATGTATTTCTTCCGCCATAGAATTAGACCACCCACGACGTCCCCTAGCACCGACTCATCATCAGCTCTTGGGAACTCAAGGTTCAGTGATTCATATCCTTGTACAACTTGATCCACGCCGACACGAGCAAATCCATCTGGAATGGCATTGCCAAGCCACGATGCTGTAGAGTCAATGGAGAATGCATAGCCGTCCGCCGCCTTCATGGATAAGTTAAATACTGGGACATGCAGCTCACAAGTTGTTTTCTCCGTGATATAATCCACGGGGTAACTTGTCTCATCATCACCGACCATAACCGAGGAAGCCACGCTGCTTCTGCGATGCGATGGGCCGCCTTGACTCGCTTGTTCCAGCTGAAGAGTTGGCGCCCCTTGCTCGCGCATTTGATCTATTTGCTTCTGCTGCTCCTTATAGAGAGCAACCATCTGGTCATGATTTCTTTCTAAGATCATCAACCGGTCTGATTCCTGCTGCTCCTTCCTCCTCTTTGCTCTCAATCGGCTTCTATAAGAGGCACGGTCCTGGGAAACCCTTCAATCCACGGCACTTCTCCTAAGCCTCGTGTTGATCCTCCTTTTTCTTTGGTCCCGAGGGCCTCTGACAGCTCGTCCTTCTCTCTGTCGGAAATAAACTTTCCCTCTTTAGACTTGGCAATTAAGTCAATAATTTTTTTTGGGCTCCGTTGACTACTTTGCTTTCATCAATTATTAACTCCCCTGTTTCCATGTCATACTCCCCTCCATGCGCAAGTAGCCAATTCCTTATCCTTCTGTCCCATTCCTCTGTGACCGGGGTGAGCCCTTTTGCACGCAACTCGGACTCAATTTTTTCCCACTTAGGCTCGGCAACTCGGTAGCCACCTGGCCCCATCTTATGGTGATACTTCTTTTTCGCTGCATTATTCTTATTCGTTTGCGACCTTTTCTTAGCTCGTTCTGATTTCTTGTACTCCAGAAATGCAGGCCAGTGAGGCCGCTGCCTCTCTCGTGTGCCGGTGAAATCCGGAAGTTTCCCATCTTCTTCCCACTCACGGAATAATTTGTTCTTGTAGTTATTGAATTGTTGAGCCATCTTCTTAAGAGCGAAATGCTTGACTTTGTCCGTCATTTTTTTTGTCTTCACCTCATCTTCCAAGACCGGTAGGGTGAAATGTGCAATGAGCTTGTTCCAAAGCACATCTTTGGTTCTCTTGTCGACGTAACTAACTCCCTCTAACTTTGGCTTAATCCATTCCTGAGTGCTGATATAAACGTTGTCCCTGACAGTGACTCCGCATTGATGCACAAACTTAACTGCGTTCGGCACGGGTGCCAGTGGTTGGCCAGTAGTTGCATTCACCTCGTCAATTGTGAGATGCTCATCTTTGCCCATCCCTTGGGCATGGCCTCGTTTAGTGGATTGGTTCGATGCGGAGGTCTAAAAATATGAAACATGTGTGAATACATATATATGCACAAATCAGTTATTGCATCTGCTCAACATAGGCTTAATATACCTCGCCAGACGGCGTGGGTCCACCAATTTCCGAGTCCTCATCTTCAGCTCCTTCCGCGGGATGCCGAAATTCACCGGGTTCCAAAATGTAGGAAAGTATCTCTTCTTCCCCTTCTCTCGTTGCGAAGGGAGCATCGACATCCATTGTTTAACTAATAAAAAAAAAGATAAAACAATAATAGCATTAGTACAATAATTCAAAGGAGGGAACTATACAAATATGCAACAAAAACAATTTAATATTGCATCTAAAGAAAAAAATCTTTCAAAAAAAACATAGGCTGTCCCAATCCCAGCCCAGCCCAAATTTGGGCCAGAACCTGGTCAAAGGTGGCCACCGTGGTCATCGCTGGCCCACCTGCCAGCGCCTACCCGCCCCACCGCCACGTGTGACCGCCCACTGGCCACGCGTGGTCAATGCTGGCCCACCTGCCAGCGACCCAGTTCTGACCCCGCCGCCCTGCCTCGTGTTCCCGCCCCGCCTCGTCTTCACCTCCCCGCCTCGTGTTCCCACCCGGCCGCCTCGCCTTCACCCCCCGTGGTCAATGCGGAGCACCAACAGCCCCCGCCCACCCGGAGTCAATGCTCCTGGCCCACTTGCCAGCGACTCGGGCGCTGGCCCACCCGACGGTTCCCCTCCCGACGGTCCTGGTCTTTAAAAAGGGACGCGCCCGTGCGGATATGGACACTCCACTCCGCTCCGCTCCCACGGTTCCCCTCCGCCCGACGGTTCCCCTCCGCCCGTCCAGTGCCCTCGCCGCCATGTCGCGCTGGTTCGGGAAGTCCCCGAAGAACGAGACCGGCGAGTCCTCCAGACGTCGCCGCGCTTCTCCACCGCCTCCACCGCCGGCGGCCTTGGGCGTCGTTCCGCAGGGCGTGCGGAGGACCGCGCCACCGGTGCGGGTCGCCCACGCACCCGACGCGCCGTCACGAACCACCACCACCACCGCCGGAGGGAGGAGGATCCGGCGCCGGCGCTACGTGCCGGAGCCGGAGTGCCAGTGGCACTGGGACAACGCCGCCACGCTGGAGTGGAGCGACGTCCACCTCCCCGAGGGCTGGCACCTGAACCCGCAGAGGATTCCGGTGCCGGCGGTCCCGCTCCCTGGGAGGCAACTGGACAGGGAGATCGCGCGCCGGCGCCGCCTCCTCCCGGCGGAGCTCCGCGACGACCCCCTACGCGGCGGACTCCCCACACTGGGAGCAGTGGCTCAAGGACGAGCACGAGGACCGCCGCCACTCCTACTTCGCCCCGGCGCCCCGCGCCGTCCAATCCGCCTACCCAGCGCTGCCCGACGCGCTGTGGTTCGAGGAGGAGGTCCCCGAGGATGAGGACGACCCGGAGATGGTGGCCGCGTACGAGGCCTCCAACCTCAGCCTCGTCGAGGACGAGATCAAGAGGTGGGAGAAGGTGAGGACCGCGGCCGCCGCCGCCCTGATGCCGCCGCCGCCACCGCAGTACTACGACCCGGACGAGGTCGAGCCGTGGCACTACGCCATGGAACGCGAGCAGGAGCAGGACCTTCCGCCGCCGCCTCCTCTGCCTCCCGGCCTCGTTGGCCAGTCCTGGGTCTTTACCGGCGGGAGCTGGTCGGCGGATCAGGAGCAGGAGCAGGAGGCGCCACCGGAGCAGCAGGAGGCGCCACCGCAGCAGCAGGCGCCACCGGAGCATCTCTGGACCCCGCCGCCCTTCATCGTCCTCGACGACTAGGCGGCACCGGCGACGACGACCCCCCTCCCCCCTCCAATGTAATGGCCTTATTAATGGCCTCCCCCCCCAATGTAATCGGCCGTTTGTGGCCTCCCCCATAATGAAATCGGCCCTTAGGCCCTAAAAAATATGTTCTTGTTTGCCAACTCCGCCGCCGCCGCCGCGCTAGATCTGAGAGAGGGAGAGAGTAGTTGGTCGGGGGGACGAGCTCACCGTGGGTCGGGGGCGAGCTTTGCTTGCTCGGGGACGACGATCTTGCTCGGGGGAAGAGCGGGGACGGCCGCGCCCGGAGCAGGAGCAGGACGGCGACCCACGGTGAGGGCGGCAGCGGCGCGGGGACGAAATCCGGCAGCCTGGCGGCGCAGGGGGCGGCGTCGTCTGGAGCCCGGAGGCGGAGCGTCGATTTGCTGGACTTGGGCAAATTTTCGGCCCGAGCCACTAGAAGTAGCGCCAAAAAGGCCTCTAGTACCGGGCCGTGGCTCCACCCGGTACTAGAGACCCTCTAGTACCGGGCCGTGTTACCACCCGGTACTAGAGGTCCCTCAGGGCCGCGAAAATTTGCGCGCCAAGCCCAGTGGACCTGTAGTACCGGGTGGTCGCACGGCCCGGTACTAGAGGTTAATTTTTTTTAATTTTCTGGTTTCTTACTTTTTTTATATCTTTTGATTTACTTGTCTAAATTAAGTAAAAATTGCTTTCATTTTCCTGTTTTCTGTTTTGGTTTAAAATGAAGTATCACATGCGCTTGGTTTTAAATTAAGTACTACATACGCTTAATTTAAAATCAATTCAAAAATTTATAAATCAAGTACTACATGCGCAGTGGATCATTTCACATCACAAAGTTTGATGCTACATCAAAAATTTATAAATTAAGTACTACATTCCGCCACCGCCATACGCTTGATTTCATTGACATGTCTGTCTTGTCCTCCATACTATAAATTATATAAAAGTTTAATAAATTATTACACATCATGAACAACATCCCTATTTAGTCTTCGCTTTTTCTTTTTGTGAGACCCTTTCTTCTGATCGCTCCGTAACCATGGACAAGGGTCTGCATATAACTTGAGACTTGGGTCAGTGGTCACTTTGAAGGGCGGAATTTCATGAAACTTGTCGTAATCTTCTGACATGTCTGTCTTGTCCTCCACTCCCACGATGGTTCTTTTCCCTGAAAGAACTATGTGGCGCTTTGGCTCATCGGCTGATGTATTCACTTCCTTATCTTTTCTTTTTTTTGGCTTGGTAGACATGTCCTTCACATAGAAAACCTGAGCCACATCCTTGGCTAGAACGAATGGTTCGTTGTCGTACGCAACATTCGTGAGATCCACTGTAGTCATTCCGTACAATGGGTCTTCCTTTACCCCGCCGCCTCTCAGGTTGAACCATTTGCACCAGAACAAAGGGACCTTCAAAGAAGGTCCATAGTCAAGTTCCCATATCTGCTCTATGCAACCATAATATGTGACCGTGGCCTCATTCGTGCTCTTATCATCAAAGCGGACACCACTATTTTGGTTGGTGCTCTTTTTATCTTGGGCGTTCGTGTAAAATGTATTCCCGTTTATCTCATACCCTTGGAAAGTCCAAATAGTCGAAGATGGCCCCTTAGACAACAAGAACAGCTCATCTGAGACTGTGTTGTTGTTGTTCAGATGCGTTTCCAACCAACCGCCAAAATTCTCCATGTGTTCCTTTGCAATGGCGGAGTCATCCATCCCCGGGTTGTTAGAGCGTACAATATCCTTGTGCATCTGGATATACGGAGCCACCAAAGTGGAATTATGCAGAACTGTGTAGTGTGCTTTTGTGAAAGAATACCCGTCCCTGCATATGTATGATTTCTTTCCTAGAGTGCCTTCTCCACTTAGTCTCCCCTCATGTCGCGATTCAGGAAGACCAATCGACTTAATGCCGGGAATAAAGTCAACACAAAACTCAATGACCTCCTCTGTTCCATACCCTTTGGAGATGCTTCCTTCTGGCCTAGCACGGTTATGAACATACTTCTTCAACACTCCCATGAACCTCTCAAAGGGGAACATATTGTGTAGAAATACAGGACCCAGAATGTGAATCTCGTCGACCAGGTGTACTAGGAGATGTGTCATAATAGTGAAGAAGGATGGTGGGAACACCAACTCAAAACTAACGAGACATTGAGCCACATCCTTCTGTAACCTTAATAGAGTGGTTGGGCTGATTGACTTCTGCGAAATTGCATTGAGGAACGCACATAGCTGAACAATGGATACTCGAACATTTTCCGGTAGAAGCCCCCGCAATGCAACCGGAAGCAGTTGAGTCATCAGCACGTGGCAGTCATGAGACTTTAGGTTCTGGAACTTTTTCTCTGCCATATTTATTATTCCCTTTATATTCGACGAGAAGCCAGACGGGACCTTCATACTGCTCAGGACTTCAAAAAATATCTCCTTCTCTTCTTTGGTAAGAACGTAGCTAGCAGGACGTAGACGTCCTTTATCCGTCCTCATTGGATGCAGGTTCTTTGGGTCTTTCAAAAGTTGCTGGTCCTCTCGTGCTTCCGGAGTATCTTTTGCCTTCCCATACACGCCCAAGAAGCCTAGCAGGTTCACGCAAACATTCTTCGTCACGTGCATCACGTCGATTGCAGAGCGGACCTTTAGGATTTTCCAATAGGGTAGTTCCCAAAATATAGACTTCTTCTTCCACAGGGGAACGTGGTTGTTAGCGTCCTTCGGAACAGACTGTCCGCCAGGACCCTTTCCAAAGATTACATCTAAATCCTTGACCGCATCATATATATCTTCACCACTTTGGAGGGGTGGCTTCGGCCGGCGATCTTCCTCACCTTTGAAATGCTGCTGCTTGCTTTTCTTTCTTAGGGGATGCTGAGTTGTAAGAAATCGACGATGACCCGGGTACACATTCTTGTTACCTACATATATACTTTCAGTGCTATCTAAACAGTGTGTGCATGCATTGTATCCCTTGTTCGACTGTCCTGAAATGTTACTAAGAGCAGGCCAATCATTGATGGTTACAAACAACAACCCTCGTAGGTTAAATTCCGCTTGTTTGTACTCATCCCACACAGGTACCCCTTCATCACGCCACAACTGTAAAAGTTCATCAACTAATGGCCTCAGGTAGACATCAATGTTGTTACCGGGTTGCTTCGGGCCTTGGATGAGCACTGGCATCATAATGAACTTCCGCTTCATGCACAACCAAGGAGGAAGGTTATAGATACATAGAGTCACAGGCCAGGTGCTATGACTGCTGCTCTGCTCCCCAAAAGGATTAAAGCCATCCGTGCTAAGACCAAACCTTAAGTTCCTTGGGTCACGTGCAAATTCCTTGTACTCTGTATCGATTTTTCTCCACTGCGACCCATCAGCCGGGTGTCTCAACATCTCGTCGCTCTTGCGGTCTTCTTTGTGCCATCGCAACAACTTGGCATGCTCTTTGTTTCTGAACAAACGTTTCAACCGTGGTATTATAGGAGCGTACCACATCACCTTGGCAGGAACCTTCTTCCTGGCGGGCAGGCCCTCAACATCGCCAGGGTCATCTGCTCTGATCTTATACCGCAATGCACCGCATACCGGGCATTCATTCAAATTCTCATACTTCTCACCGCGGTAGAGGATGCAGTCATTAATGCATGCATGTATCTTCTGCACATCTAATCCTAGAGGGCAGATAATCTTCTTTGCTTCATACGCACTCTCGGGCAATTCGTTACCAGCCGGCAGCTTGTCCTTCACTATTTTCAGTAAACTCCCAAATCCCTTGTCAGATAAACCATTCGCTGCCTTCCATTGCAATAATTCCAGTGTGGTACCGAGCTTTGTGTTGCCATCTTCGCAAGTTGGGTACAACTTTGTTTTGTGATCCTCTAACATGCGCTCCAACTTCAACTTCTCAAGTGTAGTTTCTGCTAGGGTATGTGCATCAACGATGACCCCACGTAAATCATCATGTATGATGGGATCATCTGGTACCTCTTCATCATCAGCTTCCCCTGTTGGGTTACCAACATATTCAGGGTACATGTAGTTGTCATCGTTCTCTTCTTCTTCGTTATCTTCCATCATAACCCCTTTTTCTCCGTGCTTGGTCCAACAATTATAGCCGGGCATGAAACCAGAAGTTATCAGGTGGAGGTGAATTCTGTCTGTGTTAGGGTAATCCTTCTCATTCCGACATTTCTTGCATGGACAACACATAAAACCATTCGGCCCCTTGTTATCCTTAGCCACATTGAGAAAAGATTGCACGCCATCCATGTACTCTTTAGAGCGTCGGTCAGCGTACATCCACGGATGACTCATCTGCAAATCACCGCTAAAACCCATTACGATAAACCAACATAATAGGAAACATATCATATTCATTAATACAAGTTCATCACATTAAAACCAAAGTATAGTAGTGACCAAATGTAATACATAGTTCTCATAAAACATAAATTAATTGAAACTAGAATACAACTATCTAAAGAATTTAAATCCAACAACAAATGCGATCAGAATCGCAACTAAGGTAACTATTGAACCAACAGCATAATGATACCAAGCCTCTTGACTAATGACATATTTTCTAATCTTTCTAAGCTTCAAGCGCATTGCATCCATCTTCATCTCGTGAACAGCGACGACGTCGGTAAGCTCGACCCCGTGAGCATCAACGATGTCGGCAATCTTCAAGTCCAATACCATCTTCTCTTCTAGGCATTGGAGACGAAGATCTTCACTTATCTTCAATTTTGCTTTCAAATCGTTGTTTTCTTTTTTAAAAAACTCTACAATAGGGTCGGCTGGAATTTCCGGTTCAACTACCTCCTAAATAAAAATATATCTATGTCAATTTGGTCGGCATGATTGTTATAAACACGAAACAAAATAAATAGTGATAAAAATATACCACATCCGAATCATAGACCGGACGAGGGACGACGGGGACGGATATCAAAACCATGACACTATACATAAAAAACATAAGAAAATTATACAAGAAAAATAATTATGCATTCAAATCATACAAGTAATTTTGTAAAATAACAGATAAAAGAAGAGGCTCACCGAGGTGGTGCCGGTCACGGGATGGCGGGGGCTATCGACGGCGGTGAGGACCGAGACGACACTAAAATCCACAAATAATAAATTAATTTGAGCTCAAAATACATAAAAAAATGAACTACCTAGCTTAGGCATTTCATCAAACACCTAGGTAGCACTATAAAAATGAAATGAGCTAAACTTGTATGGAAATGGCTAAAATTCGGCCGCCGGGTGAAAGGATCAAGTGTTGCTAACCCTTGGAGAGATGGGTGCCGTCTATCTTGACAAATCTTGGAAAAAAATGGGGCTACACTTGAGCTTGAGAGAGGAAACAATGAAGATGAGCTTGAGAGTTCAAAAATGGTGGCTGGCCCGGGGTGGGAGATGATATAGCGGGACCTCTAGTCCCGGGCTGTACCACGGCCCGGGACGAAAGGTCCACCCTCCTGTCTCCACCCTGCCGCTGACTGCCTCGGTCCCGGGTGGTATCACGGCCCGGAACTAGAGGTGCCCTACAACCCGGGACCCGACCTGCGCAGCGTCGGAGCAGCCGGCCCGGTACTAGTTCCCTCCTCTAGTCCGGGTTCGAACCACGCCCGGGACTAGAGCCCAACACCCCTCTCCACCAAAGCTCCTGTTTCCACTAGTGGCGCCACAGATAGCACAACGACGTGCACCACAGGTAAGTTTGGGGACACTCTATACGGGCTATGACTCCCTATGTGCGCCACCGATAACTAATTTTGTGCGGCATCGATTTGTTTTTTTGTTTTTTTCGCCGCTATGTTTTTGCACCGTATTTCGTATTTGTATAGATATACACACGTAGTATCAATTCACAGCAGTAATAAACAGTAATAAACAGACATGTTTATCACATTTGGTGCAAGTTTAGTCAACTAACTTGAATTACATATAATACATCTTAATGAAACTGCTCTAGCTACGTTAAGAAAAGTAATTTAGTCAACTAACTAGAATTATATATAATACATCTCGATCGAGTCGCTAGCTAGCAAGATCAAGTTTCTCTGGTTCATTCTCCGTTCTTCTGGTTCCAAGTTCGCGTCGAACTCCTTGTCAAAGTTCTGCCACGATGAAACGACTCTAGCTAGGTTAAGAAAAGTAATTTAGTCAACTAACTAGAATTACATATAATACATCTTGATCGAGTGGCTAGCTAGCAAGATCAAGTTTCTCCGGTTGATTCTCCCTTCTTCTGGTTCCAAGCCGCGTCGAACTCCTTGTCAAAGTTCTGCCACGATGAAACGGCTCTAGCTAGGTTAAGAAAAGTAATTTAGTCAACTAACTAGAATTACATATAATACATCTCGATCGAGTCGCAAGCTAGCAAGATCAAGTTTCTCCGGTTCATTCTCCCTTCTTCGGTTTCAAGCCGCGTCGAACTCCTTGTCAAAGTTCTGCCAGAAGCTATCCTCTTCCTCGCTATCGTCGTCCTGAGACGGGGCCACACCGTGCGAAGGACCGGACGACGACGAAAGGCCTGCATCCTGTGAACCGAACACTTGGCGCTGGTACGCCATCAGATCCGGCTCCTGCTACAGTAGCTGCCTCACCAATGGGTCGTCATGGGGGCGGATGTTCCGTTGTGCAATCTGCGCCTGAGCCATGCGGTGCTCCCTCTCCATGGCCTTGGTGTGAGTTCGTCCACGCGGTGTGAGTTCGTCCACGCGGTCACGATGCTCGGGGAAGTTGAGCTTCTTTAGTGCACACTCCTCTCCGCACTCGTGCATGCAGAAGTAGTCGTAGGTGTGCGCCGCCTCTTCGTCGGTCGGCCACTGCACGACCCAGTGCTTAACCCCGCCATTGTGGATCTGGCACCTGTACATGATCGTCCCATCGACCCTAGGCCTCACCCTCACACCTGTATATTTAGTCATATCTTGCAAAAAATAAAACACAAGTAGCAAATTATTAAATAGAACATGGTGACAATTAATAGAATACTAACATCTGAAATCACAACTATTTCTACATAAATTGTATACATTTACAAACAAATTATTTACAAGCCTCATATATTATTGCCAAAACAAGGAAAAAAGAGTGCCTACAAGACCAGGTACTAATACAAGCACTCAAATTGTATATAGTACAAGATATTGTAGATACTCTCCTTTCTTTTAACATGACATCGTTTAAATCATCGGCCTCTATCTAACAGCAACATGGATAAAAAGATGCCTCATATGAAGAGTGCCGGAACTAAAGGACCAAGAGAAATGTATAACGAATGTTGTTGTACATGTTAGTGGGTCATTTAGACCAACACTCGAAATGATAATGCACAAGAATCTAATCATTGGCAAGGGATCATCTACAAAACCATCAACAACTCATAAAAATGTAAATCCATCCACTAGAACGTACAAATTTCAACTAAAAATATCTTCAATTCTGTTAAAAAGTACAAACTTTGGAGGCTTCCTAAATTATCAAATCTTGATCTTATTTACAATTTATCTTCATGGATCTCTTCTACTAAGTTAGTACTTCATGATCAACCTCTAATTTTTTTTGATAACTTATAACACCTTAATTCAAGTCCTTTTTAAGGGATGTTTAAACAGTGACCAAACTTAGGTATTTTTTCAGTTTTTGAAATTACTAAGACAAAAACTAGCACTAACAACTAGCAGCAGCAACTAACCTAGGACTAGCAGCAACTAACCTAACACTAACAACTAACATAGAATTACTAACAACTAACCTAGAATTAGAAGAAACTAAGTTAGGCATTTCATCAAACACCTAGCTAGCATGGCAGGGGAGGGGATCGAGGGGCAGCACCCCGGGGAGGCAACGGCGATGCCGTGGAGGGGAAGGGGCAGGGCCGGGACAGCACCTCGGGCGCGATGGCGAGCACGGGGACCTCGGGCCCGAGTACGTGGTCGCCTCGAGGCGGAGCATGGCGCGTGGCAGGGGAGGGGAGGGCCGAGGCGAGGGCGAGGGGGACCGCTGCGGTGGCGAGGCAAGGGGGTCCGGCGCGGCGGCGAGGTGGAGAGAGGGATGCGGCGACCCGAGAGGTGGAAGGAGGGAGCGTCAGCGAGCGAGGTGGATGGACGGCGGCAACGCGCGAGGTGTGGCGGCGGGGGTGGGAGCGAGAGAGAGAGAAAGGGGACCGGGGCGCGCGGGGAGGAGATATAGGAGAGGCGGCCGCTCCGGCGAGGGGATAAGGGAGAGAGTTATATGTGGCGCACAAAGATAGTGCGCGCCACAGGTATTCTCTGTCCCAGGCTTACCTGTGGCGCACGCCGCATTGTGCGCCACATGTACTCTCTCTACTCGGGGTTACCTGTGGCGCACAGGATTTGCGTGCGCCACAGGTACTCTCTCCAACTATAGTGACCTAGGAGAGTTTACTTGTGACGCACCGAGTTTTTTGTGCGCCACAGTTAAGTTTTTACCTGCGGCCTCAGAAATTTTGGTGCACCACCAAGAAAAATGTGCGCCACGGGTAACCTTCTCCTTGCATTTTCGAGCCAACGAGAAGATGAACCCCAAATGGCCAATTATCCAGCTAGCTTAGCAGCGAATCACCCCAAGGGCAACGGCCGCATTTTTCCACGGTGAATAATAGGCCTGACTAGTGATGAGCAGCCAAGGTTGACTGCCACTGCTAAGCTAGTGTTGACTGTTCGCGCACTTGGTCGCCAAGGTATATGCAAATATTCTACATCGATCAAGTCTTGGATTGCGACAGAGCAGTGTCAGCAAGTCACTGGCATATACCTCGGCCGAAGCAGAGGTCAAAATAAACCATTTGCTTTGTTGAAAAGGAAGGTAGGAGTACGTACGTATCGGAACTCACCACTCATGGTGCCGTGCCCGTTGGGTCAGTGGACAGTGGCAGTGGCCACGCTTCGGAATTTCCGAAAAGAATACGGAGAACATAGAGTACACGTATACGGCAGAGGTATATTCTGCAAAGTTTTTTTTTTCAAGAATGGCAAAAGATTTGCCTTAATTTATTGAATAAGGAGTTTGAGACAAAGTTTTGAAGTTACAAAAGACCACCACGACAAACAAAAGCCTACGCTCCTAAAATTATGCAAAGTTTTTTTTAAAAACAAGTCAAAATTTTTGCCTTTTATATTGCAAGATTCAAAAAGGCGTTATTCTAGGCGTGCCTAGGCGCGCCTTTGCGCGAGTCGTTGGCCTAACGCATCGCTTTGGGCATGGGCGTCCAATTAGGCGGGGCAGGCGCCTAGGCGGAGCGCCTTTTTCTGTGCGCTCGCCTAATCGCGCCTCGGCGGTGCTCGGGCGCGCAAAGGCGGTGCAAGGCGGCGATGGCCCGCGAGCGGGAGCTCCAATTCGCAGCAGGAAACAGAGGTATAAAGGGAGGGCTGGGGTTAGGGTTGGACGAATCGAGCAGATACCCTCCCACTCCAGCTCCCTCATGCGTTGTGGCGGCTGAGCCTCATCCCCGACCTCGCACCACCGCCCCTCATCCCTGACCTCGCGCCGCCGTCCCGACCTCGCGATTGACGCCCGCGTCCTCCTCGAATCCTCCTTGCCCAGCCGCTGGACCTAAGCTCCTCCGTCCCCGTCGTCCTCCAAGGCTCCTCCTTGTCCAGCCGTCGGACCCAAGCTCCTCCGTCCCCGTCGACCTCCAAGGCTCCTCCTCGCCCAGCCACCGGATCCGCAGGTTAAATAGGCTTCTTTCTCTGTCTCCCACTCCCCCTATTTTGAGCTTGGCTAGTCGTGGTGCTACTTGCTGCTGCTGTTTATGATGTTGCTGCTTGAGCATGTGTGCTTGCCTTCTTGATGTTGTGCAGTCTGTGTGTGCAAACTTGCTTGCTGTGATTTTTCTACTGCACACTTGCTTGATGTTGTATGCTCGTTTGATTCATTTCATGATCATGGCATCATGCATGCCATCAGTTTATCATGCATGTCAGCATGTGTCTTCTGTTATGATACTTATGTTATGTATGAGTGTATGCCTGTAGGAGGGCGTGTGAGACTGCGGAACTTCTTATCTTGTTATGTTTAAAACTTCTATGTGGTTGGATTTGTGAGCTTGTGCTTGAATTTGAATTATATTCTATTGCACAATTGCTTGATTAATTGTATTTCTGTGGAGGCGTGGATGGTATGTTCTTTTGACTATTTGTTTGTTGCTAACATTTCTCTATGGTATATTGTAGCTGCTGTCCAGTACATTGGAGGAAGAGAACAATGGAAGAAGGAACGTGAATCATGGAACGGAGTCGTTCAAGGCCTCAATGGACAAGGTATTCATCCAAATTGATTCTGGTAATTAGTTATTTACATTCTTACAGTTTTAGAAGCACATATGGCTACAATTTGCATCTGAAAATTGCTCTTGACTGCATGTCCGTACGATGTCCGTACAAAACGCCTTTTCACGCCTAATCACGCTTAATCACGCCTAAGCTGCCTAGGCTCTAGGCAGTGCCCAAACGCACAACGAACGCCCAGCGCCTTTTTGAACCTTGATATTGATAAAGGAGAAACAAACAGTGGCCTAGGCCAAATACAAAGAATCACATTGTTTAAAGGACAACAACAATAGAAAAAACAAGCTAAGTGATGGAATCAGCCGATAGCTTCTACAAGCTTCTTAGCCCCTGCCAAGATCCAGTCTTTGCCTTCGTCCTTGATGCGCTGGAAGAGAATGGAAGGCATTGTAAACTTGCAATTAAACACCCTCGCATTTCTTTGCTTTCAAATCTCCTACGTGATCAGAATGATTGCCCTTTTTAGTCCTTTTTTAGATGAGGACAATGAGGCCGCCACCGCCTTCCAGTAGTCGTGAACAGTTGGCCTTCCCGATCCCAAGTTTTGCATAAGCGTGGGGCATTTCAGCCAAGTCGCGACATCCGCCCAAATCCTCCTGGAGTAGCGGCATTCGAACAGGATGTGTCTCGACGTCTCGGGTTGGCATCTGCACAGTTGACATGTTGGTCGATGCGGTCACCCCCTTATCACAAGGCGATCGGATGTCCACAACCTCTTTTTGCACGGCAAGCTAGGCGAAGAAACTACACTTTGGCGGTGCCCAGGTTTTCCAAACAATGTTCATGAAAGAGCAAGGAGAGGCGCATATGAATTGCGCCTTGTAAGCCGAGTTGGCGAAGTAAAGCCCGTTACTCGTGAGGGTCCAGATGATGGTGTCGGCGACACCAGGAGTTAGCATGACCTCCTGAGTATGGCCCCGAAGGTTAACAAACTGGGAGATGTGATAGACAGTGAAGTTGTCCACAGAAAGATCTGTGATCCATTTGAAGTCGGTGAGAGCGTCATGTATACTTCTCTTTTTTCGCTTGGAGGCCTTGAACAGGTCAGGAGCAATGACCTTAGGGGTTGAACCATCCAACCAGTAAGAGCCCCATAAAGAAGCTTTTAGGCCATCCCCCACCATCACTTTGGTAGCTGAGTTGAACAGACTTCGATCACAGTTGTCATTGGGCGTTTTCGGATCCGCCCCATGGCTTGCCAACGGAGACCCATTCTTGCCATAACCACCTTAAGCGGAGAGCTCTGGAATTTTTTTTCATGTCGAGAATCCCGAGTCCACCAAGAATCTTAGGGCGACACACCTTGTCCCAACTTTTTTTGAAATGGGGGATCCCAGCCTCTGCATCGATGGATGCATGCATCTTTTATTGATTTTATTGAAGTTTAGGTTTTATGTTTTACAAAAGATTACATCATGGGTCGCATAGGGTTGAGACATGTATCAACCATCTAAAGAGAAAAGACAACATGTGGTGACACTTCATCATCATGTTATCCTAAGATCAAAACGCCAGCTGCATCGGCTGTATAAATCCCGCGCGACCAACTCCAGGCGGCTGCACCCAAAATCCAGAGCGTTGCGCTTCTCCATTGGCTGTAGGTAGGACCACGTACGGATCTAGTGTGTAGCCATAGGAATAACCTGCATAAATGAAGCCGATCTTGCATTGTTAAAGATGTAATCATTGCATATATTCCAAATGGCCCATAGTAAAGTGTAGACACAACCTCTGATTTGCACTTTATCTTTCTTGTCAACTCCCCTTAACCAATTCCTGAACAAGTTGGTTATATTACTTGGGGGGTTAATATTAAGAGCCATAAAAACGATACACCAAACCATTTTTGCTAAGGGACATGATATAAATAAGTATTGAATCGTCTCATCTTGATCACAAAAGCAACACTTTTTACAACCATTCCAATTACGTTTAGCCAAATAATCCTTAGTTAGAATCTCTTTACGGAACAGGAACCACATAAAAAACTTTATTTTTAATGGCAACTTCATTTTCCAAATATATTTACGGAGAAACCTAGTATGATCACTCCGCTCACTTTTTACACCTTGTCCCAACTGACCTTGCATTTCCCTCCGCTCACTTTTTCACTGCAGTTCCAAAGCATGCCCCTTCTAAACTTGTCAAAAACTTTGATAGTGCGCTTATCCATCTTAATGGCAGGTGAGGAGGAAGATGGGAAAGGACGAGAGTACCGATTTCACGAGGGCCAGACACCCAGCACGGTTTATGAATTTTCCCTTCCAAGGTTGCAAACGAGATGCGGCTTTGTCGAGATATGGCTGCAGGTTAACACGGCGGAGCCTACAAAGGGTTAGAGGCAACCCAAGATACTTGATGGGGAACTTTGAAATAGCAGCAGGGAACCCTGCGAGCACCGCGTCAAGGTCAATCTCAGAGCATCTGATTGGAGAGATGGAGCTTTTGGCAATATTAGTGACCAGCCCCGTGACCTCGCCGAAATGATGCAGAGTAGTGGCAAGGTTGGTGATGTCATTAGCAGAAGGGACCAAAAAAATTGCCGCATCATCGGCATAGAGGGACACTCTCAGGGTTACCAAGCTATCAGGGATGGGTTGCTGCAGTCCCGCTTCGGTGGCCAACTCAAGAGTTCGGTTAATGGGGTCAATGCCAATGTCGAATAGGAGAGGGGAAAGAGGGTCCCCCTGTCTCAGACCCTGGCCATGCAGAATATCCAAACCAGGGACGCCATTAAGCAGAACACGTGAAGAGGCAGTGGAGAACAGTATTGAGACCCATGCATGCCATCTGGGAGGAAAACCACGACGTTGCATGATGTCGAGGAGGTAATCCCATCGCATGGAGTGAAAATCCTTGGCAATGTCGAGCTTGAGGAGCAGCATTGGTGATCGACTCTGGTGTAAGCATCTAGCCGTGTTCCGAACATACATGAAATTGTCATGAATGCTCCTAGTCTTGATGAAAGCACTCTGGCAGTTGGAGACAAGGTTGTTCATCTTTGGGGCAAGGTGAGGCGCCATAACTTTGGCAATAATCTTCGGAATGATGTGGATCTGTGATTGCCTCGCCCCCTCTTTCTTAGGGAGAAGCGCAATGTTGGCCGAGTTGATGACATGGAAGTTGTTGATCGAAAGCTCTGAGAAAGCATCCATCACCTGCATGATATCCACCTTAATGATGTCCCAGCATGAAACGAAGAAGGCCGTGGTGAACCCGTCCGGTCCTAGCACTTTGTCAGTAAGCTTATCCTCAATGGCGGACTTGATCTCATCAATGGAGAAAGGAAGAGCCAGGTCATCAAGCCGTCTGACAGGTGGGTTTATGGCAGCCCAATTGAGGTCTAGTTGCCGAGGTGGAGGCTGCCCCAAGGTCCGCGAGAAGTGTTCGAAAATCAGGTTTGCCTTATCTTCACGGGAAGCAACCCAGCCTCCGTTGTGCTTAAGTTTCTATATGCAAAGTTTTGAATTCAAAGAATGATAAAAGGCTGGATTCTCAAACAAGGTTAGATTTGTCATACTCCCTAATGAGATGTTTTTTTTCTGCGTCGTATTTTAAATGTGGATCCAAAATTTCGCAACTCCGGTAAATAGATGTTGCATCAACATGTCACTTCCAAAAAAATCACCACTTTTAAACGAGGATATTCGAAAGCCATGTGGTGTGGCTGACATCGATTAAGAAGTTGTGAAAAGGACGAGTAGATGGCCAAAACATGCATGTAGGAAACATTGTACTTACAATATTTCGGCTATACAACTCGAGTTTGTTTTTGTGTGTATCAAACTCTTTTGATAATGGGCCGAATTTGTGCTTCTACTAAGAGATTTACCTATTATTTTTCTTTCACGAGTTGTGTTATTAACGTTGATTGGAAAATTAAATTTTAAAATATGGTAAAGAAATGTTGTGTTTACAAGCTAATTTATTTTTGGATTTTCTTTCCTAAGTTCTGTAAGAGAATACCGTAGTTGGATGCATAGTGTGCACCACGAGCCCGGTGTATCAAATATGTTAATTAGCAAATATGTTCCGTAAAGTTGGCCGTAAGGGTGGAGGATTAGGGAAGGTATCTAAGAAAATATCATCACATGGGCACGACCTATGCCAACCATGCCACACAATTCATGTTTTGAATTCATAACACAACTCGAGAAACAGAAATAGAACCTTCTACTATAGTGGTAATTGGCTAACTTATAGTCGACTTCAAATTAAGTACTATTGATATCATGATTTGTCCCTTTTTTTAGTTGGAGTTGAACTTTGAACTGCTAATTTGTTACATAGTAGATGGATGTAGTGCATATATACGACTACATCTCTTCCATATTATAATAGTTTTGACAAACTAAATTAGTTTTGCGAAAACGATTTTATAACATAGAACAGAGGAGTACATTTTTTCTTAGAATTTATTACTACCTCCAATCCCTTTTACGTGTCGGACAAAATGTGCTGAGTACGTTAAATTTATAGTACAACTAGCGATAATATTTTCGGATCGGAGGGAGTATGTCTTTTGAGAATGTTTTCAAGCTCAGGTGCACCGGACGAGCCATAGAGCAGGTAGGGTAGGTGCATATTGAATTGAATCGAGGCGTATGCAATGTTTGCACAAGGGTAGGACTCAGGGCACAACTATAGCTCATCCAGGAGCATGGCCCGTTTGATTTTTCTTAAATTGGGTCGGTGCTATTTTGAGTGTTCTCTCTTACGAGCCTCCATCGACCAACCCCGTTTAGATATAGGCTTGACCACCATGCATAGCATTATCATCGATTGATGCAACCATCCATATTATTGCGAATTTTTCATAATTTTATGAACCATTGGAACAATTTATTTTCTGTTTTTATAGTAATAGAAGAAAAAAGAGAACAAAATCGCTGAAAAACCAAATATTCAGATACGTACAAAAACTAATTTTTCAAATATAAACATATATATTGTCTAGACAATTTTGTAGTAAGAACGGTTATCTTATTTTTTTTCCAATAAAGACATTAAAAAACAAAGAAAAAAGAAAGCAGAAAAAATAAAATAAAATAGAAAATAATTAAATAATGAAAATATAAAAACCAAAAATTAATATAAAATAGAAGAAGAAATACGAGAGAAAAAAGAAGACAGAAAAGAAAAAAATCAGAAACAGGAAATAAAACGAAACCGAAGAAAATCTACTGGGCCGGCCCACTTTGGCTGGGAGGGGTGCGCGAGAGCGATCCCGCTTCGCAGCATGCGGCAAATAGGTTTTTGCCGGAAGAGCCTGACCAGGGTCTTGGCGTAGGATGAAAGGCGGGCCCATCAATTCGAAAGCCCACCAAACTAATCACATGCAACGCATCACTAGGCATTTCCAGGCAAAACCTATATATCGCCCGTAGCGTCGCTTTACGCTTGCGTCGCCTGAAGCACCACTTTACTGGCCAGGCCCATTTAGTTCGCGAGACGTTCTTCTGTTCTTTTCGACGGTCGCGAGGCGAGAGGAGAGACTAGAGAGGGACGCTGAGATATGCTTTCTAACCTTTCTTCCTCCCCCACGGTGTGCTCCAATGTTTCCGCCCCCGGATCTGTGAGATCTGGTTCTTCGTCCGTCTGGGGTTCATCGACGGTGAACGACTGTCCTTCTTCTCGGGTCGTCGCCGGCCATGGCAGGGGAAGGTATACAAATCCTTCACTTTGTCTTCCTCCTATCGTTTACATCGGGGGAGAGAGGGGCGGATTCTTCTGTCTGCTTCGTGTCATCTACATCGGGGGAGAGAGGGGCGGGTTCTTCTGTCGGCTTTGTGTCGTCTACATCAGGGGAGAGAGGGGCGGGTTCTTCCGTCTTCTTCGTGTCTTCTACATCGGAGGAGCTGATAGGACGCGCCTGGTATGTGTTCCAATTTTTTCAGTCCACGCGAATCCTTGGGGTGCCTGTGCGGATCTGGAATAAGGCGGCAGAGGATTCAAGAGAAAAATCATTTCGGACATCCCCATGGGCAGTTGATGACCCTTCCTTCGGATCATGGTTCAAGCAAGTGAGAACGGCGACACTACAGCAAACAAGAAGTCAACGCCAACTTTGACAAACTTGATATGCTGGGATTTGTGGAATGAGCGAAATAGAAGAATCTTTCAGCAAAAGGAGATGCCGGCGTCAGTACTAGCTACACGCATCAAAGAAGAAGCTGGTCTTTGGAAGAGAGCAGGGGCACCAATTTCTTTAGCTGAGCAGGCTGGGCGAGCACCTTTCGACCCCGGCTGATTTTTCTTTGTTTTTCCACTCTCGTGGGGAAGCCATCTAGGGCCCCTACACCCTGTACTCTGCTTCAACTTCTTCTAATGATATAAATATAGCAGCTCTCCTGCTATTATTCAAAAAACAAAAATTATGTGAAGCTAGTCTTCAATCCATCATCGTAAGCATTTTTTTTTTTACAGATTTTATGTTTTGCCCTGGCCGATCTATGGGTCTTAGCATTTTATCTAGAACTAGTTGGGGGCTTTTTGATGTACATGTCTCTCGAATTTGACTGATCTAATTAGAAGTATGTGTCCTTCATTTCTTCAATTGCTTAGTTGATAATTGTTTTGTGCAGCAATGCTTCAATCCCATTTTTGTTTGTCTCTGTAGGTTATCTGCCAGGATATCTAATTTGATGAATATTCCTTATTAGAGACCAGTTATCTACTATGCAAAAGATGCATTGTGTATTTTGTTTCGCTTCTTCTCCCTCAATGGGAGCTCCATTTTTAATGGAGAGGGAGATGAATTAAGCAGAACATTTTTTTTTCTGCGTGATAGTCACTGTGTTCTCGGGTTAAGTTGTTGACTGACATGCATTCCTCGACGAAAACCTACCCATGCCTTGCTTGTTTTTCATGGTTGTTCCTATGTGTAGATGTTTTGTATGTCCTATATGCAGATATGTTTTTGTATGGTAGCCATCTTAATGTTTTTTGTAGCATATCCAACAGGTTTGTTACTTGAAAACTGTTTGCAAAGGGCTGAACATTCGTTGCAAGGATTTTGAGAAGTTCAACAAATGCGGTACACTAAGTTACCCAACAGATGCACTGCTGTTAGTTCATTTCCTCACCAGTTTTGTGTTTTTAAAGTTTTTATGCTCATTTAAATTTATCTTATTCCCAATAAATTGCAATCTATCTGATTATTAGGCATTATGTGGGTTTTACATCATGTTATATGCTGAAAATTTCAATGGAAAGGTTATGGCGGATTTCAAAAAGATATCTATTTTCCTTTCTTCAGCAACTACTATGGTTGAAGTTCTTTTTCTCTCGCAGGTTAATTATTTTAGTAATGCTTTCTTGGGCTATGTTCCGTAGTATTATTTTCTCGTCTTCTAGTATGCAGGAAATAATTCCAAAGTACAGGATGTTGAAGGCTTCCCTTTCAAATGTTCCACTCTACAATGAACGAGATAAACGTTGCAACCTTTGAGACGATGAAGAAGCGCAAGGTGTAGCACCTGAAGATGAAGCAAAGACATTGAACTGATGTCTCTTATGCCTTTTTCTGATGTGGTCTGGAAGATGTAATATGTTGGCAGTAGCTTCAAAAAATTCAGCTGGTTTTTGTAAATCATCCAGTGTTGATTATGGTCATGTTACATGTATACATTTCGAATTATGTGATACCAGAAGTCTTTTTCCGATAACTTCATCTTTTTCATTGTTGTCCAATAAATACACATATAAGTACTTAGACTTCTTTCCTTTTTTCAATTGTTTAAAAAACATTTAGTTTTTGTTTCATATAGTCCATACGGAACTACTACATGCAACTTTGTTCTTTCTTCATATCTTCAAGTTCTTTTTTTTAGATTCAAATTTTTTGAGGACTGTGTTCTTTTTAAATTGTTTTTGAAAATGGTTTCAAATTTAAAAATGGTTCCGAATTTAAAATGGTTCCAAATTTAAAAATGGCTTCGTATTTAGAATGGTTCCAAATTTGAAAATTGTTCATTTTTGAAAATGGTTCCAAATTAAATAATTGTTCCATTTTGAAAATGGTTCCATTTTGAAAATGGTTCTAAATTTAAAAATGGTTCCAAATTTAAACATGGTTCCAAATGTGAAAATTGTTCAATTTTGAAAATGGGTCTATATTTAAAAATGCTTCCAAACTTTCTTCTTTCTTCATATCTTCATGTTCTTTGTTTTTAAGATTCAAAGTTTTTTAGCACTGTGTTCTTTTCAAATTGTTTTTTAAAATGGTTCCAAATTTAAAAATGGTTCCAAATTTGAAAATTGTTCATTTTTTAAAATGGTTCCAAATTAAAAAATTGTTCATTTTCTAAAATGGTTCCATTTGAAAATGGTTCCAAATTTAAAAATGGTTCCAAATGTGAAAATTGTTCAATTTTGAAAATGGTTCCAAATTTAAAAATGTTTCCAAACTTTCTTCTTTCTTCATATCTTCATGTTCTTTTTTTTAAGATTCAAATTTTTTGAGGACTGTGTTCTTTTTAAATTGTTTTCGAAAACGGTTCCAAATTAAGAAATGGTTCCGTATTTAAAATGGTTCCAAATTTAAAAATGGTTCCGTATTTAAAATGGGTCTAAATTTGAAAATTGTTTATTTTTAAAAATGTTTCCATTTTTTAAAATGTTTCAAAATTCAAAATGGTTCCCAATTTAAAATTGTTCATTTTTTTAAAACAAATCCATTTTTTATAATGGTTCCAAATTTTAAAATGGTTCCATTTTGAAAATGGTTCCAAATTAAAAAAATGGTTCCGAATTTAAATTTGGTTACGAATTTAAAATGGTTACAAATTTAAAAATGGTTCCGAATTTAAAATGGTTTCAAATTAAAAAATTGTTCCATACATACATGTACTAATTGGCTAGTGCAGTTCGTGTGCATGCAAGAGTTAGCTGGTTTGATTCCTAGCCCACACAATAAAGTTTTTTCGCGCGCGACATGCTGCCACTGAGCTGAAAGGTTGCTCGCGCGAAAAAGTGGGCCGGCCCAGGACAGGAATCACGCAGGCGCCGCATAGGAGCTCCCGCATTTCCATATTCTCATGCACGGCCGGACGGACTCTGTTCCTGATCGCTTCCTGTGCATCCGGGCCTTCAGCCCCAAACAATTTTGAACGCGAAGCTATGGCTGCCAATTAAGGTTATCCACGGATGTCGGCTACTCCGGCAGCGGTCATCTGCCAAAATAGACAAGGATTGTATCTTGGCACTTGACATCCAAGGTTTTTTATCTCAACTAAAAAAAACTACGCTGGAAGCAATAGCCAACCGCTAGGACCTTGCACTGGCCGATGACATGGCATTGCAGCGGACTCATGCACCCCCGGATGCGAAGAAGACAGTAGCTGATATTTGCATGGGAACGGGAAGGCGTTACAACTCGATCATCAAGGAAATCAACAGAACGAAGAAAAACTTTGATGAGTGCATTTTTGTTTTCGAAAGGTGGTCCTCGAAATGTGAAGCTCAAGATCTAGCAACATCTACACGTTGCTAGTATCACGTACTCCCTCCGTTCCAATTTAGATGACTTTCATTTGTCCACATGCGGATTTATCTAGACATGTTACAAATATAGATACATCCGTATGTGCATAAATGGAAGTCATCTAATTTGGAACGGAGGGAGTAGCAACGTGCCCGTGCCGTTTCAACTGCACGTCGCTAACTCCCGATTGCTACCAAGTTATTTACTACTAGTGCGATAATGGATGTTGAAACCATTCCTACACCTAGACGGGGAGGGGGCAACATCGAGTAGGTCGCCCAACAAGGTTACGTATTTTTTTTTTTGCTCTTTCTCTGTCTTTTTCGTTTTATGTTTTCTTTTCTTCATTATTTATTTATTCTCTTTGATATCTTTTATTTTATATTACACAAATGTGTAATTTGTTTTCTCTTATGTCCTTCTGGAAGTTGTTTTAAAAACCTATTTTTCATAAATTAATATTTTTGTTTATTTCCTTTTTCCTTATTTCGTGAATACTTGAAAAATATTATATACATAATTTTTCTTGTATACAAACATTTATTTAGTAAAACATAAATTTTTCTTCAATACGGATGAGCATAAATTAAAAACAGGTACTTTTTGCTAAAATGTTTTTCTATATTTTTAGTTTTAAGATAAATATAAATTCTGAAATTTATATAAAGAAAAAGGTACATGTGTTAACGGGCCGCGGCCGCGCAAAATGCGGCTCATGTATCGGAAGCTTCAGGCCCAAGAGGACGGGTTACTTCCTTCCATCGTCAAACTTGGTCTGGACCATGCATTTGCTGGTCTTTTTTGCAGTGTTGTCACCACAATGGGCACCACTCCACCATGTATCGGCGCCTATCGCCTTCTTCTTGGATTTCCCTCGGCGTGAAGACATCAGAGGAGGATCAGAGGAATATTGACCAAGGCATGTCGAAGACATCTGTGAGACATGCGTCCATGTGCACGCAGGTTTTGCAGATGTAAATGTGAAATTGTTCTCCCCCAGATGAAGAAATAGGCTTTCGCCCCGCTATATTAATATAGCAACCACACCGATACAATCGAACCGTACACAAAGAAGGGGCAAGGAGAATGCTGGGGCAACAGCAGATACATGCCCAAAAAAAGAAAATGAAGACTAAGGCGAATTGACAAAACGTAGAACGACCCGCCACCGGTGCGCCCTCTCCATCTTCTCCCACCACGATCCAGGCTCTCCGAAGCGCCCCGTGCCTAACAGCCCCTATAGGAAGGGAAGCACCGTCGACACGGCGCTGCTACCCGGACCAGAGGTCCTAGGGTTTCCCCTGGCACGCAGAGTACATTGGGTAAGGGATTCCCGCGACGTCCTCCAGGAAGGAATAGTGCCACACGCCGGTGGCACCACGTCATGGTCAGACTAGCTGAAAGGGATTTCTCCCGAACCTATCCACAAGAGCACCCTGACACAAGGGAGTACCACCACCCAGCAACGCCATCCACCAACATGCGCCACGCCGATCTTGAGTCATCTTCATCCGTCGCCTCGTGATACCGGCAAGCGGCCTGAAAGGCGGCAACACACGACAGCGTCGGGACAAGAACAGCAGCCTCGCAGCCACGCGGGAGGTACCCACCTCCACCGCCGAGAGGCAGTCATCGACCGGACAGAGCAGCGGGGGCACACCAGGCCCAGCGGGGCCCGGCCGAGCCCGGATGGGCCCGTAAAGCCCCTGCCGCCCTGCTGCAATAGGCAGGCCGCAACACCGCCGTCGCAGTCCCAGACAACGTCGTCGTCACCACTTCCAGAGAGCCCTGCCACTGCAGCAGCCGACCCGCT
Source organism: Poa pratensis (assembly GCA_947311845.1). Classification (NCBI taxonomy): domain Eukaryota; kingdom Viridiplantae; phylum Streptophyta; class Magnoliopsida; order Poales; family Poaceae; genus Poa; species Poa pratensis. The sequence continues at coordinate 21,209,536 of CAMZMU010000106.1, read as the reverse complement.
CAGGCCCATCTGGGCCCGCCCGAGCCCATCTAGGGCCCGAGGCGCCCAAATCCGGGCCAAGCCGGCCGCCGGCGCGCAGCGAAGAGCTCCGTCGCAAGGACCCCGCCACCAGCACCACCCGGCCGCGCCGGACCCTGGCCAACCGAAGTACACCGCCGCCAAGGAGGGGAAGGCCCCGACCAGCCTCCAGGACGCGGGAAGGGAGATCCGCCGCCGCCGGCGTCGCCCGGGCTTTGCCCGACGACCCCTGCCGGCGGCGGCGACGGGGGGGAGGAGGTGGAGGAGGGGGGCGCGGCGGCGCGGCTGGGGGCGCCCCGTCGCCCTGGGGGGGGGGGGGGGGGGCGAGAGGGGGCGAGAGCGAGGGGAGAGGAGGAAAAGAAAGCCCTTCAAGGCAGGATTGACCGATCCGTAAAACAATGTAAAGAATTTCAAGGCAGGATTGACCGATTGGAATACATTCCAAGTTGGCAAGTAGTAGCAGCCGTCTCATGTTCACTACGCCATTTTTAATCTTCTCCTGATCGGAATAGGCTTTGACTAACCGAATTGATCCATTTACCAATTTTATTATGCACTGTGCATGTCAAGAAAGTTGCCATTACATGCTAGTTACGTGCAAACATTCTGCGCGGCCTGAAAGAACGCCGGGGGATCGACCGACCCGAGCAGAAGCAATAAGCAAACATGCCAAACAAGTTGCCATGACATGCCAAGATGTAGCCTAATTAAGGCCTGCACTAGGTCATCATGCTAGCTACGATAAACTTTCGCTAGCTGATTATGCGGTACTACCAGTCTACCACACGTCCTCATGATGAAGCCAGGTTATATACTGTACTGTTTGTTTGCTGTCGTATAGTTATAGATGCGGAGCAACTATCCATCCAGTACTACTTGTTTTTGAAGGATATAGAATAATTAATTAACAAGTGCTTTTACAACAATATATATTATACTCCCAATGTTCTCATAATGGTGCATATTTCGTGAGGATTAGCATGGTACACATATTGTTGATTGTCGCTGCAAGGCCTGGAGCTGGAGAGTGTATACGGACTGGAGGGCGCAATTGCCAATTTTTTGGACAAAGGGGTCACATTTTTCAGAAGCTCTAGAAGGCAGCAGCCATGCTTAGTTACAAAGTGTTCTTCTGGCTACTGCTGTACGATACACTCAACACTAGTAATCTCTGCACAGGAAGATGCTTTCTTCTAGACTACAACGTGTTCCTCTGCAACTGCAATTCTGAAGAAACTGCTTGAAACCCTTTTTTATGACTGCCCTTTGTTTCTAGAATGCTTGGACTCAATCCTTTCTTATAAAAAGAGGGGCATCTCGGTGTTTGATGAATGATGTCTTGCTATAGAGTCTTTGCCTAAGAAGATTGCTTTAGACATTATTGTCACGGGGACTTGGAATACTTGGATGCAGAAAAATGCAAAAAAATGAGAACTTGCCTGTGGCAAGATGGTTAGGTGGGTGGTTGTACCCCCAGCCCACCAGAGTTCAAACCCAGGTTTGACGCTGGTGTTTCTCATTTAAGGCGGAATATTCTTCAGTGGGAGGCGACATTCCCGTCGACAGCGAGGCGCCCATGGTGATTTCGTCAATCTCAAGACTCGACCCGCCGACTCAGCCTATCGGAGGTGCTCATAGGGGTAGAGTGTGCGTGCATGCGTTCATAAGGGTGAGTGTGTGCGCGTGTATACGAGCGCTTGCGGTATACTGTGTTTCGCAAAAAAAAAAAATGCAAAAAAATCTTTCATGATGTTCGACCTAGACTAGTGCGGCATCCTGGAGAATTCTGCTTAAAAAGGATCCTGTAATCCTGGGATATCGAATCAAGACAAAACATGAAGATGATCTGAAGTGATTACTTTCCATATTTATTTTCATCCATGTTAGAAAAAAAACTGGAATTGGTTAAACCTTTTGGTCTTGTGTTGGTCTGTAAATAGCTTGCATATATAAAAATGAAAAATTTACCTTAGAACAATTGTTCTACGGTTCTTGCCTAAAGAAAGGATGACTCTGAAGGATAGTGTAGCTAGGCAGATTAATTTTTCTGCGTATAGATTGCAGGTACATGCATATATACATGTGCAGAGGATCTACCCTGAATGAACAAACAGATAGATCAAGATACACAAATACATATGTGCGGTGCAATCAGCTAGCTGTCTCTGAGAGATGAATGGATCTCCGCAGATCGATCGCTAGCTATATCTGAAGCTGAAAGTGCATACAAATACAAGAAACATTATACGTACTCACGTATTGGACAAGAAAGATCGATCGGCTCAAAATACAACTAATTAATCACGGACGGGCAACAAAAACAGCAACGAACTATGAGCGAGTCGCTAGACCTGCATGCAGGCTTGCTCCGGGCATGCCATCATTGCACAAGCAGCTGCCGGGGCGTCGACGACGGCCTCACCGACACATCCGCTGCCGCCGCCTGCTTTCGCCGGCGCCGGATCCGGCACTGCCCTCTTGCAGGGCGGCGCCGGCTGCACGAGGGGGATGACGGGGAGGTTGTCGCATGTGCAGACCTCGATCATGAAGCCGTCGGGGTCGTGGAAGAAGAGCTGGTCGACGTGGATGCCGCCCTCCTCCACCCGCCGCTGCACGTAACTGATGCCCATCTCCTTGAGCTGCCGCTGCACCACCTCCAAGCTCTCGCACTGCACGACAGTACACATCTCACGTCATTTCAGGAACAAACCAAACCAAACCAAACCATCATGATCACATCATCAAAGACTAATAGATCGAGGAAATTAAAAGCACAAAGGAACTATATGCGAGAGGTGTCCCGCTCGTTCACGCGAGTCACGGTGGTTCCGGATGGAGCATATCGCTTTCAAGTGCATGTCCATGCAGACAACTAAAGAATTATGTACTCACAGTAGTTTAACACAGTAGTAAAACATCAGCAACAATATCTAACTATAGATGCACATAGGATATGGCAGACTCTGCCTGCATGTAGGTGATGATGAAGTTAATACACACCGAAGAGGTCACGATCGATGGTTTCCTGTGCAATTGTACATGGATCAAGGGAAGACACTTCTTAAGTATTATTTGTGAGAACAAGGATGGACATGCGTGCATGCATGATCGTGCATGAGTGTATGCATTGATTTTTTAAAATTATATATCTCCAAGTTACTACTATATATATGTAGCGGTGTACTATTTGTTTATTTAGTTTGAGATGGAATGAATGATCCACCGATCTAGATCTAGTTGTACAGATGCAAGCAAGATGCAACTACGTGTTTCATCCACCTTGGAATGGATAGTTTTTTTGTAGACTACTACTTACTGTCTATGTATATTTCTAACCATGGATGTCGCCGTCTGTTGCCGCATTTCTCAACCTGGCGTACGAGGTGGGTCAGATCGAGGTGGATCAGGAGATGGTGGAAGCGGGGACGGCGGAAGTTAAGTGTAGTCACTAGCGGACAATCAACGGGAACTCTAGCCGTCTCTTCTGTACGAGTCCAATGCAAACTTGGGATGACTTCCAGTTTACTCCCGATCCATCGAGCAGCGGCATGTGCCCAGGCTTCGGACTCGCATGGATTTTATAGAGAACAGAAACCTTACTCACATGGATAGATCTGTTTCTGAAAGGATTCATTACTACACTAGATCGAGCAACATGGGAGGGTGTGGCCAATCCGCCAATGCCATGTCCATGTTTTTTCTTCGTTCTGATCATACTTGCAACTACTTTCAGTAAAACATATGCATGATGATTTCTGTTAAATCTAAGTAGATAACTTAAGCCGTCCGACATCCTCGCATTGACATTCACGAACGAATGATGGGAATTAGAATTAGATCACACCGCTAGCACCATCGAGTACGTTCGACTGTGGGGGTGTTAGCGTACCGTGAAGGAGATGTGGTTGTCCTTGGGATTGATCTCCGTCTTCTTGGGTGGCATGCTCTCCAGGTCCTCCGCCTGAAGCAGATGCACGCCGATGCCGAAGTTGAACAGCCTGAAAAATCATTTAGCAAATCGCGTCACTTGCAGCCTCAAGCGATCGATGGATCATCAAGTGCCGCCGCGATCAATGAGCAAGGGTGTCGTACCATGCGCCGTCGAAGTCGAAGGACCCGGGGCGGCGGATGGGGACGAAGCCCAGGACGTTGCGGTAGAATGCCAGCGAGCTCTCCAGTGACCGGCACACCACCGAGATGTGGTTCAGCGCCGTCAGCCCCAGCCCCCCGCCGCCACCCTGCGCCGCCATCGTCGTGTTCACCATATCTCCGGCCGGAATGTACCTGCTGCTTCTTTATTCGACTTCTTCCCGAGGACGACGACGGCTTCGCCGACGTGCCAACCTCCCTTTTTGAGATCTGGGCACTCCAAGCACGTGCCTAGTCGCTGCAGACCGAGTAAGCACGTACGACGATGTCGCCGAGAAGGGCGAAATGGATCGTGGAGATGTGTCTGGCGCTAGCTAGCTCGATCGATCGATAATGGATGGGCGCTAGTGGCTGTGGCTCTGAGCCTGTGAGCTGCAAGATACCTCGAGGAAGGTTTATATAGCGAGGTAGGAAGCTCGCGAGTGGCGAGCGCACATGTGCACTTAACTGCTTGTTGGTAGGGTTTCCAACAGGGTTCCACACTTCCAGCTTCATATATGACTCGGCGGAAAGAGATAAGTGCACTCTGCTAAAGGCCAAGCGGGCGAGCTGCGTGCCTGCGTATAAAATATAGGCGATATATGGTGGCTCTCTGCCCAGCAGTCCCAATTAACCATATCTGTTCATATTAACAAGTTAATTGTTGAGCAAAACTTTGTCGTAACGACGAAACAAAATATATCTTGTAGTTTAAAACCAAAGGGATCTATATGTGCGCCATCACGTATATGCAAAGGCAAAAGTCTGAAACAAACCTTGATTTCGTAGTCGAAGTCTGAAACCAACCCTCAGGTTCAAATCCCTGATTTTTGAACCCTCATCTCTCCGATCCCGGTCTTCCTGGATGTTTTCTCGTCAAGTCTCGTTTGTGCACCGGGATTAGCTGATCTGGCAGGGATTAGGGTGAGAGATGGGATTTGACGCCACGTTGGGCTGGTCCAGCATTTCTCATTCTCTCCAAACGAAAAAAGGAAATGCCCAGACCAGCTCGCATCCACGCTGCCGCCTCGCCGGTTCAGGCCGTCGGCGCCGCTGCTCCCCACCCCCGCCTCCATCGCCGGCCGACGGAGCCGGCCACGCCCTCCCCTCTTTTCCCAGTGCACAAATGAGACTTGGCCAGAAAACATCTAGAAAGACCGGGATCGGAGAGATCAGGGTTCAAAAATCAGGGAGTTGAACGTCAGGGTTCGTTTTAGACTTCAACTACGAAATCAAGATTTGTTTCAGACTTTAGCCATATGCAAATGTATATTAGAGCATCTCTAGCCGTGACCGTGAACCACGGCACCGAAAACGCGGTTTACGGTTCACAGAAATGGTGTTTTATGGGCTGAAAACAACCACAAATATTTCAAATTCATCACAAATATGTCAAATTCATCACAATTCGGACATAAGTTTGAATTAACATAGTTTTGAATCAGATGCCCACAAAATCTCATCCAAATGCCAAAAAATTGCATCCAAATGCCCACCACCATCATCCAAATGCCCACAAGGAAATCAATCACCGCCGCCGCCACCACCACCACTTGCCGAACCGCCACCACCACCACCGCCACTTGCCATTGCTTGCTTCCTTCTTTCCAAGATCCCCTTCCTTGCTATGTCATGTCACTCTTTGGTTATGTCGTCCATCCCATTGCGGTCCATCATCATTATCTTGTTCTCTTCGGCAAGGAGCTTGGCCACAGACTTGTTCTTGTCGGGTTTGGCTCGAATCTCTTCAATGGCCACCTTGCGTATCCCCTTGATACGTCCAAAACATATCTACTTTCCCGAACACTTTTGCTGTTGTTTTACCTCTAATTTGTGTGTTTTGAATGCAACTAACACGGACTAACGCTATTTCAGCAGAATTGCCCTGGTGTCTTGTTTTTGTGCAGAAAGTCAAGTTTCGGGAAAATTCCCGAAAAATATCCTAGGGTTCCTATTTTTCCAGAAGACACACGGAGCCAGAAGACGAGACGGAGGCGGGCCACAGGGGCCCCACACCATGGGCCCGCGCGGCCAGAGGTGGGCCGCGCCGGGGGGTGGTGTGGCCGCCTCGGTCACCACCTCGCGTCCCCCTTTCGACTACTTAATCCCCTTGACCTAAAAACCCGAGGAGGATCGACGCTTTTTCCAGAAACACTCCAGAGCTCCGCCGCCACCGAAAACCCTATTTCGGGGACCAGAAACTCCGTTCTGGCACCCTGCCGGGACGGGGAATTGGAGGAGATCATCGCCATCATCATCACCGACGCCTCTCCATCAACCATCCATGATTCCCCCATCCATGTGTGAGTAATCCCCGCTGTAGGCTGAAGGGGATGGTAGGGATTGGATGAGATCATTCATGTAATAGATATCAGATTGTTAGGGCATGGTGCCTAGTATCCGTTGTTAGTACTTTATGTCATTGTTGCAACTTGTTATGCTTAATGCTTGACACTTAGGGTCCGAGTGCCATGATTTCAGATCTGAACATGTTATTGAATCATGAGGATAATTATTGTTTTAGATCATATCTGCAAGTTGTTTACACATATAATTGTCCGGAACCCGAGGCCCCAAAGTGACAACAATTGGGATAACCGGAGGGGATGGCTGTAATGTGAGGATCACATGTGTTCACTGAGTGTTAATCCTTTGCTCCGGTGCTTTATTAAAAGGAGCACCTTAATTACCAGTAGTTTCCCTTGAGGCCCCGCTGCAAACGGGCTGGTAGGACAGAAGATGTTGTGCAAGTTTCTCATTGTGAGCACGTACGACTAAATACGGAACACATGCCTATGATTGATTATTACCTGGATACTTTATTATTATCTATCTGCAAATGCCCTACGCTTGACTATTATATGAATTATCTTATCCATGCAACGCCCGTTCATCCATCCCTATGCCTACAGTATTTTAATCCTGCTGTCTACTACAATTATTACTGCTGCTTTTATTTTACTGCTGCTATTATTTCACTACTGCTACTGCTATAAAACTGTTGCTACTGATAAACTGTGTCGAGCAAGTCTATTTCCAGGTGCAGCTGAACTGACAATTCATCTGTTAAGTCTTATAAATATTCTTTGGCTCCCCTTGTGTCGAATCAATAAATTTGGGTTTTACTTCCCTCGAAGACTGTTGCGATCCCCTATACTTGTGGGTCATCAAGACTATTTTCTGGCGCCGTTGCCGGGGAGCATTGCTCTATTTATAAGCTCACCTGAGAGTGATATTGTTCGCTGCAATTACTCATCATGGGTAAACCTCGTGATGAGAGGTTCGCATATTGCCATCCACTACAAGGAGAGGTACAACTCTGAACACTTCTGCTGCTCTTGATTCACCGTCTGTTATAAGTCAACTTGTCACACCACCACATACACATGCTTCACATGCTGATACTTCTGCTGAATCTGAAAATACTTCTGAAAGTTTTGATGATGCTTCTACTGTGCTTGATGAGAGTGCTTCATTAGGTCCTTTTCTAGATGCTACAATTGCTAAGTCAAAACAAACTGAAAATGCTGAAACACGTAATGAAAGTCCTATTACACCTGTTAGTTCACCTGAATTACGAGATCATACTAGTGATGATTTCGAGGAAACTTATGTTGAACTTGATGATGAATTTATTGAAGAATGCAATGCTTCTAAAGATGCTAGTGCTATTAAAAATCTTCTTGTAAGACGTGCTGTTAATTACAAACTGTCTCCTGATGCTAAGTTTGCTACATCTCCCATTGATATAAAAGATAAAGATTATGATTTCTCTATGGACTTGTCACATATATCTATTGTTGAGAAAGAACCTTTTCGAGGAACTGAAAATGAAAGTGCTGTAGAACATATGAACACTCTTTCTACTTTAAGTAGTGTGTTTTCTGATGACACTAAGAAACGCAGTTACTTCGTTACTAAAATATTTCCTTTTTCATTAAAAGATGAAGCTAAAACTTGGTTTAATAGTTTATCTCCTGGATCCATTAAAAGTCCCATGGATTTGGTTAATGCTTTCTTCCAGAAATATTTTCCTGCTAGTGCTCAACATGCTGCTTTACAGAGAATCTTTAATTTCAAACAATTGAAAGCCGAGAAATTGCCTAAATCTTGGGCAAGGTTTTGTTCTTTACTCAGAGCTCGGCCTGGACATCAATTAGCTAAAAATGAACTTCTTGATATATTCTATAATGGACTAACTGTTGAATCTAGGACATACCTAGATAGTTGTGTTGGTTGTGTTTTCAGGAAAAGAACTCCAGATGAAGCTGAGGAATTAATGGATAAAATAAGCCAAAATCATGATGATTGGACTATACCTGAGCCGACCCCGACACCCACACCAAAGAAGAGAGGAGTTCTTGAACTAAGTGATGAAGAAATGAGAGAAGCCAAGAAATCTCTTAAAGAGAAGGGTATTAAATCTGAAGATGTGAAGAATCTACCACCAATAGAAGAATTATGTAAGCCAATTCCTCACCCATCAGTAGTTGAGGTACACTCTCTCCAACATTTTGATGATAGGGATATTCCTTATTCTAAAACTCCTGATCAATGCTTAGATGAATTTGATAATTATATTGTTAAGCAGGATAACTTTAATATGAGAGTGCAGAATCATCTGATGGAAAATTCTAGAGCTATGAGTAAATTGCATGATATTGTGGAAAGAACTTCTAATGATGTTAAAATGCTTATTAAACATTTCCATATGGTTCAAACTCAAATAGATCAACTCACTAAGGTACAAAAAGATCTGCTAGTTAATGCTTCTAAAAAAAATGAAAAACATGCTTATGGAGTAGGAACTAGAGGTGGTGCTTCTACTCAGGATCCCTTATATCCTGAAGGACATCCTAAAAGAATTGAACAAGTGATAACCCCCAAGAGCAGGGGATCACTGTAGCACCTCTAAATGTGGAAGTAGGGTATCGATCCGCAGGAGCAAGAAGGAAAAGTTATCTATTCCCTACAACTAAAGTGTCACAAGTTTTAGTTGATTATGCACTAAACAAGTTTAAAGAACAAGATGGTTGATTTAATGGATGGAAGTTTAATGTAACAAAACAAGAATGTAAAAGTGTCCCAATCCTCTTCAATGCAAGAGGACAAGACAAAGATTTTCTCTTATAGGAACAATGGACATGGGTTCATGGTTTCACTCGTCCTCTCTCTCAATCTATGGTGGTGATCATGTTATAGATAATAAAAGTACACACAATTGTTATGCTTTAATGGTAAACTTCTATGACTGCTACATGTCCTAAAACACATAGTTGAAAGAAAATAATCATTTGTGTTGCTAGTGTCACCCTCGTAAGGCTAGCGTGGTTTGTTGTCACTCCCACATCATACTTCTTCCTTTTTACCCCCAGATAAAGAATGTTGGGCGACATTACTGTCACTTAATGCCTATGCCTTCTGTCACTGGGCCACTCTCTACCCACATACATCATACTTCATAATAGACAATATTCTAAACACTAGTGCAATGATTCATATTTCGTGTGCATGACCACATCTCTCTCATCTATCCACACTTGGTGGTGTCAATCACCTCATGATAAGGATAAACAAGGCATTATGCATAAATCAAACCATCACATGTATCATAGAATATCTCCAAAGTATGGCAAACCATAGAAACCCCAACATGACGGTAAATGCATAACATAATATCATCTCATACCACAATATCCACCATAGGAATTACAAAGATAGTTCCATAATCATGCAAGGCACATCATATGGACTTCAACAATGATCATACATAGAGAGATTGGATCAAGTTACCACCACAAACTCAAAGTCCAGGGGTGGACTACTCCCCCTTCATCATGGAGACGGTGGAGAAGTCGTTAGAGAAGATGGAGACCACCCCGGCAGCGCCCCGCCGGAGTTTTCCCCCTCCAATCTGCAACTCCAGGTCTCTGTTTCGTGGTTTCTGTGTTTCTGCGGCGCTCCTTTTCGCGAAAGCCCTGGGGGCTATTTTTATAGTCGTTTTTAGGTCAAGACGAAGACACGGAGATGAAGATCGACGACAACAGAGCCACGAGGCCCAAAAGAGGGGGTCCCACGCGGCCCAGGTACCTGGCCGCGTGGGCCCACTCAACTTTGGCCTCCGGCTTCCTTTCGTGCGCTTCCTTGGCTCCTACGCTTTGTTCCTTCCAAAAACTGATGCCCGTAAAATATTAGGTCATTTGGACGTCGTTTGGGTCCCTGAAACATTAAAATATAGAAAATAGGGTTTTCTGACTGTGCAGGGTTAATTCCATAAAAATAGGAAACATACAAATATTCCCAAAATCATTATAAACAGTGATATAACCTTATATGATGCAAATATGACTAGATATAAGTAAAATAATGCAAAGTTCATGTATGCATTTTACATGCATCAGCAAGATTCTCAACTAGCTAATGAAACTAGTACCCCTTCTAAGAAAAAGAAGAAGAAGAAACATAAACATGTTGAAGAATCTCCTGAATCAATTAAAGAAAATGAGCATGTTAATGATCCAAATAGTATATCTATCTCTGATGCTGAAACTGAAAGTGGTAATGAACATAACAATGATAAGGATAAAAATGATGCTTCTGATAAAGAGGAGAGTGAAGATGAACCTGAAAAGCATACTAAGAATAAAAAGTATACTAAAGAAGATTTCATTGCTAAAAAGCATGGTAATGAGTGAGAACCTTGGGTGCAAAAGCAAATACCTTTTCCTAATAAGAAACATAAATCAAAGGAAGAGGAACACTATAATAAATTTTGTGAATGGATGAAACCCTTGTTTTTGCAAATTCCTTTGACTGGTGCTATTAAATTGCCTCCTTATTCAAAATATATGAAAGATATTGTCTCTAACAAAAGGAAAATTCCTAATGAGGAAATTTCTACTATGCTTGCTAATTACTCTTTCAATGGTAAGGTTCCAAAGAAACTTGGAGATCCAGGTATACCAATTATCCCATTCTCTATTAAGAATAATTATGTTAGAACTGCTCTATGTGATTTAGGTGCAGGAGTTAGTGTTATGCCTTTTTCTCTTTATAAGAGACTCTATTTAGAAAAAATGATACCAACTGATATATCTTTGCAAATGGCTGATAAATCTACTGCTGTTCCTGTTGGTATATGTGAGGATGTTCCTGTTCAAGTGGCTAATAATTGTTTAATATTAACTGACTTTGTTATGTTAGAAATGCCTGAAGATGATAATATGTCTATTATTCTTGGGAGACCTTTTCTTAACACTGCAGGGGCTGTTATTGATTGCAACAAAGGAAAAGTAACCTTTAATGTTAATGACAAAGAGCATACTGTTTATTTTCCCAAAAAGCTGGACAAGATATATGGAGTGAATACAATAGCCAATCTTAGAACTATCAAAGTGGGAAGTATTGATTGCCCTATTTATGAACCTCAAGAAGGATTTCAAAGTATTATGATTGGATCTATTGCTATACAATTTAAGGTAACATGATTGTCTCATGTGGTTTAATTCTTTTATGTCATATAAATTTTTTTGGTGACAAGACTTGATCAACCTTGTTAACAAATATGTTTTAAATGCATAGAAGCACTAAACAACATTTTATTTCTCAACCTTGTTTTACCTACTGTTGTGTTACTGAACTTGCAAAGTTTTATTTGAAATTGATCTTTATAAAATTCTATTTCTAACCTAAAGTTTATTATTTAAATACCCAGAAAATGTGCAAAATGAAAGTTTTCGAAAATTTCTGAAAATTATACCATAAATCTTAGTTTTTGAAGAGGAACATGGGAGTGCCTGGGCTGACCAGGGGGACCCACCATGCCTCCACACCACCCCACGCGCAGCAGGGGCTGGGCCGCGCCGTGGCATGGTGTGGGTCCCACCTGGCCCTCCACTCACTCATCTTCCTCTCATTTCTTTCTCTCTCCCGACCAAACACTCCACCATTGTTCAAACTCGTGTTCTTGCTGCTCTTGCTCGAGTTTTTCGATCTCCTTGCTCAGCCCATCTTTGTTGCTGAGATTTGGACCATTTGCTCTCCGGTATGTGACTCCTCCGTTTATCCAAGTAGAATTTTGTTTAGTTGTGTATGTCTTGAGTATTTTGGTACTGTAGGTGACATGTTAGATGTGTTTGCATGCTTGTTCTATGCTTAGATTAATTAGTTTTGATGCATGTCTAGCCCTCGTACAAGTTTCTATAGTAGTTTCTTTGATTTAGTAGCTCCAAAATCATTTTTTATGAGGTTTTGTTCAAAATTTCAGAAAAGGAAGATGCATAATCACACTTATGGAGAGATTTTGAGAGGGAAGCACCAAGAGCAACAAGGCCTTCAAGGTCTGCTGCTCGATGTAGGCCATCCTACAATGAGGACATCATGACACCGAGGATTGATGATGAGGGGGACGATGGTGTTGCACATGCATCTATCTTCCCGTGTACTAACTTTTGAGAGATGCAGGGATCCTTGATGATTTCTTATTCCTTGTTAACAAAGTTGGTTTGATGGAGTTTATGCAGGATGAGAGTGAGCAATATGCAAGGCTCACCAAGATTTTTGTTGAGAGCTTTACCTTCAATAACACTCATTTCAGTCCCTCTGTTGCATTTAAAATTTACGATAGACCTTACACCATGGATCTGAAAAGATTTTGCAGAGTCATAGGTATTGCCCCATCTGGGACAGCAAGAAGAATTCAGGGGCAACCTCCGAGCTACTGAAACTTTACCGGGAGGTGACTTATGATGATGACCGTACATCGCAGCGTGGCCAGATAAGGAACATTCAACTCCCAGCCAATAGATATTTTACTTATTATCTTGCCACGAGTGTTCTTGCTAGAGAAAACACTAGTAACATTTCAAACTACCATTTAGCTTTTCTGGCTGCTGCACTTAAGGATAATAAAACTTATAACCTCGGTGCTTTGATTGCTCGTCGCCTTGCTGCAAAAGGACCAATTGATACGTCTCAAACGTATCTATAATTTCTGATGTTCCATGTTGTATTATACCAATTGTTACATGTTTTATTACACTTCATAGCATTTTTATGCATTTTCTGGGACTAACCTATTAACAAGATGCCACAGTGCCAGTTCCTGTTTTCTGCTGTTTTTATATTCCAGAAAAGCTAGTCTGGAAATATTCTCGGAATTGGACGAAACTTGGACAGAACTCCTATTTTTCCAACACGAACACGGAGTCCAAAGGAGAGACGGAGGAGAGCCACGAGGCACCCACACCACGGGGCCGCCCCCCCCGCCACGCCGTGGGGTGGGGCCCACGAGCCTCTCCAGCTGCCGCCCTTTCGCCTATTTATTCCTCCCGACACGAAAACCCTAAATACCCGAGCCATTATCCACGAAAAGTTCCAAAGACGCCGCCGCCGTCAACCCTAGCTCGGGAGGGTTCAGAAGCTCTTCCCGGCACCCTGCCAGAGAGGGGAATCATTGATACCCGATGACATAGTTACCTGCGTCAAAAGAATATGGGTTAGTTGAGACTCCAAGTGCAGAGTGTGTAGTAAGTGGAAGACGTGTTTTCCCCACGAGGGGTGACTCGAGGGTTTAATATCGAACTCTCGGGGAATCAGTAGTGAAGATTTATCTTTCCTATCCTTCTTTTGGTTACCTACAAAACAAAGTAAATGTTTTGGTCCTCAACCTCACCTAGTGGTTGTCAAGCACAAGGTGTGAGAATGATATCAAGATAATATGCAATGCAAACAAGAAATAAATATGCAATGGTGGTAAATAAATATGCAAGGATGGTGGTAGCAATGATAAATGATATTTTTGGGTTTTATATGATGAATGCAAGATGTAAAAGTGTTTTTGTATTTTCGGATTTTTAAATGGCAGAAAATGGAAAAGTGGTAAAAGTGGTTGGAAAGGTGTTTCTTATGATTAAAAATGGACCGGGGTTCATGGTTTCACAAATGCACTCTCTCTTTAATAAAGTGGTAGACAATGGAACACTAGAGTTGACATATGAGATTGCAACACAACAGTTTAATGACAAGTTATAATTATATGGGCATCACGTCCTAACATAGAGACCTTTTGGTTATTAGTCTCTCTTATACTCCACCAAGATGCGAACTAAATCATAACACCTCAGTAATTAAGATAACTCAGAGTATAGCAATAAGTATCATGACATGAAGTTAAAATAAGAACATGCTAGATCTAGTCATGGAGTAGTGGCAATGGTCACACCCACATCTCCGGTAGCATGGTATTTCTTTTTATCCCTAGTGAGGCAACAAAGTAAGGTAAAATACCCAAGTGGATCGCAGAACTTTCTCTCACGTTCACTGCACTAGCCACCCCCCGTTACTCCAACTAATGCACACGTTCCCCCTCACACGCTCTCATAAACATGCTTGATCATGACAAGTAAATAAGAACGGGGTACATAATATGCATCTACTTTCATAACTGAAACAAAACCATTGCAATCTCAAACATATATTAACTCATAAAAAGATCCACCACAAAGGTATTACATAGATGACCGTAATCATGTTCAGCAGCTCATACGGTACTAATTAGTGAAGCTCAAGAGAGAGAGATACATAAGTTACTTCCACAAACCCATAGTCCAGAGGTGGACTACTCCCTCTTCATCATGGAGACGGTGGAGAAGTCGTTGGAGAAGATGGAGACCACGCCGGCAGCGCCCCGCCGGAGTTTTCCCCCTCCAATCTGCAGCTCCAGGTCTCTGTTTCGGTGTTTCTGTGTTTCTGCGGCGCTCCTTCCAGAGAACGTCGGGGGACTATTTTTATAGGCGGTTTTAGGTCAAAACGGAGTCGGTGGAGGAAAGATCGACGGCAACGGAGCTCCGAGGCCAAAAGGGGGTCCCACACGGCCAGGTACTGGGCCGCGTGGGCCCACCTTTTGGCCCTCGGGCCTCCGCTTGTTTGCTTCCTTCGCTCCCAGCTTTGTTCCTTCCAAAAACTGATGCTCGTAAATTTCAGGTCATTTGGACGTCGTTTGGGTCCCTGAAACATTAAAATATAGAAATAGGGTTTTCTGCCTGCGCAGGGTTAATTCCATAAAAATAGGAAACATGTCAAATATTCCCAAAATCATTATAAAACAGTGATATAACCCTTATATGATGCAAATATGACTGGAATATAAGTAAAATAATGCAAAGTTCATGTATGCATTTTACATGCATCAACATCCCCAAGCTTAACCTATACTCGTCCTCGAGTATGAAGGTGATAAAACTAACATGGACTTTGCAATTTAATACTATCAATGGATATCAAAGATGATTACTATTGCTACATAGAGTCAAATGATTCATTCTTAAAAGGAGTAGCAATATGCAAGATAGTTTATGAAGTGATATCAAGTATTCAATGCAAGGATGTTCAATGATAATTCACAAAGTGTAACATAAGAGAAAAGTACTATGGACCACATGTATGCATAATGATAAGTAAGAACATCCTACAATGGTCATAGAGTATTGATGAAAATCTGAATATAAAAGGTGGACACTTTGGAAAGATATATATATGAGTAGAGGTAAAGCATGAATAATTTCATCTAACTTCTGAACTTCTCTACTTAAGTTAATGATTGTAATATGGTAATCCTTGGTGTCAAGCTCTCATTCCCCTATCATAGCATCTTGAATGATTAAGTTTAAAGTGAAAGCAAATACGAGTAGTGTGCTTGACAAAGTACAGGTTGAAAGTCTCATGCCCCTTGAATACAAGTACCTACTCCATGTGTTACTCAACTTGGAAAACAAAGCAAGTTCAAGTTAAATATCATTGTAAGTAATAATAGTATCATTAAGAGCGTCAACTGGGGTACCTCTTGTCCCAGGATATGGAACAAGCCCATATCAAAATGACAAGACAAACAAACACAATGAACAATCTCAACACCCTTTTTATTTACCATTGGATAGCTTTTTATTGTAAGGTGTATCACAGAAGGTTCACCATAGCATGTAAGTAAATTTCCACCATGAATGATGCATGGCTTAGATTAGCGGCCCAGGCGTCTCTCTAACCATTTATACAAACTCATTTAAACTCACTTCATTTCCACATTTATTTCACCCATGGTAAGCATCCATAAACAAAAGTACATGATATCAACTAAATGAATGAAGTGCATGTTGAAAGCTTGCCATGTGACAGCACATATGAGCTAACTCTCAACCAAAGACATTTGTCAAGCCACAACATCATAATTTTAATCACAATGGGTCATGTTTTATTTATGCAATGAAAGTAAAGTGTGCATCAAGTTCGAGAGAGCTCTATAACCAACTTTTCCCACAACAATCAACAACATAAGCATTTTCATTCAGAGGTATAGATAACACAAATATCATGATAAACATACTCGGAATAGCATAAAGCTAATAGGTAGATATGGTGGACTCACTGGAAAAACTTTGGTTGAAGGTGTTGGAAACAAGTTTTTGCTTGTTGGAATTTTTGGGCTAGCAAGAGGGAGAAAGTTGACCATCTAAATGCATGCATGAGTGTCCATAGAACTAACTAATCCATGTTAAACAAGTAAATAACATTCAGCATCAAAACATGAATAAAAGATAGCTCTTGATAAAATACTTGCAAATTATTACTCATTAACAAGCTCATGAATCATGCAACTATATGTATCTTTTAAAATCAACTCAACATCCCTTTTCCCAATCTTATAATAGCATCCAACATAATTCAACCCAAATTTCCAGTAGCTCTCTCATATATAAATGATAGTGTGGTGGTCTCACAAAATAAAAATCAAACCTAAACAAACAAAAAGACGCTCCAAGTTTATGCGATAAAGTGTTTCGATCGAAAAACAGAAGTTAGACGTGTGCAAACCGAGAGTGTGTAGGTCCAGTGGGGTTGTCTTCACATCCCCAAGCTTATGGTCTTCACCATCCTTGGATAGCTCTTGGTGCATCTCCTCTAATCCCTGTGAAAAAACTTCAAAACACCGTTTCTCCCATTTCTTTTTCTGTGGGGTGCATTAGTAGTGATAAACAAATAGATTTCTTGCTGCATATAATCCTTGAACAAAAATTCATATGAATGTCCAGAAAGTGTATAATGTTGTATGCCTACTCATAAACTCAATTGGATCAAAAAGATTCAAGTTAAAAGTTCTAAGCATGCATCAAACAAAATGGGACAGAATCTGTCCAGAAAAACAGCAGCAGCTAAACGTATTTTTCTACCCTACTTAACTTTGTCGAAAATTCCGAAAAATTCATGCATACAGAGGATGAAAAGTTGCAACTACAGTTCAAATATGAGCTCATTCGGAGTTACAGAATAAGAATTAAAAATCATACCGTGCACAGATTCGTGCAGGAATAAAATCTCCGAACGCTATAAGCAACTTTTCAACCAAAATGAGTAAAACTTGGCACTTTATTAAAAATTCCAGAAACTAAACTAAACACTAAGTCTCTTGTTACAGCAAGAGGACACAAAGAAAATCACAAATAAAAACAACCGGGTTGCCTCCCGTAAAGCGCTTTCTTTATAGCCATATAGCTAGGCTTCTTACTTGATGTTTATTGTGGACGAAGCTCATGAGGGAGCTTGAACTTTGGTGTGTCCCTCTTCCTTGGGAAGTGTTCCATGCACTTCTTGTGTGGAAACTGAAACTTCACATTCCCTTCTTTTGAATCAATGATAGCACCTGTAGTACGAAGAAAAGGTCTTCCAAGAATAATTGGACTAGAGGTTTTATTCCCCATATCCATGATTAGAAAATCAACAGGCACAAATGTCATATGTAACTCTACCATAACATCACTTACTTTTCCTAAAGCATGTTTAATGGAATCATCAGCAAGTGCAAGTTCAATAGAGCATTTTTCAAGATTTTTCAATTCAAGTACTTCATATAGTTCTTTAGATAAAACAGAGACACTAGATCCTAGATCAAGTATAGCATGGTGTGTCTCTTTTCCAATGGTTACTAGGACTTTGGGAATCCATATATCCCCAAGCTTAGGTGGTATCATAGCCTCTTGGTTGTACCTAGCAATCTTTTCTTTTAAACATGATTAGCAATATAAGAACCAAAACCAGCTTGGTTAACATTAATGGAAGGATCACTTGCAAATTTTTGTAAGATAGATATTAATTCATGCAAGCTACAATTCTCTAAGTCAAGCAATGGTTCCTTGACTTCACTAAGCATTTTAACTTCTCAACTTTCTTCTCTAACTCAATTAACAGAGAGATTCATCATATTCAGTTTCGTTAACTTCTTCTTTTAACCAACAAGTTGAGACATAAATGGCAACAAATATTCAGGATAGTTCAATAATTCATTAAGAGTTTCCTCCAAAGTAAGAGGAACATTTTCAGCAATATTAATAGAATTCATTCCAACCACAGGTGGTGCTTGTGGTTTCCCTGCAGACATACTCAATAAAGTGGCTTGGTTATCAGCTAGTTTTGACAAGGCTTTGTCTAGTCCTGCAGTTTGGAGTTGTAAGCCTTTAATATCAGAACTAATAGAAGCAACAGACTTATTCAACTCTTGTATCATGGTATTATGACTAGCAACTTGTTCCATAAGAATTTTATTAGCCTCAAAATTATCATTACGTGGTGGCATAGGCTTCCAATTATCACTAGCATTAGGATATGGAATAGAAGGACGGTTGTTGGGAACATATGGGGGTTTATTATAAGAGTTATAATTGTTGTTACCATACCCATTATTACCATAGTTCCTAATGAAGTTGACATCAATATTTTCAGGATTATTACCAACTAGTTCTTGCAAAGGCACATTTTCAATATTTTGTTTATTAATGAAAGCAAGAATAGTATCCATTTTAGATGACAAATCATTTGTTTCTTCTATGGAGTTCACTTTCTTAGAAGGATTAGGTGCTCTATCAGTATGCCATTGACTATAGTTTTGCAAAATACTTTCCAATATGTTCTTAGCTTCTACTATAGTTTTTCCCATAAAAGCACCTCCAGCAGCAGAATCAAGAATATTTCTAGACATGTAATTTAGACCATTGTAAAAAGAGTGTAATATGGTCCATTCGTTGACCCCATGTGATGGACAAGTTCTAAGCATAAGTTTAATCCTATCCCAAGCCATAGCAACATGTTCATTTTCATTTTGCCTAAAAGAAAGAATGTTGTTTCTATTTTGCAAAATTTTAACAGGAGGATAGTATTTCTTAATGAAAGCTTCTTTTAAATCATCCCAAGTTTTAATGCTATCAATAGGTAATGAATGCAGCCACTCTTTAGCTTTTCCTCTAAGTGAGAAAGGAAATAACTTCAGTTTTAGAATATCACTTTCCACATTTTTAAATTTCTGCATGTCACATATTTCAACAAAATCATGAAGATGCATAGAGGCATCCTCCATAGCACTACCGCCAAATTGTTCCCTAGTTATCAAGTTCAACAAACTAGGACTTACTTCATAACTCTCAGCATTTATCTTAGGTGTGGCAATGGGCCTAGCAATAAATTGATCATTTGGAGTGTTTGTGTAATCACACAACTTAGTTCTTTCTCCCATTTTAGCAAGTTTTTATGTGTTTTTTAATTTTTTATGCAAAACTGAAAATAAATATGCAAACCGAACTAAAAATGCAAGACAATGACAAAACAAGATAAATTGCTTTGAAGGTAAAGATGGATAAGATGATGCTCACGTAGGTGCAACCTCCCCAAGCTTAGGTGTTAGCACAAGTTGGTGATGAAGTTGACTTGGTGAGATATCCTTGGATAAACCTTTCAGCAATGATTCCCCGGCAACGGCGCCAGAAAACAGTCTTGATACCCTTGACGTAGTTACCTGCGTCAAAAGAATATGGGTTAGGTTGAGACTCCAAGTGCAGAGTGTGTAGTAAGTGGAAGACGTGTTTTCCCCACGAGGGGTGACTCGAGGGTTTAATATCGAACTCTCGGGGAATCAGTAGTGAAGATTTATCTTTCCTATCCTTCTTTTGGTTACCTACAAAACAAAGTAAATGTTTTGGTCCTCAACCTCACCTAGTGGTTGTCAAGCACAAGGTGTGAGAATGATATCAAGATAATATGCAATGCAAACAAGAAATAAATATGCAATGGTGGTAAATAAATATGCAAGGATGGTGGTAGCAATGATAAATGATATTTTTGGGTTTTATATGATGAATGCAAGATGTAAAAGTGTTTTTGTATTTTCGGATTTTTAAATGGCAGAAAATGAAAAGTGGTAAAAGTGGTTGGAAAGGTGTTTCTTATGATTAAAAATGGACCGGGGTTCATGGTTTCACAAATGCACTCTCTCTTTAATAAAGTGGTAGACAATGGAACACTAGAGTTGACATATGAGATTGCAACACAACAGTTTAATGACAAGTTATAATTATATGGGCATCACGTCCTAACATAGAGACCTTTTGGTTATTAGTCTCTCTTATACTCCACCAAGATGCGAACTAAATCATAACACCTCAGTAATTAAGATAACTCAGAGTATAGCAATAAGTATCATGACATGAAGTTAAAATAAGAACATGCTAGATCTAGTCATGGAGTAGTGGCAATGGTCACACCCACATCTCCGGTAGCATGGTATTTCTTTTTATCCCTAGTGAGGCAACAAAGTAAGGTAAAATACCCAAGTGGATCGCAGAACTTTCTCTCACGTTCACTGCACTAGCCACCCCCGTTACTCCAACTAATGCACACGTTCCCCCTCACACGCTCTCATAAACATGCTTGATCATGACAAGTAAATAAGAACGGGGTACATAATATGCATCTACTTTCATAACTGAAACAAAACCATTGCAATCTCAAACATATATTAACTCATAAAAAGATCCACCACAAAGGTATTACATAGATGACCGTAATCATGTTCAGCAGCTCATACGGTACTAATTAGTGAAGCTCGAGAGAGAGAGATACATAAGTTACTTCCACAAACCCATAGTCCAGAGGTGGACTACTCCCTCTTCATCATGGAGACGGTGGAGAAGTCGTTGGAGAAGATGGAGACCACGCCGGCAGCGCCCCGCCGGAGTTTTCCCCCTCCAATCTGCAGCTCCAGGTCTCTGTTTCGGTGTTTCTGTGTTTCTGCGGCGCTCCTTCCAGAGAACGTCGGGGGACTATTTTTATAGGCGGTTTTAGGTCAAAACGGAGTCGGTGGAGGAAAGATCGACGGCAACGGAGCTCCGAGGCCAAAAGGGGGGCCCCACGCGGCCAGGTACATGGGCCGCGTGGGCCCACCTATTTGGCCCTCGGGCCTCCGCTTGTTTGCTTCCTTCGCTCCCACGCTTTGTTCCTTCCAAAAACTGATGCTCGTAAATTTCCAGGTCATTTGGACGTCGTTTGGGTCCCTGAAACATTAAAATATAGAAATAGGGTTTTCTGCCTGCGCAGGGTTAATTCCATAAAAAATAGGAAACATGTCAAATATTCCCAAAATCATATAAAACAGTGATATAACCCTTATATGATGCAAATATGACTGGAATATAAGTAAAATAATGCAAAGTTCATGTATGCATTTTACATGCATCAATCATCACCGGAGAGCTCTACATCACCATGCCTGCCTCTAGAGTGATGCGTGAGTAGTTCATCCTTGGACTACGGGTCCATGGCAGTAGCTAGATGGTTGTCTCTCCACTTTATACTATTATGTTTAGATCTTGTGAGCTGCCTATCATGATCAAGATTATTATTATAATGCTACATGTTGTGTTTGCTGGGATCCGATGAATATTGAATACTATGTCAAGTTGATTATCAATCTATCTTATATGTTATTTATGATCTTGCATGCTTTCCGTTACTAGTAGATGCTTTGGCCAAGTAGATGGTTGTAACTCCAAGAGTGAGTATTTATGCTAGATAGTGGGTTCATGCCTCCGGTAATCTGGGAGAGTGACAACAACTTCTAAGATTGTGGATGTGCTGTTGCCACTAGGGATAAAATAACCGATGCTTAGCTTAAGGGTGCGCCGTTAGGTCTAATGCATTTGTTTACATTACGCACATTACTTAATGCAATTATCCGTTGCTTGCAACTTAATACCAACGGGGAACTCGGATGACAACCTGGCGGTGGATTATTAGTCATAGACGCTGTTGGATAACGGTCTATGTATTTTGTCGTAATGCCCACATGAATATCATAGTAATCATCATGTCATATATATGCATTGTCATGCGCTCAATATTTTGTCAATTGCCCAGCTGTAATTTGTTCACCCAGCATGTTAGTTATCTTTTATGGAGAGACACCACTAGTGAACTGTGGACCCCGGCCCATTCTTTTACACTGATAATACAACCAACTGCAAACATTGTTCCTTTTCATTCTCTGCAATTTACTACTGTTTTCCACACCATACGTTTAATCATTTGTTTTCAGCAAGCCGGTGAGATTGACAACCTCACTGTTTCATTGGGGCAAAGTAGTTTGATTGTGTTGTGTGCAGTTTCCATGTCAGCGCGCCACTGACAACCTTCAGAAGTGATTTCTTGCTCCTACTGGTTCGATTAAACCTTGGTTTCATACTGAGAGAAACTGCTGCTACACTGCATCATACCTTCCTCTTGGGGTCTCCCAACGAACGTGTGATCCACGCAATCACCAATCTTTGGAGGAATTATTGTTGCACGTGTTTTAGCTTATATAGGCCTTTCTGTTGATCCCAATGATGAGTTGTTGACCCCACAAAGACTTGATCTTGCTGTTGATGCATGTAAAATGAATACATGAACTTTGCACTATATTACTTATATTCCAATCATATTTGCATCATATAAGGGTTTATATCAATGTTTTATCATGATTTTTGGAATATTTCATAATTTTCCTATTTTTATGGAATTAACCCTGCGCAGGCAGAAAACCCTATTTTCCATATTTTAATGTTTCAGTGACCCAAACGACGTCCAATGACCTGGAAATTTACGAGCATCAGTTTTTGGAAGGAAGAAGACTTGGGAGCGAAGGAAGCAAACAAGCGGAGGCCCGAGGCCCAAAAGAGGGTGGCCCACGCGGCCAAGGAATCTGGCCGCGTGGGACCCACCATCTGGAGCCTCGAGGCTCCGTTGCCGTCGATCTTTTCGCCCATGACTCCGTCTTGACCTAAAACCGACTATAAAAATAGCCCCCGACGCCCTTCGAAAGGAGCGCCGCAGAAACACAGAAACCACAAAACAGAGACCTGGAGTTGCAGATTGGAGGGGGAAAACTCTGGCGGGGCGCTGCCGGGGTGGTCTCCATCTTCTCTAACGACTTCTCCACCGTCTCCATGATGAAGGGGGAGTAGTCCACCCCCTGGACTTTGAGTTTGTGGTGGTAACTTGATCCAATCTCTCTATGTATGGTCATTGTTGAAGTCCATATGATGTGCCTTGCATGATTATGGAACTATCTTTGTAATTCCTATGGTGGATATTGTGGTATGAGATGATATTATGTTATGCATTTACCGTCATGTTGGGATTTCTATGGTTTGTCATACTTTGGAGATATTCTATGATACATGTGATGGTTTGATTTATGCATAATGCCTTGTTTATCCTTGTCATGAGGTGATTGACACCACCAAGTGTGGATAGATGAGAGAGATGTGGTCATGCACACGAAATATGAATCATTGCACTAGTGTTTAGAATATTGTCCATTTTGAAGCATGATGTATGTGGGTAGAGAGTGGCCTAGTGACAGAAGGCATAGGCATTAAGTGACAGTAATGTCGCCCAACATTCTTTATCTGGGGGTAAAAAGGAAGAAGTATGATGTGGGAGTGACAACAAACCACGCTAGCCTTACGAGGGTGACACTAGCAACACAAATGATTATTTTCTTTCAACTATGTGTTTTAGGACATGTAGCCGTCATAGAAGTTTACCATTAAAGCATGACAATTGTGTGTACTTTTATTATCTATAACATGATCACCACCATAGATTGAGAGAGAGGACGAGTGAAACCATGAACCCATGTCCATTGTTCCTATAAGAGAAAACCTTTGTCTTGTCCTCTTGCATTGAAGAGGATTGGGACACTTTTACATTCTTGTTTTGTTACATTAAACTTCATCCATTAAATCAACCATCTTGTTCTTTAAACTTGTTTAGTGCATAATCAACTAAAACTTGTGACACTTTAGTTGTAGGGAATAGATAACTTTTCCTTCTTGCTCCTGCGGATCGATGCCCTACTTCCACATTGAGAGGTGCTACAGTGATCCCCTGCTCTTGGGGGTTATCAGCTGCTATGAAAGGCCATCATTTTATTACACCTAACTCTCATGCAGGTTGTGTAGTTTATAAAGTTTTGTTTACTGACGGGTCCGAAAAGGAAGTTCCTTTGCCGCAGCCTAGTTTGTTCAGTATTTTCAGGAAGCCGTTGTCACTGTCAAAGGAGGAATTGGATGAGCATCTAGGTGCGCTCAACTTCCACTCGCAGCACTACCCCGAACACCAACAGGACACATACATGGCGCCCCCTGAGGATTATACCGTGTATTATACCGGAGCATCCTGGAGCTCACACCAGGACGAGGGATCTTCTTCGTCATACACTGGAGGCGCCCCTGCGTGGCCCACATGGGATGATTGATCTCCACTTAGGCCAAAAGCCTAAGCTTGGGGGGAGGTACACCGACATCTCACTCACTTTTATATCATACTAGCAAAAGTGTCCGTGCGTTGCAACGGGTGAGGCGAGACGTACGAAACCAAATTAATGAAAATTCCTGATTTATTCGTGCAGCCGTTAAGAACACATGAGTCATAAATGAAAATTAAACTCTTCTAAGAAGAAAATGTAAAAAATATGTGTGGATTAACCAAAGCTCATAGCACAAAGAACGATTGACCAAAGTTGATTGCACAAATAACGTTATGAGCTCAAAAGTAGATTTTAAAAATAAAATAGCAAACCTTTGCCAAGTGCATACTATTGAAACCGATTTCTGTTGCAAACTCTGGCGTCCGTCAAGCTCGCCCAACCTTATGTGACGATGGACAAAGCACCACCAGGACAACGCTGAGGTGTGGGCGGACTGGAATTTGGAGGGGCGACCATGATGCCAGCGATGTCGAGTTGGACTCCTGTCTAGCTGCTATTGTACGGACAACAACCTAGATTAGGACGGCAACCGGCCATGGAAGCTGTTCACGGTGAGCCTGGAGGTCTGGAGAAGCTCAAGACATGCTGGCTGCTGCGTCTGATCACTATCTGGCACACCTCGGCCGTGTAGTTCATAGCCAACACGTAGGAAAACGTTCATGCTGCTAGGCACCAAGATGGACTCAAAGATCTCGGCCGCGTTGCTAACGTCCGTCGAAATGGTGTGCCCCGTCGCCCGCCTCATGGTTTACAACATGGCGTCACGATGCGCAGGTCATGTGGCTCGGGGCTCAGGCACGGCATGACGGCCGTCGAAGTGGCCGCATGCAACGAGGTGAGCAGGCTGCGGATGGCCGGGAATCATCAGCTTATGGGGATAGCCAGATAGGGTATGCGCGGCTTTCCGGCCGTGGGGCAGCTGGTGTTCTTCTGCACGTGCCCTGCCTAGACACCTGCGGTCGAATCCTGCGAGCGAGCCAATCCCGACGACGTCCGTCCGTGACTCGCGTGTTTTCTGATCCTTGATTTTCCAAGTCGACAGGGCGGCGGCGGCGGCCTGGAACAGATCGAGGCGTATGTTGACTGGTGACGGACGGATTGGAAAGGCTGTGCTCTCAGCGATGGATGCGTATATATAGCAGGACCCATCGTGCAAGTTGTTTTGTTGCCAGGCCCGAGTTGTACACACATCGAGGAGGTTCCATGTCGACCGGGGCGGCCCTGGGTGCTCGGGTCGTGGGTGGGGCGTGGGAAAAAATCTAGTTTGCTTGTCTAAAGCGAACGGTTTATTTCACTTATGGGTGGCAGTGGTGGGTAATTATGTGATTTGGTGGGAGGGTAAAATCGGAACAAAAAATGACGTACCACAAGAAACCTTAATGCTTTTATTATTAGGTATAGACTTGGTCGGTACTTTGTATACCATGTTTCAGTTTCTTTCTTTTTCGTTGTTGTTTCTTGTTTTGATTTTATTTTCCAAAACCCAAAAAAACCAAAAATATTTCTGTTATTTCTCTTTGTTTACCTCTTGTGTTCTTTTAGTACTGGTTTGCTTTATCTTTTAGCTTCGGTTTAGTATTCAAAAATCCAAAAAGATTTTGCTTTATTTGTTTGTTCCTTTCTTTGTTCGTTTCAAATCAAAAACCCAAAAATATTTGTTGTTCTTCTTCGGTTTTGTATAGTTGTTGCAGAGTTCAACAGTCTTCCGTGACTCCATTGGAGCTTGGTTATCATTTCATATCATTCAAGCCACACAAGTGAAAAGCAATAATGACGATTTATGACAACTCGAGTTGTGGTGAGAGGCTGGTATGAACTCTATTTGTTTTCATTTTTGTACATATACTCGCTCATGTGGACATGCTTAGCTGATTCGTATGAGGGCAATGTTATTTAATGGATGCTTAGTAGTTCATGTTTTCATATGATCAGTTCCAATTCACTAATAGTATATAACATGTCATATAGATATTTGCTTGCATTGTTCTATTCATAAAAGGGTATGACATGGTGGTATCCTCCTCTGAATGATTCACTTGAATTGACTTGGCACATGCTTACGCATGCTCATGACTGAAAAACAAAAAGTCAATTAAGCCTTGATGATTTATTTTGCCTCAGAGTTCTAGTATCACTTTTATGCCTCCGTTAATTTTATTCTGTCGCAAGTATGATTATGACGGTTATTGCTCTCTTGATTGTCGCTTCCCAGTCTATTGCTAGCCTTCACTTGTACTGAGCGGGAATGCTGCTCGTGCTTCCAAATCCTTAAAAACCAAGTTATCCCAAAGGGTCCACCAAAAATTCCTATGCATGGCATTTCGAACCATTTCAAGTAAATTTTCATGTGCTACCTTTAAAACCTTCAAAACACTTCTCATTTTGTGACACTGTTTTTAGCTCATGAGGACGGGGTGGATGTCTTTATGTCACTTGTCAAACAGACTTTACCACCGGACTAGCGGCATATACATCCGCTTATCCATTAATTTTGCAAAAAGAGCTGGCAAATGGGGTGCCCAGTCCCGATTAATTACAACTTTAACCGCTTAATTCTCTTCACATTTTTGCCTTGATTTATCAGACAAGCAATGATACCAGTGAAATATCTGCATGTGTAAACAAAAGAGAAAAGAGGGATGATCTGCCTTGCTGGTAGAAATAACGTCCTTCATGGGAGCCGCTCTTAAAAGTCTGGTTGGCAGGGGTCATATTGTACTTTCTATTTTCTGATTCGTTGACAGGAACAACCACCACCCAAAACAATTTTTACCTCTGTTTTATAAATAAAAAGCTCTAGCACATGTTAAATCACTGCTTCCCTCTGCGAAGGGCCAATCTTTTATTTTTATGTTGAGTCACCATCCTTTCTTTGAGCACCTTCTCGAGAGCATAACTGTCATTCTTAGTGTAATGTGTTTGTCCCAGAATACGGTTAACTGTGGTATCACTTTGATGCTCTTATCTTTGATATTTTTACTTCTAGTCTTCACTTGAACTTCAGAGGTGCCTTGGCATTTATGTTTTGCTCTACAAATAAAGGCAAGCGAGATACCATTTTATCATATCTTATTATGAACATTGCAATCCTGCAGATAGATTTATTTCATGTTATTTAATCTTAGTGTGTTGGTATCTTTTCATAGTTCACATAGCTACTAGGTGGCATTATCTACATTCCTTTATTATGAATTGCCTAAGTACTTGATCATATAGTGAGAATATTTACATCATATGAAGCAAATGTGTTCGTAAAAGTTTCTTTTATCGCACTCAGTTGTTAACTGAATTGCTTGAGGACAAGCAATAAGCTAAGCTTGGGGGGAGTTGATACGTCCAAAACGTATCTACTTTCCCGAACACTTTTGCTGTTGTTTTACCTCTAATTTGTGTGTTTTGAATGCAACTAACACGGACTAACGCTGTTTCTAGCAGAATTGCCCTGGTGTCTTGTTTTTGTGCAGAAAGTCAAGTTTCGGGAAAATTCCCGAAAAATATCCTAGAGTTCCTATTTTTCCAGAAGACACACGGAGCCAGAAGACGAGACGGAGGCGGGCCACAAGGGCCCCACACCATGGGCCCGCGCGGCCAGAGGTGGGCCGCGACGGGGGGTGGTGTGGCCGCCTCGGTCACCACCTCGCGTCCCCCTTTCGACTACTTAATCCCCTTGACCTAAAAACCCGAGGAGGATCGACGCTTTTTCCAGAAACACTCCAGAGCTCCGCCGCCACCGAAAACCTTATTTCGGGGACCAGAAACTCCGTTCTGGCACCTTGCCGGGACGGGGAATTGGAGGAGATCATCGCCATCATCATCACCGACGCCTCTCCATCAACCATCCATGATTCCCCCGTCCATGTGTGAGTAATCTCCGCTGTAGGCTAAAGGGGATGGTAGGGATTGGATGAGATCATTCATGTAATAGATATCAGATTGTTAGGGCATGGTACCTAGTATCCGTTGTTAGTACTTTATGTCATTGTTGCAACTGTTATGCTTAATGCTTGACACTTAGGGCCCGAGTGCCATGATTTCAGATCTGAACATGTTATTGAATCATGAGGATAATTATTGTTTTAGATCATATCTGCAAGTTGTTTACACATATAATTGTCCGGAACCCGAGGCCCCAAAGTGACAACAATTGGGATAACCGGAGGGGATGGCTGTAATGTGAGGATCACATGTGTTCACGGAGTGTTAATGCTTTGATCCGGTGCTTTATTAAAAGGAGCACCTTAATTACCAGTAGTTTCCCTTGAGGCCCCGCTGCAAACGGGCTGGTAGGACAGAAGATGTTGTGCAAGTTTCTCATTGCGAGCACGTACGACTAAATACGGAACACATGCCTATGATTGATTATTACCTGGATACTTTATTATTATCTATCTGCAAATGCCCTACGCTTGACTATTATATGAATTATCTTATCCATGCAACGCCCGTTCATCCATCCCTATGCCTACAGTATTTTAATCCTGCTATCTACTACAATTATTAATGTTGCTTTTATTTTACTGCTGCTATTATTTCACTACTGCTACTGCTATAAAACTGTTGCTACTGATAAACTGTGTCGAGCAAGTCTATTTCCAGGTGTAGCTGAACTGACAATTCATCTGTTAAGTCTTATAAATATTCTTTGGCTCCCCTTGTGTCGAATCAATAAATTTGGGTTTTACTTCCCTCGAAGACTGTTGCGATCCACTATACTTGTGGGTCATCACCCCTCCTCCCGGAGTTGTTGCCATCTTTCTTGCTTCTCTTGAGCTTTCTTCTCGGCTAAGATCATATTTGCTTCAATTGTCTTGGCCACCATCGTCTCATTGGATTTCACCATCTGCTCTACCTTCTCTCTCAAACCGGATGCCTCGGCTTGGGTCTTTAGCTTCTCCTTGGCCTTCTTGTTGCCATCGGGCTTGTTCTTGTTTCTTCCTCCTCCTCCTTACTCATCATCTTCATCTACATCATCATCTATTTTGGTGGCCCCCTTCTTTGGTTATTGGTCTCTCAATTTCCACTTCTCGCTATTCTTGAGCAATTTCCAACAATGGTCGAACACGAATGGCTTGTTCTTCGAAGCCGGCATGTCCATGTATCTATCTCTTGAAATTCGGACCTACAAAAAAGAAAACCATGTCAATGTGCAAACATATCCAAACAATGCAACCAATATGAAGCAATGCAAGCACATCTCACCCAATCGGCCTCATTAGTGCCGCTAGGAGGTGCATTGCACACTTGCTCCAAACATCCACTCCAACGACTACACGACGTCTTGATCGCATCCGAACGACCTTGGAGTGATCGATAGGTGCGTCGGATTGTGGTACCATTGCGAGGCATCAAGTTGAAGAACTTGTCTTCCACCCTTGTTGTCAATACCGCTTTCCGGTTTGGTCGGTGCCATGAATGGAATCGAGAGAGATGCACTTCCAAGCTTGACCAATGCCTCATCTTCCACAACGGTGTAGTTCATCGCCCATGATCGTTTGATTCCTTGCGACAAATCGAACACCTCCTCCACCTCCTATTCATCATCACCACCACCATCAACGCCACTGTCGGTGTCGTTGTAGCCGTAGTGACCGAGTGGGGCTTCATCGATGTTCACCGCGCCCTCATTCAACATGTTCATGTATGACGTCGTATGTACTTCAAACAAATTGGCACTACAAATTTAATCGAACCACACAATGTAAACCGAATCCAACTGAAGCATGTAAAAAAAACTCAAAATTGAAAGCAATTGAAAAGAGGATTCATACCTTGTGGCACCGGCGGCCGGAGCATCTGGGGCTACGAGGTAGGCAGGCAGAGGGGACAGAGGAGCCGTCGGGTTCGTCTTCTTCCTTTTCTACATAGGCGCCCTCTGCGGATTCGACTTCGGCGCGGCTTCGGCAGCTGGGGCGGCGAGCGGGTTGGTAGCGGCGGTGTGGGCGGCTGCAGCGGCGCCGACGTTTCTGAGCCGCCTGCGCTTGGGGAGGGTGGAGGCCTCCGGGCCGGAAGCGCCGGTGCTGGCGAGTGAGCCAACCGCCAGATCTGGGCGGCGTTGTTGCTCGGCCGATGGCGCCTCCGTGACGGGGACGGACACTAGCGAGGGATGGGCGGCGTCCATGGCTGCGCTGGAGGGGTGCGGCGAGGTTGGCCGGAGCGGGGGAAGAGAAACCGGCGCCGGCGGAAGGGGGCGGGAAGTTGCGGGGCTGAAATGTCCCTCCCGCCAGGTGCTTGCAAGGTTTCGAGGGCACCCTCGGTCGTAGGGTAAAACTGAGTATTCATGGTTTTGAGGGGAATTTTTCAGGCATCCGAAAAACTTTTTGCGGTTTGGCTACTTGTTCGGCCACTGTTTTGGCCGTTTTTCCCTCGCGCAAACCGTAAGCGGTGGTTATTTTTTCGGTTCCGCCCTTTTACTGTCACTGCTAGGGCGTTTGTACACTAGCTTTCTAGGACATCAGTATATTCAGTACCGCTATCATTCCCGAAAAACAAAGTATGGCTATCAAAGTCATATCCATCTGTGCCTCCCACGCCAAAAGAACGCGTGCGTATGTAGGGAGTTGGCTCCGTGCTGACTGGATTTCATCATTTGACAGCAAACGTTTTTGTCGTGGGGCCTACCTACGTGAATCATGTGGAAGCCTCATCGATCGAGTGTAACGAACGCTGCCTCGTCAGCTCCCATCCATCCATGGCTGCCAACACACAAAGCTCGATCAAACGGCAACTTGGCTAGTACAGTAGCACTTAAAAAGTCAATCGCTATACAGCTGTTTGGGGTCCCAAAAGGTTGGGTCCAATTGTTCCAGAAATGAACTTTTTGTCTGAAAAGAAGAAAGAGTTTCGGGTTTCGTTTACTTCAGTGTAAAATATTTAGCAAATTCTAGCAAGAGAAAAAAAGTTTGGTCCTCTCTCTTTCTCCCGCTGTCTCGCCATTTTCATGTGTGGATTGGGCCTCCATGACAAAGAATGAATATTTGTAACTTTGTTTTATTTTCTTTAAATAGGGTGGAAATTTTCGCTACTCGGTATACCTTTCCATACCAAATACTTGCATTTTTCAACACCTTCTGGATCTATCATAGGATCCTATTTAGGTACATGAAAATGATTTTTGGCAATTTTTGCAACAACATATCACGCTTGTAGTTCAAATTCGACCATGGAAATTTTTCAAATTTAATTTTAAATGGGAAAAAGTTGGCAAAAAGGATAAAATTAAAATCTTTGGAGATTAGCCGTTAAATATGGTCTACTTTGTGTGAAAAAATGGACATTTGCCATATTACCATATATTTGTTTGTATTTTCTTCACAAAATATCCTTTTTGCCATTTAGAAAAAAAGAAAAAATAACAAGACTTGGAATTTTTTTTGGCACTATTGTTTGGCATGGTAACAGACACGTTTGTGCCAAAATAAATGGTCAGATTATAATGAAAAAAAATTATGGTACATTACACAATTTGTTTTAAACCGTATCTAATTACCTACTACGTCGCACACCCTTCTTTTGGTCAAAATAGGCTCCTACATCGCACACACAATTTTGCAAAAAACCATGTGCAAAACATAAACACAAAATTTACTTTTAGTGGTGTGTGATTACATCTTCCATCACAGAATTCAAAAATAAAACGTGTGCAACTACATCGTATACATTATTGTAACATTGTGTGATTGCCTACCCATCACACACCTTTTTTTCCGGCTGTGTCTGATTATTATGTTGCGTATGGTTTTTTAATGGATGGGGCTTACATGGCTTGATTTGTACTCCCGGCATTAGACTAAGCCATGTGCTCCACCGTGGCGACCACACCTATTAAAAAAATATTGATGTGTATACTCTCGAATAGTGTACAAGGACCTTTGCTATAAGGCCGTCATATACGGCTCCTACTAGCTTCTCTTGACAACAATGTTGCTTGAGACCCTACTTTCTTGTTGTTTGATTAGAAAAACAATGATATCTTCAAGTATACTTTGTCGAACCTCTCATGGTAATTAAGTGGTAGGAACTCAATATGAATTCTTTATGTTTGAAGTACAAAATTCTAGAAACTATAGAAGCGTAGACAAAGCATTCGTTTCAAAAACTTTGCGCTGTAACCTACACCTCCCTTGCTATCTACTAGAAAATCTCACAAAAATATTTAGAATAGATGTACATGCACTTTACTTTTGTATGAGAAACGACGGCTACAACATAGATTTATGCTTCATACACACATGGAGACAAGCATAGGGTGGTTATTAAGCGTCAACACGGGTAGGAGCATCAAAGAAACAAGATTTAGTATCGAAAATCTGCGAAAAATTGTGATTTTCTCATTATGTTCATGGTACTCAGTACTCACATATGTCATATCTTATTGTAAAAGCATTCGGGATGTGATGCGCGATGAGTTTCGAAACATGGCAGGTTCGTGAAAACAAGACTAGGCTACGTATAGGGTACACCAATTTAGCGCGCATTGTTTAGCTAATTAACTAAAAAAATGAATGATCGTCGTCAACTTAGCAGGCGAGAGCAGATGTATTACGCCGAGTCGCCGACGTGGCTTCACTGATGCTCTCTGATTTTCGTACGTGGATTCTTCTTTCTTGCATGTGTGATAGAGTGAACGCCGCCCTCTCGTAACCTCCCGGGTCGCCCCCGCTAGGGCGGCTCCGGAGGACCCAAAAAACCCTAGCAAGCCGCCCAACGCCGCCCTCTCTGGCCGCTGCCGCCGCCGACTCCGGCGGCGGTGGCGGCGCCCGTTTCCGTCAAAGGCGGGGGGGGGGGGGGGGCAGTGGTGGCGGACCGAGCTGAGCTCCCTGCGGGCGGGGCAGGTCGCGCGGGCGTGGCTGCAGTTGGCGGCGGCGCTTGGAGGAGAGTTGGTGCGGCCGAGGAGCTCATGACGCTGCGGACGGCGGAGCGCCATGGGGCTTGGTGTGAGACGGACGGGCCGATCTGGGCCCTGACCTGGGTCAGTCTGCTCTGTCCAGCTCGCGGCCGTTCGGGGCTACCTGGATGCGCTCCGTATGTTCAGCGCCGTCGGAGGCAAGGCGGCCAACCGTGGCATTCTCCTGAGGTCGCTCGCCGGCGTGCGGCAGGGAGGCGCGGATGAGGCAGGATCGGGCATGCGTGTGGAGGCACAGACCGGAGACGGCGGCGCCGCTAAGCTGCAGTACGACGGTCCTCCTGGCGACGCTGACACGCGGGCTTGATCTGGGGCCAACCCTGGCTCAACTGGGCAGAAGGGGTCGGCCCGCTCGTTCCGATCGTCGGGAGCCAGCCGGATGCGTGGGGGCTGATGCCTGGCCTTGAATAAAGGTGGCGGTCCTAGGGTTTCTTTCGCGCGAAGACAAAGATCTGATGGATGCGTGGCCTCATTGATTTGGCCAGAGTGTTGAGTTTCGGAAGGCTCCGCCGGCGAACTCCATTGGGCGCATCATGCCTGGAGATTGCTGGATCGGATGGGATTCGGTCGGGCGCACCCATGTTTTTTTCTGACCGTTTGATTTCAGAGGGAGCGTTGCGAAGCTCTACCGTCTGTTACCACAAGGAGATATGTCTTTGATGATCCATGGTGAAGTCAGATGTGGAGAATGTCATGAAAGCTGGGATATGAGGACTAGCGATGGTGGTTTGAGACTTTGTGGCGATGAGAAACTGGCTTGGTGAGCTGGGACTCGCAGCAGCGACTGTTAGTGAGGGCGACATCACAGGAGAAGTCCACAGTCTTACCTTGTAGGGTGAAAACCTAAGGTCTGGCCTTCATTGGTTGTGCATGGCAATGACCTTGTTGAAGGCATTGTTTTTTGCGAGCAAGGACTTCCTCCAGGGTGAAAACCTAAGATCTTTGATCGGGTGACGACGGAGCTTGTGCACTGTTTCCTTCTTGGAGGCGTCGCTTCTGGAGGGGTTGGACTTCTGGTGTTGTTTTGGTGGTGTTAGTGTCGTTGTTACAAGGATCTGTTCGCTGTAGCGGGACTTTTTTTTTGTAATTCATCTTTCTTTTTTGGCTGTGTGCATCCGTAATGTCATTAGGGCAATGCGTTGTTGCAGAGGCTGGATGTAATTGGTATCTTCTTGATATTAATATATGTTCTTTATCTAAAAAAATGTGTGATAGAGTAGCAGTAGTAAAATTATCTGTTTTTAGGAGAGATAAGAGCAGAAGGTTCGATTGGGTTTGGGAACCCATGCAGAGAGCACGAGCATGATAGAGACCTATTTGCCGCGGCCACGGTGGTCACGGTGGGGGATAGAATGGTTGTTTGGGCAATGGCCGATGGACATTGCTCCATAGATCTTTGCCATTTTTTTTTAGAAATGGAGGGTGTGCCCCCAGCCTCTGCATCCAAAGGATGTAGCACAGCCGAGCTTATTAATATGGAAAAAACAATAAGCACTGTGCTTTACAAAGAAATACATCGACCAACCAAAAGAACCACCGTCCAGGCGAAAACTCACTACACCTACAACCCTGATGAAGGGGGTGGAACAATCAGAACTGATGTCCTGATCTCACGCACCAACGCACATCATCTAAATCCGGAGGCTTCAACCAGACCGTCTGACAGCCCGCCGGAAGCACAAACCGGTCCAGCCGATCCTCAGCGCGCGCCATATGCGCACGACAGAAGCCGCTGCCACCATCTTCCGCCATCCCATCTTCAAGGGCGATCAACGCGGTGACCTTGCAAGGCCTGCCATCGGCACCGCCACGGTGCCATACAGCTCCACCATCCTGTGCGAGTCCATCATCATACGCTCGTCGTCAAGACCCCGCTGCGCCACGCCGCCGAGACTCATCGTCGTCAACGTGGTAGATGTACACCACTCCACATCTTGCATTCTCCGTCCAGCATCTGCTCCAAAAACAATGCCCCCAAGAGGGAGAGCGACACCGATAGCGCCGCCATCGTCCGACCCGGGAAACCCGGGATCTGGGGTTTCCCCCGAGCAGCGCGAGCGGGTGGACAAAGGCTGCAACGGCGATGCCTTCAACAAGGTAACGACGCCAAGGCGCCGCCATCGCCTGCTTGAACAA
The DNA here is from genome assembly GCA_947311845.1 of Poa pratensis. Classification (NCBI taxonomy): domain Eukaryota; kingdom Viridiplantae; phylum Streptophyta; class Magnoliopsida; order Poales; family Poaceae; genus Poa; species Poa pratensis. The sequence goes on along the minus strand of CAMZMU010000106.1, from coordinate 21,173,726 downwards.
AGTCAAGGCTCGGTTTTCACCGGCAACCACGCATCCTCCCTATCTCACAGCCGGACTCGCTGGCGGATCCAGAGATCTGCCAAACCAACATCGGGCCGATCACCTCTGACGGAGAAGATGACCACCACCGCCAAACCCAGGTTCGCATCCCCGGGCGCCCTCGTGATGCGGATGAAGGCCTGGAGTAGAAGCAACATCTGTCGCCGGAGGCTGCAGATCCGCCACCGAGATCCGGCCGTCGCTAGACCGCCATCACCATTGGGTTCAGCCAGATCGGCCGCCGCGGCCTGCAGCCTCCCGACGCGCGAGGGAAAGACCGCCGCCGCCGCGACGCCCGGGCTTTGCCCTGGCGCCGTCACCGGCGGCGGCGGGAGGGGCAGTGGAGGTAGCCTGGAGGATGAGGGTGATGGGCGCCCCGGTGCAGGCGCGGCGGCGCCGCACGAGAGCGGTTTGGTTAGGCTAGGTCTCGGCATCCAAATATGAATTGAAAAGGACACATGGATGAGCTATCTTGACACCCAAAGCGCTCTCGGCATTTACCACCTCCTCCAATTTATCACCTTATGGGATATATGATGCTCTCGCATATCAATCTCACACCCGGACCCCACAATTCCATCCGTTGGAAATTCACTAAAGGGCTTGTTTGGCTCCCAACATTTCATTTCATTTGGCAAAAATGAAATGAAATGAATTCCAGAGAAATGACAGCATTAGGGACATGAATTGACTTAACATAGCATAGGCATTCTTTGGAATTCCAATTGAAATGACATTCAAATTCCATGACAGCCAAACATGTTTGAGTATGGAATTTGAAATAAATTCCATGAAAATGATGGGTGCCAAACAACCCCTAATAATGATAGCTATTCCACTTTGTCGTCCTACAAGATGCAATTGAGCGTATTGTCACTACCAGTACGAATCAAATCATTTGGAAAACTTGCCCCCCCCCCCCCCCTCTCTACATGCAAAATGGTTGACATTGTTGGTGATGCAAAATAGGTTTTGGACATCAGATGGGATTTAACGTAGAGCATGCAAAAAATACAGAAATTGTTCACTTTGCAACCAAGTTGCGGCTCACCTCCTTTTCACATGTCGTATTATTGCCACTAGAATTTCTGCGGCTATCCTCTCTTGGTGTGGCTTCCATGACTTTTGTCCTACGCTTTGGATCAACGAACCTAATGTCAAAGAGTGGTGGACGAATCTAGTTTTAGAGTGGTGGACGAATCTAGTTTTAGAAATGTGTCGGGCTCGCAAGGCCTTGGCTCCTTTGGACATGCTCGTTTCTTGGGAAATTTAGAAGGAGAGAACCGTTAGGGTTTTCAGGCACTATGCCAGCCCACCCAATCTCATCATTTCAAAGATCAAAGAGGAGGCGAAAATGGTGGGGATGGCCAGGGCTAAATCTTTGAGTAATGTAATGTCGAGAGAGTAGCCTCACTAGTAGAAAATGGGTCTTTGGTCCAGAGCCGCCCGCCATTAATCCCGGTTCAGAAAAACCGGGACCAGTGCCTGGCACTGGTCCCGGTTCGAGCTGCCAGGGCCCCGTGGAGCATTGGTCCCGGTTCGGTTGGGGACATTGGTCCCGGTTCGTGCACGAACCGGGACCAAAGCTCCAGAGCCGACACGTGGCGTGCCGGAGCTTTGGTCCCGGTTCGTGCCGAACCGGGACCAATACCCCTCCCCTGCCTATAAATAACCCACCCCCCCCTCTTCTCTCCTCTGTTTTTTTTTGTGGATTGGTGGGAAGTGGGTGCTAGTTTTTTTTTTCTTTGCCACGCACAAGATGTGTTCGATGAAATGCCCGACCCACACTTAAGTTCACACAAAGATATCCTCGGCCGAGGTTAGCAACTTTATCCTTTTCATCTGTAATTGATACAGAAATATTGCACGTGTCGATGTACGGTGGTCATTTCACTATTCAAGATGTTATTGTAATGGTATTTGATAAACTTAATTATATGATGCAGATGGATGCACGGATGCGATGGATGTACGGCGAACGACGCAGTTCCGAGTTTATTGCAGGCCTGCATAAATTTCTCGATGTGGCTGAGGCAAACAAAGTGATAATTTTATGCCTTGTCCATGTGATGTCGGAACGTCAGGGAGTACTCTGACCCGAGAACCATTCAAGACCACGTGATTCGGAGGTTTCATGCCCAGCTATAATTGTTGGACCAAGCACGGAGAAAGAGGGGTTAGGATGGAAGACAATGAAGAAGAGGAGGATGATGACAACTATCCTATGTTCCCTGAGGAATGCGGTGATACTGTAATGGAAGACGTTGAAGAAGAAGAGGTGAACATCGGGCATCAGATGAGCCCGCTGATGGTCTTGGTGGGGTCATTTCTGATGCAAAGCGAGAATGCGATACAGAAAAGGAGAAGCTAAAGTTGGAGGCCATGCTTGAGGATCACAAAAAGTTGCTGTACCCAAATGCGAAGATGGCAGCACAAAGCTCGGTACCACACTGGAACTGCTGAAATGGAAGGCAGAGACTGGTTGTTCTGACAAGGGATTTGAGAAGTTACTGAAAATAATGAAGCCGAAGCTTCCAAAGGATAACGAATTGCCCGAGACTACATACGAAGCAAAGAAGGCTATCTGCCCTCTAGGATTAGATGTGCAGAAGATACATGCATGCATTAATGACTGCATCCTGTACCGCGGTGAGAGTACGAGAATATGGATAAATGCCCGGTATGCAATGCACTGCGGTACAAGATCAGACAAGATGACCCTGGTGATGTTGAGGGCGATGACGAGCCCCCCCGGAAGAGGGTTCCTGCTAAGGTGATGTGGTATGCTCCTATAATACCACGGTTGAAACGTCTGTTCAGAAACAAAGAGCATGCCAGGTTGTTGCGATGGCACAAAGAAGAGCGTAAGAAAGACGGGAAGTTGAGACACCCCGCCGATGGGTCCCAGTGGAGAAAAATCGACAGAGAGTTCCCGACATTTTCAGATGACGCAAGGAACTTAAGATTTGGTCTAAGTACAGATGGCTTTAATCCTTTTGGGGAGCAGAGCTCCAGTCATAGCACTTGGCCCGTGACTCTATGTATCTACAACCTTCCTCCTTGGTTGTGCATGAAGCGGAAGTTCATTATGATGCCAGTGCTCATCCAAGGCCCGAAGCAACCCGGCAACGACATTGATGTGTACCTAAGGCCATTAGTTGATGAACTTTTGCAGTTGTGGTCCGAACCAGGTGTACGTGTGTGGGATGAGCACAAACAACAGGAATTTGACCTACGAGCGTTGTGTTCGTAACCATCAATGATTGGCCTGCTCTTAGTAACATTTCAGGACAGTCAAACAAGGGATACAATGCATGCACGCACTGTTTAGATAAGACTGAAAGTATACATTTGGGAAACAAGAAGTGTACCTGGGGCATCGTCGATTTCTTCCGAACAGTCATGCCGTAAAAAGAAAGCAAGCATTTCAACGGTGAGGCAGATCGCCGGAAGAAGCCTAACCTCCCTGATGGTGATGTTATATATGACATGGTCAAGGATTTAGAAGTAATCTTTGGAAAGGGTCCTGGCAGTCTATCTGTTCCGAATGACGCTGACAACCACGTACCCATATGGAAGAAGTTCTATATTTTGGGAGCTACCCTATTGGAAAGTCCTAGAGGTCCGGTCTTCAATCGACGTGATGCACGTGACGAAGAATCTTTGCGTGAACCTGCTAGGCTTCCTGGGCGTGTATGGGAAGACAAAAGATACACCGAAGCACGGGAGACCAGCAACGTATGAAAGACCCATACAACAAGCAGACGGATAAAGGGCGTCAATACTTAAGCAGCTACGCTCTTACCAAAGCAGAGAAGGAAATCTTTTTTGAATGCCTGAGCAGTATCAAGGTCCCGGCTGGCTTCTCGTCAAATATAAAGGGAATAATAAATATGGCAGAGAAAAAATTCCAGAACCTGAAGTCTCATGATTGCCACGTGATTATGACGCAGTTGCTTCCGGTTGCATTGAGGGGGCTTCTACCGGAAAATGTTCGAGTACCCATTGTGAAGCTATGTGCATTCCTCAATGCAATATCTCAGAAGGTCATCGATCCAGTAACTCTACCAAGTTTACAGAAGGCTGTGGTCCAATGTCTTGTCAGCTTCGAGTTGGTGTTCCCCCCATCATTCTTCAATATTATGACGCATCTCCTGGTTCACCTAGTCGACGAGATTGCCATTCTCGGTCCTGTATTTCTACACAATATGTTCCCCTTCGAGAGGTTCATGGGAGTCTTGAAGAAATATGTTCATAACCGTGCTAGGCCAGAAGGAAGCATCTCAAGGGCTATGGAACAGAGGAGGTCATTGAGTTCTGTGTTGACTTTATTCCTGACCTTAAGCCGATTGGTGTTCCTGAATCGCGGCATGAGGGGAGACTGAGTGGAAAAGGCACGCTAGGAAAGAAAGCACTGATATGTAGGGACGGGCATTCTTTAACTCAAGCACACTACACAGTTCTACAAAGTTCCACCTTCGTGGCTCCGTATATCGAGGAACACAAGAATTATGTACGCTCCAAGAACCCGGGGAGGATGACTCCTGGATTAAAGAAAAACACATGGAGACTTTCGGCAGTTGGTTGCGATTACAGCTCATGAATGACACCACTGTCGGAGATCAGCTCTACTTGTTGGCCGCGTCACCATCTTCGACTGTATTGAATTTCCAAGGGTACGAGATAAATGGGAATACATTTTACACGATCGCCCAAGATAAAAAGAGCACCAACCAAAACAGTGGTGTCCGCTTTGATGC